>QXTE01000493.1:231886-401168 GCA_003942145.1 Platysternon megacephalum
GATCACGTCCCTCGATCTGCTGGCAATGCCCCTACTTATACAGCCCAAAATGCCGTTAGCCTTCTTGGCAACAAGGGCACACTGTTGACTCATATCCAGCTTCTCGTCCACCGTAACCCCTAGGTCCTTTTCTGCAGAACTGCTGCCTAGCCACTCGGTCCCTAGTCTGTAACAGTGCATGGGATTCTTCCGTCCTAAGTGCAGGACTCTGCACTTGTCCTTGTTGAATGTCATCAGGTTTCTTTTGGCCCAATCCTCTAATTTGTCTAGGTCCCTCTATATCCTATCCCTACCCTCCAGCGTATCTACCACTCCTCCCAGTTTAGTGTCATCTGCAAATTTGCTGAGAGTGCAGTCCACGCCATCCTCCAGATCATTAATGAAGATATTGAACAAAACCGGCCCCAGGACCGACCCTTGGGGCACTCCGCTTGAAACCGGCTGCCAACTAGACATGGAGCCGTTGATCACTACCCGTTGAGCCCGACGATCTAGCCAGCTTTCTATCCACCTTATAGTCCATTCATCCAGCCCATACTTCTTTAACTTGCCGGCAAGAATACTGTGGGAGACCGTATCAAAAGCTTTGCTAAAGTCAAGGAATAACACATCCACTGCTTTCCCCTCATCCACAGACCCAGTTATCTCCTCATAGAAGGCAATTAGGTTAGTCAGGCATGACTTGCCCTTGGTGAATCCATGCTGACTGTTCCTGATCACTTTCCTCTCCTCTAAGTGCTTCAGAATTGATTCCTTGAGGACCTGCTCCATGATTTTTCCAGGGACTGAGGTGAGGCTGACTGGCCTGTAGTTCCCCGGATCCTCCTTCTTCCCTTTTTTAAAGATGGGCACTACATTAGCCTTTTTCCAGTCATCCGGGACCTCCCCCGATCGCCATGAGTTTTCAAAGATAATGGCCAATGGCTCTGCAATCACATCCGCCAACTCCTTTAGCACCCTCGGATGCAGCGCATCCGGCCCCATGGACTTGTGCTCGTCCAGTTTTTCTAAATAGTCCCGAACCACTTCTTTCTCCACAGAGGGCTAGTCTCCTTCTCCCCATACTGTGCTACAGAGTGCAGCAGTCTGGGAGCTGACCTTGTTCGTGAAGACAGAGGCAAAAAAATCATTGAGTACATTAGCTTTTTCCACATCCTCGGTCACTAAGTTGCCTCCCTCATTCAGTAAGGGGCCCACACTTTCCTTGACTTTCTTCTTGTTGCTAACATACCTGAAGAAACCCTTCTTGTTATTCTTAACATCTCTTGCTAGCTGCAACTCCAAGTGTGATTTGGCCTTCCTGATTTCACTCCTGCATGCCTGAGCAATATTTTTATACTCCTCCCTGGTCATTTGTCCAATCTTCCACTTCTTGTAAGCTTCTTTTTTGCGTTTAAGATCAGCAAGGATTTCACTGTTTAGCCAAGCTGGTCGCCTGCCATATTTACTATTCTTTCTACACATCGGGATGGTTTTTTCCTGCAACCTCAATAAGGATTCTTTAAAATACAGCCAGCTCTCCTGGACTCCTTTCCCCCTCATGTTATTCTCCCAGGGGATCCTGCCCATCAGTTCCCTGAGGGAGTCAAAGTCTGCTTTTCTGAAGTCCAGGGTCCGTATTCTGCTGCTCTCCTTTCTTCCTTGTGTCAGGATCCTGAACTCGACCATCTCATGGTCACTGCCTCCCAGGTTCTCATCCACTTTTGCTTCCCCTACTAATTCTTCCCTGTTTGTGAGCAGCAGGTCTAGAAGAGCTCTGCCCCTAGTTGGTTCCTCCAGCACTTGCACCAGGAAATTGTCCCCTACACTTTCCAAAAACTTCCTGGATTGTCTGTGCACCACTGTATTGCTCTCCCAGCAGATATCAGGGTGATTAAAGTCTTCCATGAGAACCAGGGCCTGCGATCTAGTAACTTGTGCTAGTTGCCGGAAAAAAGCCTCATAGTTTCCAGAAAAAGAAGGCATAAGAATATGTATCTTCCAAATAGGGTATTAAATATGCATAGTTTTGAGCTTTCTTCAGTTAATTTTACCTGCCAAAATCTTGAGGAGCATCCAATTTACTGAAATATTGTGCATTTGCAAATTGAGCCATAATCACTTCTCTGGTTTTCAGTTTGAAATGTTCTTTCTTTATAGCTGTATTGAGATCTCTAGGGTCTAAGCCAGGAGTGGGCAAACTTTTTGGGCCAAGGGCCACATCTGGGTGGGGAAATTGTATGCAGGGCTGAGGCAGGGGGTTGGGGTGCGGGAGGGAGTGCGGGGTGTGGAAGGGGGTGCGGTGTGCAGGAACGGGCTCAGAGCAAGGGATTGGGGCAGAGGAGGGGTGCAGGGTGTCTCTATCTATTATCTCTCTCTACACTGACTGGTGAACTCAGACATTCCATTGGCTCCTCAATATTTTGTATTACTTGCATTGCTTCCAGCCTTGTGAGCTCAACCTTGAGTTTATCATGGAGTGTAAATGGCACCTCTCTACAAGGATGGATAATGGGAGAGACCTGCTTGTTTCTCTGGATTGTATGTTCAGCCTTCAAGCAACCCAACCCTTAAAACAGACCATGGTATTCCTGAATGAGTGCCTCGTAGCCAGGTTCAGTATGATCTTGTAGTGAGAGCACCCGTCTTAGTTTTTCACGGGCAGCCAGGCCTAAAATTGGTGTCACTTCCTTTGGCACTACAATAAATGGGAGCCTGTATGTGGTGTGTTTATAGTTGATGTTAGCAATGCACCTCCCCTTCACTGGTATATTTGTTCCAGAATAACCAGTTACTTGTATTTATGTTGGTCCCAGTTTTGGTCTTATTTTCACTCTCTCATAATCTTGTTCAAACAGAATAGTAACCTGAGCTCCTGCATCCAGTCTGAGTGGAATAATTGTTTCATTCACTTTAATAGGCAGTATCCAGTCCCTGTCATCCGGTTTGCTTGATCCCAACACGTCTATGTAAAACTCCTCAATCAGGTTGTCTTCAACTGCAGGCACTTGACTTTTCTGCATTGGGGACATTATTTTCCCAACATTTATGACACAGTGTCCCAAATGCAAAACACTGGTTTGGGCCATGTTGTTCTCCACGCCTTCCACATAACCGCCTGTACCCTGTCTCCCCACCAGCAGTGGTTTTCATAGAGGGTGTTTCCACTTTTTGATTTGACCTTTTCTGGCTATGTTCTTTTGTACTTAGTATGTGGATAAGCCCTTCTGGTGAATTCAGCTCTTTGGCTTGTGCTGGCACAGTTTCTGCTGCCCTGCATATCTGGAGATCTTTTTCTAAAGTGAAATCTCCTTCACAGAGCAGTCTCTCTCTCTTAGCACATTGTCTTTAATGCCACAAATGATTCTATCTCTGATCAGTCACTGCCAGCTCACCAAAGTTACAGGTTTTACTGATTCGCCTTAATCATGTGACATATTGCTCTATGGTGGCATCAATTTTGTTCATGCATGTAAAACAAATGTCTCTCTCAAAGCTCTCATTCCTTTTTGGCATGCAATGTTCCTCAAATTTAGTCAGAATTTTACTTAACTTCATGCTTTCACCTTCTTCAAACTTAAAGGTGTTATAAATATCCAATGCTTCCTCCCTGAAAACATGCAAAAAATTGATGATTTAACTTTATTATTTTTCTCCCCTGTGGCTGCTAAATACAATTTAAATCTGTCAGAAATTTTTCTTGTTTTCTACAACACTGCCTGACACTCACAAACTGGATGCAGGTTGTGACACATCCAGATTTGGCTTTCTTCCCTTCTTAAGCTAGTCAAGCTACTATTGTGCTCATACAATACATAAAAAAGTGTTTGTTTCTTTTCTATTTGCTGCTCCCCCGGCTCCCATTTTCTCTGCTTTCAGTTTCAAACAAAGGAGTTAACCTCAAAATGATCTCAGTCTCTTTCTCATTCAGCACTTCTGATACCATGGAATGCTCTTGGGGTTCATTAAACAACAAACCAGTGAATGAGAAAGGAATAAAACTTTTATTAAAACAAACCTGAGAGTGTGTGTGGTGAACTGCTGTGCACAGCTACACAGACTTCTGCACCTCTGCTTCCAGGGGACGGCTCAGAATTCCTATAGTCCTAATTCTGTCCCTATGAGGGAGCCTCTGTAAATATCTTGTACAAACGTATCTCTACACTTGCTGCCCCTGCAGTGGCAGAGAAAAGATTAGGTGAGATCCGCCCAGCTGCCCTAGCAGGTGATCCATGCCCCTGCTGCAGAGGAAGTTAAAAAAAAAGATATTCACCTTCCTCGTTACAAACTTGTCCCTGTTTTTCACTGAAAAAAGTTTGAAATTTGGAAATTTTCACCCAGCTCTTCTAATCCCTTTCAGACATGTTTTAAAAGCAGTGCATGGGGTTTAGGCTGGTATTTACAAAGGAACCTAAGGGCTGTTTACTTTAGTTTAGCAGAGGGATAGAGTAGTTGTCCCATAAAGAGCGATAAACCCACAGCCCATCCGCTCCCTTCCCCCCACACTGAGAAAGCTGCTTTCGTTTTTCACTCCTGAGTTAATAGATAACTTTTGGAAAGCCAGCTCTGGCTTCACCGACAGCAACTACTCAGCCCTAGGTTCAAAGGTAGCAGGCAGCCATAACCAGCGCCACCAGGTACTAGAGTTACTGGACCCAGATCTCCAGGTAGTACATTCTGCTTATTTAAAATTCAGCTGTGTTTGGTAATATTCGGGGTGCTGCTCAGAGCCAGGCCAGCCCCATGCTGCTGGATGCTGGGACTGCATTGCTCTGTTCCAGAGTGAGGGTTAATTTTGGCATTTCCACTCTTCAGTCCCTCCGCTGGGAAAATCTTCCAGCTTTTCTTCTAGTTGAGAGGGTCAGTCCTCTAGTTCCTTTGTCTTTCTCTATCCACCTAACTGGGCCTGCCCTGTGCCGAGTATCAGTGTTTTCATGCCAGCCCAGAAAGATCACTGGAGATCAGTGTAATACAGCGGTTCTCAAACTGTAGATCGGGACCCCAAAGTGGTCATGACCGCATTCTTGTGGGGTCACCAGGGCTGGCTTAGACTTGCTGAGGCCCAGGGCTGAAGCTTAAGCCTGAGCCCCACCCCCTGGGGCTGAAACCTGAGGGCTTAAACCCTGGATGGTGGGGTTTAGGTTACAGGCCCCCTGCCTGGGGCTGAAGCCCTTGGTCTTCTGTTTGAGCCCCCCCCAGACACAGACACACATACACGGGGTAGTGGGGCTTGGGCTTTGGCCTCCCCATCCTGGACTGCGGGGCTCGGGCGGGCTCAGGCTTTGATCCCCGCTCCTGGGGTCGTGTAGTAATTTTTGTTGTCAGAAGGGGGTCGCAGTGCGATGAAGTTTGAGAATCCCTGGAGTAATACCTTCACTCTCCCCACAGGGGATGAACACATGTGCTTCTTAAGCCAGCTTTTCTCAGATGTGTTTGTACTGTGGGTGGTTCTTAACCAAGAGGCCCTTTTAGAGACACTTTGTGCCGTTTTTGAATCCTGATCCCATGACTTCCTTCTGGATTGGGTACAGGAAGGAGTATCTTTAGGACACAAAGCCTGGGATTTGCAAAGCAGCCCAAATGAGTTGGGCACCCTACTCTAATTGAATTTCAGTGGGATTTGGGTCCCTCACTCCCCCAGTCCCCACTGAAAAATCCAGCTACTCTAAACACATTGTTTTCTTACTTTCATTTCTAACAGCTCTCCCTCCAAGTGCTTGTATTCCCTGATGCTTGAATCTTACCAGGTCAATTTTCAGTTCTGCTCCTCTTGTGTGTTTGCTGCTGCCCCTCCAATGCAGGTGTAATAGGTGAATTTGATCACAATAGAATTTTCACCAGAGACCTCTGGCAGTGTTGCCATTTCTTGTGATTTTTATCACAAGTCTTGTAATTTTGGTGTTTTTCTTAAATCTCCAGCTCCTGGAGTCCTGTGATTATGTGAGGCTCTCAGCTTTCCTAAAAAAAGTAAGTTTCTAGCCCTCATGGTTGCAGTGAAAAGCTTGAAAATGTGAACTGTGTGTGATTTAAAAGCTCCAAAAACAGAAGGTGAATAAAAAGAACCCCAAATGTATTATTATTTTTAAAAGTTCATAATTTGTAAGCCAGTCCCTTGATTTTGGAACTCTTGGAGCTGGCAATAGTGCACCTGATAAAGACATAAGGCAACTGTGCTGCGTGCAGAAAATCCATTGCTTTTTCCTCATTTAGAAGGTCAATAGCAGCTTCTGGAAACCTTAAGAAAGCTCTGGACTGGGCTGGAACTAGCCGGCAGCGTCACTGGAGAGTGGCAGATTCGTCACTGTGGGAACAGAAGCTGCTCCATGGAACAGCTGAAAATGCTCTTCCCAGTCTGTGAACCACCATCGTAAGGCATTTGAGAAGACAAGGCTCCTAGACAGTGGTTTTGTGCTGGGATTTCTTATCCCTACAAGTACCTCAATACTAACTAGAGTGGTTGGATATTTTCAGGATGGAACATTCTTCTGCCAGAAAATGCCATTTCATTGAAATCGAAATGTTCCACGGGAACGTGTTGATTATGATGGAGATTGAAACCTGTCTATTTCCCAGCCAGCTCACCTACCTTCCTGGTCCATCAGCAGCCTGCCTGTCTTCTAGGCACACAGGGTGCCAAGGAGCTGGCACCTTGGATCTCAAGTTCTCTGGCTCTTTGGCAGCACCACAGGCAGGCTGCTATGGAGCCCAGGGAGGTAGGACTGGGATTTCTTGAAAAAATTGCATTTCAGGTTTTCCAAAATGAAAATTTTTTAAAAGTTCCTTTCCGCAGGCAATTTTGCAATTCCAGCTTTATGTTCCAAATCTGAATGAATGTTTTTGTTTTTTTAAATGCAAAATTTCCTGCAGGACAGAAATTCCACTTTCTGCCCAACTCTAAGACTAGCCCATGGAATTGGCCCTTCTCAATTTCCATTCCTGATCTAAGATTAAGAAAAACCCAGTCATTTCCAGGTAAAATTGAATTTAGTGATAACATCTGTGATTTGTTGTGATGCGCCATTGTGTTTTTAAATCTACCCCGATGGAAAGTGCTGTGAACATTGTGATAGATCTCTCTAGCACACAATGTATAGATCCAAGGCCCCCGTTCCTAAAAGAGCTGAGACAGCTTTTCAAGCGCTTTTCAAGCAGGGCAATATTTTCAAATGAAACCAGCTTTAATTTAAGGAACAAAATAAGTGACCAGATTTTAAAGGGTCTCGGCACCCTACCTGCTAAAGAGAGCTGGTTGGAAATTTTCCATTGAAATGTTTTTTTCAATAGAAAATGTTTGCTGTGAAATTTAAATTATCTGTAGAAAAATGTCAATTTTGCCTATTTCTTTTTAATTTTCCATTGAGAAAAATTGAAATGAACCATTTTGTTTTGGGTTGGGTTGACACTAATGGATCCCCTGAGCTGCTGAGATGTACCATGGGAGTCCGAAGACCCTGATGGATCATGGGAGACGTGGTCCATAGAGGAGAATGGGGCATGGGGCATCTGAACTACAACACTAGACACTCAAACTGACACAACATGAAACAGACCTTCAGTGTCATCAAATCAAAAAATTTCAGAACTTTTCATTCTTTTAAAAGTTTAGATATTTCCAATTTAGGGTGAAAAACAAATTTCCAAATCTCAGATTTTCCCATTAGACAAAAAATCAATTTTTTAATCATCTCTAATGTGACACTCTTTTGGAAATCTGGCCTTGCATGTCACAGTGGGAGTTGAACTGAGCCCTTTTGAACATCTGGCCCTTATCTAGGTGCCTAACTGTGAGCTGAGCACTTTTGGAAACCTTGTACCAGTTAAATGTGCTGAGCCACTCCAGAAATTCAGCATTAGTGGCATCCTGGCCCTTTTATTTATGGTCTAACGGCCTGATTCTGATTTCATTTACACCAAAGTAAACCATCAGTAGCTCCAGTGTAATGAAGGGAGTGACAAAGGTATGAGACTTCTATAAGTGAGAAGAGAATCAGAGAGTAAGTGTGTTTCTGTGAAAGTCACATGCAAAAGTTTGTACCTATAACATATCTAGGGCCAAATGAAGGGCTCTTTATTCAGACCTTACAGAGACAAAATTCCCATCAGCTTCACTGGGAAGTTGAGTCAGGATTTAGCCATTTGCAAATAGAATTATTCTTTAATCCACCGAGAGGTAAATGCATGTTATCTTTAAAGGAACTAAAATCATTCTCCCTATTGCTTTCATTAATTCCTGTTTTTTTCTTTTTCCAATGTGAATCAGGAGATTTTATTATTGTTGTTATTATTTACCATTTGCATTCAGTTTCACCCAGTGTCTCCATTCAGAATTGGGACCCCACTGTGCTGGGTGTTGTACAAACATAAAATAAAAAGCAGTCTGAAGCCTTGGTTAATTTGGGTTTCTAAACGCACTTGTTACTAATAACAGGTTCTTTATCCAGGTGGTTACTTAAAATTTATTAAAAAGATGAAATTGGTGGGACACACATAGATATCTTATAAGTTTGATTTAATACAGGCAAGTACAACTGAAACAATAGAAAAATGAAATCTAGCAAGATAAGTATAAGAAAATAACCCCCTGGGTCATGCATAGGTACAGCCTTATGGCTGGTACAGGATAAAACAATTCCCAATGCTGACACACTTAGAACATTGTAGAGACTGTTAAACCTCAAAGATAGATAAAAAAGGAAGTGGAAATCACCAAAGAGGGCTTGTTTATACTCAGCCTTCGCCGTTCAGTCATCCCTGGTGTCCCAACAACAGGCTGGATAACCATATTTTATTCATCCACACATGTTTGAGCTCATATCTGATAGGGGTTTGACTCTTGCACAAATGTGGTATTCTGACTAACCATTTGTGGTATTCCAGCTAACCATAATGAAGCTTCCGCCAGTTAATATCTCACTTGTGTCAATTAATGCCCCAATAGTTTTGATATGTCAATGTGGTTAGCTTCATAATTACCTAATTGCAAAAGGACCTAAAAATCTACTATTTTGTGCAATCTTGCAGTGCACTTGTTCCTTTGCAGTTTATTTAAAATGTGCCAAGCACATATTATTAAATTCCATCACCTATGGTCAAGCACATAGGCTAGCCCTCGCTAACAACCAGGCCTCAGGTAGGCCTCATGATAATTCTTAATCTTAAAACCTATAGCAAAGTTTGATATACTTAATCTTTGGTGTCATCTACTTACACTACTGCTTAGCACATAGGTTTTACAATCAGAAACAGAGGCCCTTAAAGATCAGGTCAGAAGCCTCCAGTGAACACTCAATGAGCTTGCAATCTAAATAATTTGTTATGAATTTATCTAGTGATTTAAGCTAATAGGACACAGTTCGTGGATAGCCATGAAGGAAACTATGCCTTAGGCACAATTGTGACAGGCATTTAAATAATGTTATTGGTCCTTGTCATAGAGCCGCCATCTTGGAACACACACACACACCCACCCCCCCCCCCATGGCAGGAAGGTGCCCCACAGGCACCCAGCCTCAGTTCCACCTTCTCTCAGGGCCTCAGGAATCATCCACAGAGATTTATATTCAAGAACAATCCCCCTTTCTTGGGGACTGGTATATTTAATACAAAATAAACCCAAAGCAAAGTTTCTTCTGCCCCAGTCTCCTACTGGGCACAGCCTGTCCTTCCTGAGGTCTCTGTTTCTCAGCCCTGGCCTCTGGTCTCTCCCCTTGAGCTCAGGGGGCCTACATTTCTAGGCAGCAGCTCCCCATTTCTCCCTGCCTGAACTTCCCTGCACCAAGCAGCTCCCTGTCTCTTGCTCAGACAGGGCCCACACAACCATCCATCCTCTGCAGGTTCACTTCCCCAGCTGACCAGGACTCTTCCCTACATAAGTCCAGGTGCTCTCTCTTAACTCCAGCTAGGGACAGGGGCATTGGCCTCTTTCCCATATATCAACACAGCCCTGGCAGCGAGTCTCCAAGCCCAGGTCGTCAGAATGGGGCTTGCGCTGCCATGCTAAAAATAGAGTCGGTGTCACCCTGTGACAATCCTCCTTTTCATGTACACTGAGCTATTTTACATTTGAGGTCTCTGAACTCAGCACCCTCTTCTGCTTCCCATTTCCAGGCACCGTGGGGTTTGTGTTCCTGGTTATTGAACTTTCAGCTTCTTTCTGTTATATTCATACCTGGGTCTTCAGTGTGTGCTTTTCTGTTTCATAGCAATGGGTTTCTCAGTTCCCTGGACAGCAGCCATTCAGATGCTGGTGCTAGCGCTGGCCCTCCATTCCACTGCAGGTAAATTCACTGTATTTATTTTTGTTATGCACAGTGATAGTTAGCACTCACACACTAATTTCAGAAACTGTGAGCCTATCTTAATTTTTATCTCCCTTCCCATAACTGTTCATTTCCATACCGTTAGAGGCATAGCTGGGCTTTAATGTTCAATGGTGGGGGTATTGAAAATCGGTTAAAATTGTAAGCTATCACTTTGGGGTTTTTTCCTGGCCCTGCTTGCAGGCAGTAGGCTCTGTAGGGAAGTGTGTGATCTGGGTCTAGCAGCAGGCAGTCTGCAGAAAGCCAGCCTTGAGCAAGGTGGGGTTTGTTGGGCCTCTGTTTTTCAGGGAGCAGCCTGCTTTCTCTCTGTGTGTTTTTGGGTTCTTGTGTATTATCATCCTGAATTCTAAGACATAGTGCAAACTTGCAACCTTCCAGCAAGAGTATTTTATGTTTTTTTTATCTAATTTCACTATTTGTATGCTGTGAATGTAACACATAGAAACACTGACTTACATTTAAGGAAATTGTTTGTTTGTTAATTTCATGGACTTTTTTTTCTGGTAGACTAATGTGGAAGTTAAGTACTTCATGAAGTCCCCAGCTACCTCTCCTTTTTCTCTGAAGTTCAAAGAATGAGTAGAGCCCTTAACTGTATCACATTATGTGGTGCAGTTTGCACTGTAGGTAGTTTAATTCTCTTTGTCTGCTATACAGCCCTCTCAGGCAATGTGCTGCAGACCAAGTGGTTACCAGCTGGTTAGTGGTACAGGGTATGTGTAAGAGATACTCCTCCTGAATCTCTGAGCCCTTTGTTCCTCTCCTTTCCAAGGAGTGGAAAGAAGTATATGAGATGGAGCCCAACTGGCTAGGAGGAGTCACTTAAGCTAAAAAAAGGATTGCTATATCTTGCATGCACCTTTATATTTTCTCTAATCCTCAACTAGCAATTAGAAAGACACTTGCTCTCTTTCTTCTCTCTCTCTCTCTCATATGCACACATATCTAGATACAACAGTCACTAACTTTGTTTATTTACACATTATTTTTTTCAAATGCAGCCCTGTATTTTATTTTCAAGGACACTGACATATATGGAAAGTTAGAAAGGTAGTAATAAGTAGAGCTCATTGGGAATTTTTTGATGAAACTTTGTTGTTATTGTTGAAAAGTACTTATTCATCCAAACTCAAATGGTTCAAGAACCAGCGTCAGTTTCAATGAATTTACCAATTCAAAAAAAAATGTACAGAAAAAAGTTTTGAAATTGTGAAAAATGTTTCATTTTGACATATTCAAAATGAAAAATTCTAGTTTTCTGATTCAAAATCACTTTATTGTTTAGAAATTAAAGCCTCATTAGACTAACAAAAATTTTACCCCACCCTCAAAAAAGTCACAATCAAAGTAAGAGACAAGGTGGATGAGGTAATATCTTTTTATTCATAACTTCTGTTAGTGAGAGAGACAAACTTTCAAGTCACACAGAGCTCTTTTTCAGGTCTCTCTCATCAACAGAAGTACTCACCTTGAGTACCTTTCCCAGACGTGAAGAAGAGTTCTGTGTAAGCTTGAAAGCTTGTCCCTTTCACCAGTAGAATTGGATCCAATAAAAGATATTACCTCACCCATCTTGTCTCTCTAATATCCTGGGACTGAAACAGCTACAACGATTGCATGAAATCTAAATAAAACATTTGAAAACGATCAAAATGAAACATTTTCATTTCCCCTCCCACAAATATTATTTTTCCCCATTTCTAGCAGAGAAACATTTAGACTCCTAAACATTTCCCAGGATGGGAAAACCCTTTTCTACCCAGCTCTAGTAACAAGTCATTTTGGAGCTAGAGAGAGCCAGAAAGATGTAAGACATTGATTGTCATTTGAAGTCCGGATAGTCTTCAATGGCCTTTATTTCAAATTCAGTTTGACCAGGTTTGTGTAGACTATGGAGAGCTATCCTCCTTCACTTTCAGAGTGGAGTTTGCCATTTTCAGGCCAGGCCAATTTTCCTAACCAAACTTAGGGGTAGAGGTGCATATCAAAAGGCCCACAATTGAATCTAGGTTGGAATCATGACTATGCAGCCTAGTCAGGACCACATAATTCCAAAACTTCCTCACAAACTGTAGCTGCAGAGAAGGACATAGACAAACCACTGGGAGTGCATGGACCTATAACAAATTATGTGTCTCTTATCTTTATAGGTAACAGCCATGAACCATTGATTGTCCTTGACAATTATGAGGACAATGGGATCAGAGTCACCTGTTTTTCTGAGAGGAGGTTTTCTGATGTGCAAGTGTTGTGGACAGACAGTAAAAGACACAATCTTACTGGAAGTCCAATCACCCCGACCTCCAACACAGATGAGGCTAGTGCCAAAAGTTCGATCCTTCTGAAATCAGGATCTGACAATGCCATCTCCTGCAGCATAATCGATAACGTGCTAAAGACCTCAACCAAATCTACAGTTGTAATTGCAGGTAAATGAGAACTTGTATCAGTGTCTCCCAGGAGGAAAAAACACAGGTTGTCTCAAAACGATTCCAAATCTTTTAGATGAACACAATTCCCAACTCCCCCAGAAATCATCTTCATTGATCTTTTCCTCTTTTTTTTTTTACACCGAACCACCACTTACACGTATCTATAGTTAAAAAGTAAGAAATTCTTTGAAGTATTATTATTAATAAATCTAACAATAACCCGTCCTACGTGTGGAGTTGCTTGGTAGAAATTAACTCCACCAGTGGGCAGCAGTGTCTTTTGACAATTTCACTATTTAACAGACTGATGGAGAATGCCCTCTCTCTCTGTCTCTCTCTGAGACCAGGTGGGCAAGGTAATAACTTTTATGGGACCAACTTCTGTTGGTGAAAAAGACAAGATTTGGCGCTTACACAGAGGTCCAAAAGGTACTCAGAGTGTCTCAGCTAAAAACAATGTGGAACACATTGTTTAGCATACGGAGTTAACACATCTTGCAAGAGATCATTCAAGGTAACATGGGTAGTTTGCACCTCTGTAGTCATAGGACAAAAGAGGGTTAGTGGGTTACAGATTGTTGTAATAAGCCATAAATCCAGTGTCTTTATTGACAGGTTTGCAAAGTTATGAATTTAAACTCCCAGGCTTGTCTTTTGCAGGTGTTGTGCAGGTTTCCCCTGAGGATGAGGACTGAGAGGTCAGATATGGAGTGATTGTTTTGTGACAAGTGTTTGCCCATGGGTGATATGGTGTTCTCGTCTTTTATGATTTTTCTGAGCGAGTTCTTTGAGAGCACGGTGATTGTCTCATTTCACCTACATAGTTGTTATTGGGGCATTTAGTGCACTGGATGAGGTACACCACATAGGCATGTGTGGGACCCATGGATCTTGAAAGGTGTGTTGTGATGGGTATTGATCATCTAGCAGTGGCGATATTTCTGCAAGTTTTCATCTGTTGTTCCGGCAGCGTCTGGTGCCGCTTTAAGTTGGTGTCCAGGTCTGTGGGGAGCTTGCTTCTGTTGATGAACTTGGTGAGGTTGGGGTGTTTGTTTCAAGGCCAAAAGTGAGGATTCAGGAAAGATATCCTTCAGGATGATGTTCCCATCGAGTTTGGGTTGTAACTATTTAAAGATATCCCGTATGGGTTCCAGTTTGGGCTGGTAGGTGACAGTGGGTGTGGTCAAAGGGTTTTTTTCATATTGAACCAGGTTCTCTCAGGGTATTTGGGTGGCCTGTTCCATGAGGTGATCTACTTCTCTGGTGGAGTGTCCTTGTTTAGTGAAGGTAGATTTAAGTGCGTTAAGGTGTGTACCTCAGGCTTTCTCCTCAGAACATATTCTGTGGTATCTGAATGTCTGGCTGTAAATAGCAGATTTCGTGGCATGTTTGGGGTGTTTATTGAATCTGTCGAGGTAGGTGTTGTGATCCATGTGTTTCTTGTATATAGTTGTCTGTAGGGTTCCATTGTTGAAGCTGATTGTTGTGTCCAGGATGTTGATGCTGGTATGGGAGTGTTCCAGAGAGAGTGGTCTAATCTCTCTCTCATGACCATCAGCATAGTATCTCATTGTGGAATTTTCAAAAGTGCCTCCGGGTGTTAGGAGCAAAGCATGGACTTTCAAAGGGAGCAGTGCTCCTAAATTCCTTGGACACATTTGAAAACCTCATCCTAAAGACCAAATCCAATGCACACTGAAGTCAATGGAAAGACTTTCATTGCCTTCCATGGCTAATGGTTAAGGCCTTGGAGATTTTTTTTCAAGAACAAGCTCAGTACTGATATAACTCTCCTCCCATTCAGATCAATGGGAGTTCTACCAATGACTTCAACTGGGACAGAGTCAGGCCAATACTGAGTGCTTTTGAAGATCCCACCTTGAGTGTTTATAGCCTATCTATGGATGTTATTGGAGGCCTTCATTAAGGCACCCTCTGTTTCTCTGGAATGCATGAATCTACCCTGATAATACATTGATGTATGTGTTTCTTACTCTCAGGAGGGATGGGTCTGGGACCTATAGCAACTATTCACAACATCACGAGGAAAACTGTATAGCCTTTCGATGCAAATCCACCCCTTCATGCATAAGACAGTGCCTTCAATATGTCCTAGAGAGAGTTCAGATCTCACCTGCTTCTCATGAAGATTTAATTTAATGTTGTCATTTTTGAAAGGAAAGCTGAATGACATGAAAGAATAATGTACACTGTGAACTGTTTTGCAGATGTTTTCTTCCCTGCCACCTCCCCATGGATGACTGCCTTCATTGTGATATTGCTGATTAGCATAGCCCTGGTTAGCGCTGCGATTTATAAGCTGAAAAGTAAGTTTTCCTATTCGTTTTATTTCAGCAAACACTAAAGAGTCTAAACACTGTGATATGAAAGAACTTGGGTAGAAGATGTGACTCATTCCCATGTACAGCCTGTACCCCATGCAAACCATCCAAAATTGCCCAGTGAGGCTGTTTGAGCTAGATTCACAAAGAAACAGGTGAGGGGACGCTCACAACGTCTAACTTTCAGGTGCTTGGATAATCAATGGTATTAACAAAGCATGAGTGAGATGCCAAGGCTCCCTGTATAGTGAATGGAGGGAGGTAGGCACCTCAGAATGGGATTCACACAAGCCAGCCCTCTGCACATATCTTCACCTACATCAGCCGGTGGGTGGTGCCATGCCAAGGGGTGTGTGCTGAGCCCTGCCCTTCACTTGGAGATAAATGCCTAAATACAGGCTGCAGGGAGGAACCTATCTCTGCTTATCATTCTCAGCTCCAAACTCTTTCTGGCTGTCATGTGCCTTCGCCATGTTAGCAATAAGCTGGAGGGAGGAGCTCCATTGGAACTTTTAGCCCAGTGGCTATGGTACTCATGTGGGATATTGGAGAGTCATGGTTTAAGTCCCCCCAACACCAGATGGGGAATAAGGGATTTGCCACCTCTCTAGTAAATGCCCTAACTACTGAGCTATGGGATATTGTGATGTGAGCCTTTCTCAGTCTTTCCTGTTGAAGCTCTTGCACTGTAGACTAAAAAATGAAAGAATCACTGGGCCAGAGAGATAAAGCAAGCATGAGAATGACTCTGTAGCCTGGTGGAGCGCATACTCACTGGAGCGATGGGAGACCCAAGGATGAGTTCCCCCCACTCCAATGACTTTTTTATTATTATTTATCCAAAGTGGAACAGCTTCAGTGGGAGAGATTGAGTGTGCCCCATCGGGATTTCCCATAGCCCACTGGTTAGGGCATTCACTTGAGAGGTAGCAGAACCCTGTTTAAATCCCATTTTCCCCCTCATGTGGAGGTGGGGAGGGCAGGGCGGGGCTTGAGTAAGGGGTCTCCCATATCCCAGGTGAGAAGGCCTGATCCAATAGGCGAGCTCTGAACATGCTTACCAGATTGGGTCCTGCATGTGAGGTAGGCAGAGGAACGTCTATCTTTCCCTGGTGCTGAGGGAAGTTTGACTGCAAAAATTTAGGCGCCGAGTGAGTTTAGGTGCCAACAGGGTTTGGGGGCAGCTGAGCAGGGGTTTAGTGAATCCCACTGCAGCCTGATTCTGGGTTTTAGGTGCCTAAAGTGGCAGTTAGCGCCTAAGTCCCTTTGTGGATCTAACCCTTCTAGTAGTAACAACTGTAAGAGTTCTGCATGATTAGCCTCTCTACCACCAGGCTCATAGCATCACAAAATGGCAGATGACCTTGACCACCATGCTGGGTTTTTTACTTTATTTTTATTACATTTAGACAATGATAATACATGAGAACAGACAGTTATAGACAGTCTCATGGCACATAGATGTCGAACAACATGTAGGAAAGGAAAAAACAACTACAACATATGTATTACCTGTTACTATATCATAAATCCCGACAATTCTTCATAACTTGTGACATTGAACAGAGCTTTGTGCACTAGGAAATGGGCTGAGTGGAAACACTGATTTCACCTAGCTTACCAAACAGCTACTGCATTCATCACTGCCTTCGGGGAGTCGTGACTTGCACATTTTTCTTGAGCACTAGTTTTAATTGTTAGTGTGGATCAGATCTGACTTGTGTGATGGTTACTTGAGAAATCACACATTTCCAGTCCTGTGTGGTTTATCAAATATGACCCCTGTGAAGCACCCGGAGCCATAATATGAAGTTAAATTGTCTCCTTTTAAAAAAATCATCGTTTTATTTATTTAATTACTTTTTCAGAAAACAATGAAACAACTGCTCAGGCTGGTAAGTCCCAATAAATATAATATTTACTCATCTCCAAGTCTTGTGTAAATATTAAGCACTACTAGTTAATTGTACAGTACAAACCCTGGGGTCGATTCTCCTCTTACACCCATTTTTTATGTTGTTGATTACTCTCAGCTTGCAGTGGTGGGCCCTGAAAGTTTAACATTTGTCTTAAAATAACTTCTAGCAGCAGTTCCAAAACTGGATTCTGCTAATGTTGCAGGACAGTTGTTGATGGTCCACAGAGTACAGGCTAGCTGACTCTCCTGCTTGTTCCTAGCTGCTAAACTGTATTAAAAGACAGATTAAAACACATGAAATACCTCCCTAATAGTACTTTCCAATCCTGAAGTTTCCACAGGGGTATTATTTGACCGTTCATGGGAGATGCAGTCTGTGCTACCATGAATGGGAAGAGAGATATCCATGGGACACACTCTCTAGTATGAAGTTGTCCACGTTAGGGTTGGTCAAATTTTTTCTGTCCAAACTTTTTTTTCTGACTAAACAAAAATTTTGCAGAAATTATATGTTGTCCTCAAAATGTATCATAATGCATAGAATTGTAGAAATGTAGGCCTGGAAGGGATCTTGAGAGGTCATCTACTCCAACCCCCATACTGAGACAGGATCAAGTTTACTTAAACTATCCCTGACAAGTGTTTGTCTAACCTGTCCCACAACCTCCCTTGGTGACCTGTTCCAGTGCTGAACTATCATGAGAGTTAGAAAGTCATTCCCAATATCTAGACTAAATCTCCCTTTCTGAAAACTAAGCCGATTCTTTCCTGTTCTACCCTCAGTGGATATGGACAACAGTTGATCACCATTCACTTTATAACAACCTTTTACAGACTGTTCTCATGTCCCTTGACAGCCTTCTCTTCTCTAAACACATCCCATTCTTTCAACCTTTCCTCATAGGCCATATACACAAAGGAGGTTGAATTAAGGTTGTTGCAGCAGCCTTAATCCAGAATTTCCTAACTTCTGAGTGCTTGATTTTGCAACCTGAACTTTCTTTTAACATCGTTTTAATGTAATATTGATATACCTTTTGAAACTAGCTGTTAATGCACTAATCATTATCCCTGGGTTTGTAATATATTTCTCTCTGTATGCAGTAAATGACAAGAAAGCCATTGCAGACGGTAACTATAACATATGTTATGTATCCTTTCAATAATATTTCTGTACATCTATCAGATCTGGTGAAAAATAGTATTTGACAAATGCTAAAATCAAGGAATTACTCATCAACCGGTTCTGATTTTTGTGAATATACCTGATAAAGCAAAACCCCTGTTTTACAAACTAATGGGGGATTAAAGAGTTCATAAAATCAAAAAGTTAATAAAATGGAACATGTCAAAATGACAGTAGGTCCAGTGCATAAATTGCGGTATGGGGTACTTCAATGCTTTCTATTTGACCTTCACACCACTGGAAAGCAATTTCCAGGGCACATAAGACATCAGGATATGAAGGAAAGTCGATTTGTTCCTCATTGACATCATATTTGTTATGTGATTTTTTTTTCTCCATCAGGAAAAATGGTTTGTATAACTAGTCATTCATAAAATTGGTGGTTGTAAAACTGAGGCTCTACTGTATGTGAAAACAGTTGCCAGATATTCCCAGTGAAGAACTGGCAGTCTATGAAAGTCCTCTACCTAGCATTGGGTGTCTGGCGTACAGTATTTCAGCTGTGTCCACTCAAGTCACACTGTTTTGTTTGTATTTGCAGACTTGATAAGTAAGGTGTTCTAAAAAGCTTGATTGGGTAAAATACATGTTTGATGCTGAATTCATATAGTTGATTGAATGGTGCTGACCACCTCTGAAGCTTTGCTTAGTCACAAATATGAAAGGTTTTAAATATGGTCAAATTGAACCAGACCCCTAGTATTTGTGAATTGTTTGCAAATATGACCTGCTGGCATGAGACCAGCTCTGACATCTGTCTCTGGTTTCTATCTATCTATCTTTGGCATCCATTTTTCTATCTATTGTATCTAACTACTGTGTACAAATTTCTGAATGTTACATGGTTTGGAAGAGAAATTCATTAGTCCAAGTCCCAAGAGTTGGGATCGTTGTCAGTATTGAGCTGCCATCAGAGGTGAAAGTAAGCCGGTAGGGTCCGGTACGGCATACCGGTAGGGTCCGGTACAGCATACCGGCAAGAGCCGGTACGCCATGCCGGACTGGACCGGCTTCCCCAGCGCTGATTTAAAGGGCCCAGGGCTCCAGCCACTGCAGGGAGCCCCAGGCCCTTTAAATCACCGCCGGAGCTCCGGCAGCTGGGCTCGGCGGTGCTTTAAAGGGCCTGGGGCTCCCCGCAGTGGCAGGAGCACTGGGCCTTTTAAATCCCCACAGGAGCCCTGCCGCCCCGAGCCAGAGCCTTGGGCCCTTTAATTCGCCCCTGAGCCCCGGAGCTCCCAGATGCCTTTGCAGCTGGTAACTCCAGGGTGATTTAAAGGCCCAGGGGCTCGCAGCCACAGCCGGAGCCCCAGGGCCTTTAAATATTGAAAGGCCCCACCTCTTCCAGTTGAGGCCACATCTCTTCCGGTTGAGGCCATGCCCCCGCTCAGGACTCCGGCATACCGGTAAGTCCTTTAAGTTACTTTCACCCCTGGCTGCCATCAAATGGGGGGAAAGGACAAAGGGTTTTGAATGTTAGAAAGGTCTCCCTTCCCTTAAGGGATCAGATCCTCAAATAGTGTAAACTGGTGAGCTCCATTGTGGAGCTATGCTGATTTACTCCAACACTGGACCTATACAGATTTACATCAGCTGAAAATCTGACTTACGGTGATAAATTCAACCACTGCCTGTCCAGATGGAGATAAAAGATCCATAACATTTAATTTACATTGTTCTAAATAGAAAGCTTGGAGGCATCTGATAAAAGCCTCAGAACTAGAGTATATTAATGTGTGTTTCCCGCTGTAATTCTGAAATATGTTTTCTTTCAGAAACAAGGCTTCTCAGAAAAGAACTGGGTAAGAGTGTATTTTAGCTCAACTAATTATTTTCTCCTCTGGGTAAGTGTATGCTTTGCCAGGAGAACTGTCAACAAGTCCAAGTCCAAATATTATAATGTCATGGTACAGAGGCTGCAGTTAAGAGTGAGACAGTTGTTCCATTCAAAGTTTTTTTTCAAAGGAGCCCAAGGGATTTGGGCACCCAGCCTTGGATTTTCAAAGGTGATCCAAGGGAGTTAGGAGCACAAGCCCCACTGACTTCGCTTGAGAGTTGCGCTCCTAAATCGCTCAGGCCCAGATCCTCAAAGGTGTGTAGGCTCCTAACTCCCATTGGACTGTAGGCATTTTTGAACATCTCACCTCTACCACCTGTTGCATTTAAATGGGAATTAGGCAACTAACTCCTTAGGTGCCTTTGAAAATCCCAATGAAATCCTTTGTTCAAGCATTAATAACTTCCCCCCAAAATTCCAGCTGGGTTTGAATTTTTCATGCTTGGTGATTTCATTTGAAATGTTTAATCCTGCTCTCACCCAGCTCAGCCACCTTTCCCCTTTAAATTGTAGGATTTATATAGTGATTTAAAGCCTAATAACCTGCCTGTGACATTTAGGTCCTGTACATATTATAGGTGAGGTTTTCAAAACCACCTAAAGGATTTAGAAGTAAAAGTCCCATTGAAAATCTCCACTGACATTTGTTATATAAAAAAGACAATGTGTGTGACTCAGTAAAATGGCTGTCCCATTAGAAACCAAGCTGCCCACTGGGGCCGGGGAACTGGTCTGTGCAGCAGGGCACTGGAACAATGCTGGGTTTTACTGTACTCAACCTTGTTCACCACCTGAGTACCCCAGCCCCACTGCCAAAGGCCTTATCCATGCCCCCCTCCATCCCCAACATCACTTACCTCTCCCCCAGACTGTTAAACCTGGAAGCTAAATCCTAGTCTGACAGGTTTCCTCAAGTCTGGGGTCCCCTCTGACGAGCTACAGGAGGTTCATCATGGGAGCAGCTGCCTCTGTAGCAAACCTGCAGGCTCCAGATGACTGACCACTTGGGTTCCAGTTCTCCCCATCGTCTGACTCTTTCCATGCTCCTTGTTAACAGAGCTGGTTGGGAGTTTTCCAGTGAAGAGTTTTCATTGGAAAATGCTGATTCACTGAAACCCAAACTTTTTACGGAAGTGTATAAGTTTTGACAAAGCTTTAGTTGAGAGAAGTTTTTCAGGTCCAAGATGCAATTTCTGGTCGAAACCCCAGAGAGATCCCACTGTCAATAGGCTGGTGGTTAGGACACTCATCTGGTATGAAGTAGGCAGAACATAGACTAGAAGCTGCATTTGTTGCATCCTAGCAGAGGACCCTAACCACTATGCCATTGGCTACCTCAGGATGAGTCTATGTGTGTGCGTGCGCGTGTGTGAGGGTTTCAACCCAATAGAATGGGAAACTTTTTAAAACCTTGAAAATGCTCACAGGATTTCCCACCCAGCTCTACTAGCTAATAATAGGAGTGAGGACAGAGTGGGAGAGGACACAGAAAAGGCTGAAACCCACGTTTTCAGAGACTGCAGCTTCCCCCTATAGCACTGGGAGAGGGAAGCAGCTGATGGATCTGAGCAGTTCCTCTGGCTTCTTTTGACCTAGATGAATTCAGATATGACGGGTTTGGGAAATGAGTCAAAACGGGCCTAGATCTGAGCTGTTTTGAGGATGCTGTGTGTGTCTGGGTGGAATAAAGGAGTTTGTGGCGACTATGGTTGTGTAGCTAGAGGAGCCATAAGCAAATAAACCATGAAAACTGTCAGGACACTATTTCTAAAGGAACATTTTATTTTATTTTTCTCTGCAAAAGCTTGTTAAACCCCATATGTGTGTATTGTTTGCAAATGTTAGAAAAAGATGGGGAGATTGTCATGCTTAAAGGCCTATATACAGCTACGAATCCGAAAGCTGAGACTTTCAAAGCTGCCTGTGGTGTTTGGATGCCTGATTTAATTTTAATAGAAATTGAATGTCCAGTTTCCTTAGGCACCTTTGCAAATCTCAGACAAAATGTTCACACTGTCATACTTCCTAGTGTGGGGTCTGGCAAATGAAAATCTAACCCCTGCCTATTATTTTGAGATTACCTCTTCTGTTTCTTTATTTTGCAGAGACTGAGCACCAAAACTCTCAACAAGGTAATTCCATCTCTTACTACTTAATATTTAAAACTCGAGAGATTTCTTTCAGTCTTCGGAGTGGATGATTGTTTTGAGCTGGCTGTTCTAACAAAATAGATACCAGGTGGGTAACTAACTTTTTTTGGACCTTCTTCTCTTGGTGAAAGAGACAAGAGCTCTGTGTTATACCAATAAAAACCAGCAGGATCTTATTAAGAGGGATAAGGCAAAGATGCCACATTTATTGTAAATATAAAAAGAATCATAGTAAGCAGTCAGTTATAGCTATAACATTTCATTCAGTTTCACATTCATTCACACACACACACACAGGTTCTGCATAGATGTCATAGTTACCAGCCTAGAAGTTGCTCATGCCAAGTTACTGGCCAGGTAACCTGGGCATGAGGGTGGAGCCGAGTCCTTGTCAGATTCATCTGATGCTCCTGGAGGCTGGCAGCAGAACCATAGACTCAAAGACTTATTCTTCAGAGTCCAGTTTTATAGGGATTTTTCCCTATGTTAGTTCATGGAAGTTGTTTCATTCTGCTGTTGTTAAATCAATCAGCAGGTGGGTGGCTCCATTCTGTCTTCTTTCCTTTGAGGTGCTGGGGTGGATCCCAGTTCGCCCTCCGGGGGTCATCTGGTTGATTCCACTTGACACCTTCTTCGGCCGATGGATACTCCCTTTCTAGGCTGGCACCTCCCTAACCATTCATGTACATCAAGCATTCATCAACATACATTCCATTTAATCATAGAGGGTGGGGATCTGTTCCTAGGAGCCCTTGCTGGTACAATAAAGTGAAAGTCACTTAATGGCTTATAGCTCACAGCAGTGGTGGTAACATAGTGTTCACAGTAGCTTACAAGTTTTAACAGAAGACCCAAAAGATGTGGGGGGACAAATTGTGGGGGGTCACTGTCACTTGGGGGAATCACTGTTAGTACCTTCTTTAATATCCCTACATCTGTGTAAGCTCAAAAGCTTGTCTCACCAACAGAAGTCGATCCAGTAAAAGATATTTCCTCACCCACCTCGTCTCTAATATTCTGGGACAAGAACGGCTATAGCAACACTAACAAAATAAGGTTATTATACACACATGATTATATGAGAGAGATGGATAAAATTTTCAGAATGTTGTGGGTTTTATGAAGAAAAATGCTGTTGAAAATGTTCATCAAAAATTTATTTGGTGGAGGAAGGGGGTTTCAACCAATCCTGTTGAGATCAATTGAGATTTTCAACAATAAAAAAAAATTCATTTAAGTTTAGATATATTTTGAAAAAATGAGGAAAAAATCTATACTTTTTTTTTTTTTAACTTTTTTTACCACCTATATCTGAAACCCACAGTAAACATGAAAATTTAACCTGAAGATTTTATTTTCTGCTTCTCAAAAACCAAATAATAACTAAAACACTTTGCACCAATCTCCAGCAGGGTCATTACTAAATGTCACTTACCAACTAAATTTGACTTAGCACAGATATCACAAAGGGAATGTCTGAAAAGCAGCACAGCATAAAGGGATAAAGCTCCACCTGTCTGCCAGGGTTTTCTACCTACACTTGTATGATATTAAGGGACAGAAAGGAAATGGAATAGAAATGTTCTCAGGAATGTACTAGGACCAGAGACCTAGCTGGAAAAGGCAAGAGTGGAGCTAATAGAGAAATGTATTGATCAACTGTCACAAGACAAGGAAAGGGGATGAGATGAAGAAAGGGCTTGACTTCAAATGGGGTGGCCATATCACTACTGGGGAGGAAGATGATTCAGGCTTGAAGATGGTGTAGGTGAAAATGTTACTTTAGAAGGTGAATCTCAGACAGCAAATGACCAACTATAGGAAGAGTTAAATGCCCTGTTGATAGGCACCTTCATGGCAGACAAAAATGCAAAGAACCTCTGCCCCAGGACTTAACTGTAAATAAACGGGATAAATGCGATGAATTTACTGTATCTATGTAGCAGCTGTTACAAAGAAGAAACACGCTATACTTCACACATGGAGACTTTACCTTTGTTCTTTCTTGATTTATTGTTTTCATTAATCTAAAGTACAGGTAATTCAGTGATGTTGTTTCTCTACAATACCAGAAAGTCCATATTTTCCTGCTCTTATGAGTGTCTCTTGCACTCTAGATCTCATTTGTGGCTGTTTGTTTTGAGTGACATTATTGCTGCAACTGCACTGTTTTAATTCCTGGCCTTCATAAAACTAAGGCATTGTCTATGCTGGTGGTGGTGTGTTGGGTACATGTAGTTACACACCACAGTGAAAAGCAGGCTGTGTCCACACTGCAGTGTGTAACTACACATGGCTGTGAAAGGCTCTGGCAGCGGGACACTTCGTAACCCACACACATCCTGGGTGTGGTGTTCTGTCCTATCTAGTGGCACCGAAACCATGTAGAGAGAAAGGGAGAGAGAGAGATTAATGAGTCTGCTCTATAGCTTTAGCTAACAGCTGTATGGTTTTTACCTCATGCATTAGAGGCTCATGCATTTAGCTGCAGAGGTCCCAGGTTCGATCCCACCTGCTGACAACCGGGGTCTGACGGTGTTACAACTACGGGCTCATATGGGATATCAACTGGGAAGTCTCTGAAGCTCGGGGTACGCTTCCTCAGCTAGGCGAAGTATGTAATCCACACACCTCCTGGGTGTGGTGTTCTGTCCCAGCTAGTGACACGGAGACCACTTAGAGAGAGAGATTAATGAGGCTGCTCTGCAGTCTTAGCTAACAGGTATGTGGTTTTTCGCTCATGCAGTAGAGGCTCATGCATTTAGCTGCAGAGGTCCCAGGTTCAATCCCACCCGCTGATGACCGGGGTCTGTCGGTGTTACAACTTCACTGCTAAAAGTAGCAGTGCAGATGTGAGATGAACTTCTTGGGCATAAGGAGAGCCCTGTAGGGTTCTGGTGTGTCTTTACTCGCCTAAACAGTGCCTCACTGACCACACCTCTATTTATACCCATGCTAGCTGGGCGTGAAATGTATGTACTCACTACCATGAGTACAGAAATAGCCTAAGTGTTTGTGAAAGCCAAATATCTGTCAAATTTTGGTCACAACCTGCAGATCAATGCATTCTGCACTCCCAGAAACTACCTCCATAATGTATTTTGATTATATTAAAAATCTCTGTTTAGTTGCTCTCATCTGCAGACTCCTCTTGTCTTTTGGTTAACAGTTTAATTTTGTTTCTTTGTAGCAATTCAGGCAATACAGGAGAAATTTGGTAAGTGTTTCATTGGAATAGTTTCAACCAGCTCTAGTGTTTAGTTTAGCATCCTCCTGGTAACAGAGACATCCCAGCCTACTGGCCCCTTGGTGGTGGCCAGCCCCCAACTTCATCATTTTTTGTCAGGTTTGTTTCCCCCCTCTGTATTCATAGACAGATTCCAAAGCCAAAAGGTATAATTGTGGTCATCTAGTCTGACCTCCTGTATCACATAGGCCAGAGAACTTCCCCAAAACCATTTCTATAGCATCACTTTTAGAAAAAAATCCACATAGCTCTTTTTATCTCTTTTTCCATAAAGAAGGAAATGCAGTGCAAAACAACCAAAACAAAACACTATATTCATACATCAAAAAAGCTGAGAACTTTAAAGCATGCAAGTCAGCCGGTCAAATCCTAAGGAATCCAGGGCTAGATTTTAAAAAAGTATTTACTCTGTAAAGACGCAGATAGGCACCTTGACATTTCTGAAAATCATGCTAAGTGCCCCACTCTCATTGAAACCAATGGGAATTAGACACCTAAGCTCTTTTCAAAATCTGACTAGGTACCTACCTTCATCTGTAGGTGCTTAATATCATTACAAATCTGACTCTTACTCTCTTATTACATTATTTTCACTCAGGCAAATTCCCATTGTTTAAATGCAGCATGGACTTCAAGATTTAGCCACCTTTTTTGCATAGTTTAGTTTGTATGAGGATGCCATTGAACATAACATAGTAGATATTCTATTGCAGCTAATATGGCAAAAAGATAAATGTTTAGACCCAATCTTGCAAAGATTTAGACACATGCTTAAATTTGTACACACACTGAGTTGTTCCATTTAACACAATGGACTCACGGTATCTAAAATTAAGCATGGATGTAGATTTTTGCAGGTTTGGGGCCTTAGAACCTGAGTCTATTTTACTTGAGTAATTCCATGTAGGGAGTAAAGATTTCCTACAAAACAGAATTAACAAGGAAATAATGCACAAGCATGATGTAACAATCTTTTTCCATTTCAGAAAAAGCCATGGCTGAGCTGGGTGAGTTGAAAGACCATGTTTAATATATTACACAGCTTATATTATTTCAATGTAAAATAAGCCATATGCTGTAGCTGAAATTCTGAATTCTCTTTTTTTGTTGTAGACTTCAGGAGGGCTCGTAGCAATGCAGGTAAGATGCTTTGTATCTGGAATTATACACAGGTTATTTTCTCCCAGAAGTTTAATATTTTGATTAAATATTTTTGGTGCCCTGAATTCTGAAAGGAGGAATAAAGAATGCCTGCTCAATAGCTCTGAAGAGTAATGTGACTGGGATTTGACTAGGCACCTAGCTGCAGAAGAATTCAATTCTTGATAAAAGAATTGGTGACTGTAGTTGAGTGAGACTTCAGGACAAATAGTTTAACAGTTGAAAAAAGGAGTTTCCAGTCTACTGAAACTATTCACTAATTTGTGTTGAGTTAGCTGAAGAATTTCAACTTCATTGAAAAAGCCAAAATGTTTCATTTCAACCTGAAAAATTTTGTTTAGATGTGCAGGCATTCTGACAAAAACAAAGGAAAGGAGGACTAGATTCACAAAATGGCTGAAGAGGGAGGTCCTTGTGCCTCTCTTGTAGGCTTTAGCCTAGTGGTTAGGGCACTCAGCAGGGAGGTAGGAGACCTAAGTTCAGTTGCATCCTTTGCTTGTTGAGGATTGTGGATGCAAGCTTGGGTCCCTCATGTTAGAGGAAGGCACCATACCTGCTGGGCTATGGAATGCTGTGGCTTCAATCTCTCCTGTCGTAGCTATTCCACATCTTATAAATAATTAAATAGCAATTGGATGGGGGACTTTAACTTGGGACTCCTAGATCCTAACTACTGGGCTATAGTCACTCCCACTCTATTTCCCTGGCCCATTAACACTCCATTGCCATCATGAATGACTATGAATTGCCATTGTGAAGAAAGTTCTTAGGGCCCAGTGTTCCTGGCATTACACATGTGAGTAACTCTATTGGTATCCATGGATCAGGTGAGTAATGGCAGCAGGATAGGGACCTTCATGTTTTGGTTCCCGTTCACTTCTAGCCCCTGTCTCTAGGTACCTTATGTCACAGTTCAAGGCCACTGCACTTTTATGTCCTCTCCGTTGTTCCTTGAGGACACCCATTCTAGGCTCCCAGCTTCTCAGCCATCAACATGCTTGTGCAGAGACCAATGTCTCTCTCCCTCCTGACCAGAGATTTTGTAGATTGCACAGTTCCCTGCCTACACTGTGTTATTCCCAGCAAGCCAGACTGCCTGAATAGGCCAGCATCTGTGCTTTGCTTTCTCCTTAGAGTCTATGAACAGCTGTAATTGCTCACAGACACAAGTTACCACACAGCTCTTTCTAAGCAAACACATTTATTCTTAGGGTTAAGCATTACAGAGACAACATTTAAAACAATAAAAAGACCCTACAAATAGGCTAATAAATTTACTAGAGGTCACCCCAACTTCAGCCTCTGGCTTTGGTTGGTGATCAGTCATTCAAAATGCACAGGAGTTTTCCTGTGGTTACAAATTCAAAACAACCTTCATTAAGAACTAGCACATCCATCAATCTTCTTTATACAGTAGGGGGCTTTGATCCTGAATCTCTGGGAACAGATAATCAGCAGACAAATGGTCCCTGACTCTGGGTGTAGCTTCAAAAACCTAGATTTTTGCATAACCAGAGGTGGGGAATTTCCATTCACCTTCCCCTAGAGATTTCCCAGGCAAACCACTTGAACCTGTTTGTCCCAAAAGTCCATTCTTGTCTGCACATTGTTCAATACAGACCTCTGAAATTCATAACACTTCCCAGGGTTCACCTCACTCTCCCCCCTGTAGAGGTTACATGCAGTCCCAGCCCACAATAATACATAATCTTTGCATATAATACAATGGATTCCAAAGATACTTAAACTTAATGCAATAACATTTTTCAAGGATATTGCAGAAAACTGCCATCTCGCTCACATCTTACAACTAGAACTGTGCAGGAAGCCTAATTTTCATTTTAATGGCAAACACTGACATTTAGAGATTTGGTTTTGTCCTGTAATGGAAGAAAGAGTCATATTTAAAAATCTTCTGTGAAATGAATTTTATTTTTTTAATTGTTTTGGGTTAGTTGAAACCTATCCTTTTGATAAAACATTTCATTTTCATTTTGATTTTTAAAAGTTTTTATTTTATGTTAAAATTTACATTATAAAATGAAATAGATTTTGAAAGGGAAAATTATTTTAAGACAAATATCAAAATAATCCATTATAAAAATGCTGAAATGGAAAGTGCTTTATGAGCTTTTTTTTATTTTCAAAAACAAACTTTCCTCAGAATTGCAGAATTCCACATTCCTACAGAAAATACAGAGTTTGATAAACCGGCATTTTCGAATGGACAAATATCTTGGACTTTCAGAAAGCTTTTGACAAGGTCCCTCACCAAAGGCTATTAAACAAATTAGACATTCATGGGATAAGAGAGAAGGTCTTCTCATAGATCATTAGCTGGTTAAAAGACAGAAAACAAAGGGTAGGAATAAATGGTAATTTTTCAGAATGGAAAAAGGTAAATAGTGGTGTCCCCTGTTTATGTACTGGGGTATGTACTGGGACCAGTACTGCTCAACATATTCATAAATGATATGGGAAAAGGGGTAAATAGTGAGATGGCAAATTTGCAGACAGTACAAAATTACTCAAGTCAGTTAAGTCCAAAGCAGCCTGCAAACAGTTACAAAGGAATCTCACAAAACTGGGTGACTGGGCAATAAACTGGCAGATGAAATTCAATGTTGATAAATGCAAAGTAATGCACAATGGAAAACATAGTCCCAACTATACATATAAAATGATGGGGTCTAAATTAGCTGTTATCATTCAAGAAAGAGATCTTGGAGTCATTGTGGATTGGTTTCTGAATACATCCACTCAATGTGCAGTGGCAGTCAAAAAAGCGAACAGAATGTTAGGAACCATTAGGAAAGGGATAGATAATAAGACCAAAAATATCATAATGCCACTATATAAATGCCTGCTGTGCCCACACCCCTGAATGCTATGTGCAGTTCTGGTCACCCCATCTCAAAAAAGATATATTAGAATTAGAAAAGGTACAGAGAAGGGCAACAAAAATGATTAGGAGTATGGAACAACTTCCATGTGAGGAGAGATTAAAAAGACTGGGATTTTTCAGCATGGAAAAGAGAAGACTAAGAGGGGCAGGGCCGACGCAACCCATTAGGCGACCTAGGCGGTCGCCTAGGGCACAGCTATTTTGGGCGCGCCGGCGCCGCGGCCGCCCATTTAAATTTGGGGGCGGGACCTTCCGCCGCCGCTGTTGGGGGCGGGATTTCGGGGCGGGACCTTCCGCCGCCTAGGGCGCCGGCAAAGCTGGCGCCGCTACTGAAGAGGGGATATAATAAAGGTCTATAAAATTGTGACTGCTGTGGAGAAAGTGAATAAGGAAGTGTTATTTACTCTTTCACATAAGACAAATACCAGGGCTCACTCTATGAAATTAATAGGCAGCAGGTTTAAAAGAAACAAAAGGAAGTATTTCTTCACACATAATGCATAGTCAATCCATGAAACTCATTGCCAGGGGATGTTGTGAATGCTAAAACTATAACAAGGTTAAAAAAAAAGCTAGGTAATGGAAGATAGGTTCATCAATGACTATTAGTTAAGATGGTCAGGGATGGAACCCTATGCTCTGGGTGTCCCTAAACCTTCAACTGCCAGATGCTGGGACTTGATGACAGGGGATGGATAACACAAAATTGCCCTGTTCTGTTCATTCCCTCTGAAGCATCTGGCATTGACGACTGTCAGAAGACATGATTCTGGGCTAGATGGACCATTAGTCTGACCCATTATAACTGTTCTTATGAGATCAGAGATTTCTTTACTCCGTGCCCATGGCTTTTACCATTGGAGGAGATGATTTGGGCCAGGAGTGTTAGTTAATTCAAGCTATAACTAGCCAGGGGTGTATGTGCCCTTGCTATTACATATATTAATACATATATTACATATGTTCTTGTTCTGAGCAGTTGTAGTCCATTTTGCTGAGATATTTAATATTTTGTTTGTCTCTCTACTGTGTCTTTAATTTTCTTCACCAGCTTTGATATTTGTTTGTTTATTTCAGTGAGAGTTAATAAGTCTCTAGTTACTGATGAAATGAACATTTTTATTCTTCCCTCCAGTTAACATCACTCTGGATTCTGACTGTAAACATCCCAAACTCTCACTCAAGGATAAAAATAGGGTCGTTTCCACAGCAGAGAAGAAAGCCAGCAGGGATTTGATAGTGGTGGCAAATGAAGGATTTTCAGAGAAGAAACAATACTGGGAGGTGGAGGTGGGGGACAAGCCAGAGTGGGAGCTAGGGGTGCTGACTCAGAATGAAAGGAGGAAACTGAAAAATGAGAAGATGGAGAAACCTCCTGAGAAGGAATACTGGAGTTTGTGGCTGTCTGAGGGTCAATATCATTGTAGCTGGAAAATTGACACAATCACCTCTGAGGATCAAAAATGCCCAGTGGTTGGCATTTTTCTCGATTGGGAAGAGGGAATGATCTCATTCTACAATGTAGAGCTAATGTGCCCTGTTGTGTCCATCACTCAAGAGTTTCAAGGAAAACTGTACCCATTCTTCAATCCTGGCAGTGATAAGCAATACCTAGGAATACGCCCTGTCAGTATCCCCAGCCCCTTAACTTCTCTCTGAAATCAAATATTGGATCTAATAGTTATGGGAATTTTAAATTCACTCCATCTGAGGAGAGAGGAGACAAGGGGAGCCAGGAAACTTGAACCACTGTAGAAGAAAGGGAAGGTTTTAATTAGTTAATATAGAATCTGAGAGAGAGAAAGGGGGAATGGTACAATTTTGATATTTTTGAAGATGGCCCAAAGGCCGAAACAGATACTTCATAGCCCCTGACCCAGGCAAATTGCCAGTGAAATGACCTGAGTAAAAACTACGACTGGTCAAATGGACCAATAATTTTTCAGTAAATATTGACTTGAATCAAAAAATGAATAAAGGAGGTCTGTGCGTTTGTCCATTTTGTGTTCACTTTCATCAGGTATCTAGTGAAATAATTTACTATCAGCAATGTTAGTGGAAATGATAAAGTGTAAGCAAAGATGATAGAATATTGGTGGAAAACAAATTTTGAATGAGTAAATGCAAATATTCACACCAGAAACCTGATGCCAAATGATATGATCATCTAGGACACAATGCAGCAAAGACCATCCCTCTTCAGCAAAGTTTTAAGATTATACTTAAGTTCCTTAGACTTTAGTGAACCCTAGTGCTTTGCAGAATAGGGATGGTTTGCTGAACCCAATCAAGACAGAATTCTTATCCGTCCAAACAATTCTAACCAGGGCAGCTCAAATATCAAATGTCAGTTACTCACATTGAATAGCTCACAGCCAAGAATTGTTTTGTTGCAATTATTTGGAAAATAACTCTGAATAGTGAATATGTTTGTGAAAAGTGAGAAATGCTCACAGATAATTCACCAATAGAAAAAGATACAAATATGTTACCTTCTGTGCATAATTTGCTCAGCGCTACTACAGACATTCAAAACTGAGCACTATCTTCACAGCGGTGGTTCTACCCCTGCCATGGTTCTGGCCCTTTTCAACCCAGCGGGCCAGTCATTCAGAGGGGAATAGGCTGCACCCTGTGTAGGAGTGTAGTTTGGAGTGCTAGACCCCTGAGCAGCAGGGAATCCTAGGAGGCAATCTGCCCCCTTCAGCAGAAAATGACTGTGAAGATGAAAAAAACCCATATAATTTCTGGTAATTGTTTTAGCAGAAAACATTTGATTTTTTGACCAAAATATCAAAATTCTGAAAAACGAATATTTCAGCCAAATGCTGCTGACGGATGAATATTTTTGGCCACAACCTGGGAAATCTTTGGGTTTTCTATGATTGGTCAGCCCTTCTCCCAGCATTCTCTCTGGAATTTTGTAGCCCTGCATTTCCTCTGTCTATACATGTGTGCATTGCATAATCAAGACTTGGTGGGAAAGAAGAGACGCTAACCTCCCCTCCTTGCTTAGCAGCAAAATAGAGCTCAGCATCTAGACCTGTATTTGCATTTGGGGAGGAATGCATTAGACTGGGGTTTCCAAAGGTACTTAAGGGATTTAGGCATCCAAATCACATTGAATTGGGTGCCAAATTTCCATAGGATCCCCATCAAAATCCCAGCTTTCATGACTGCTCTTTCCTTTCTGTGCCTTAAAATAAAGATTTCCATCTGATACCAATCCTTTCCCAACAAAGTGTGTTAAAAGAAAATACTAGAAAGAACCAAATTTAACTATAGCTGAAACAGTTTAGTCCATTTAATTGGAGTGATTTTAAACAAGGTTCGTTGCTGTACTAGAAGCTCTACCAGGGAGCATGTGCATCCTGGAAGGGTTATATAGGGATAAATTTTGCTTAATAGAGACACAAGTACCAAAAATTCTGCTGAAGAGGATGCATTCACCCACTGCTGAGAAGAAATGAGTTATTTTACATATTGTGAAATTTGACATTTTTTCTCTTGAAGAAGCAAACTGATAAAATTAAAAAAAAAACTTAAAATGAATCAGTGTTTCATTTCTTAATAGCTTATTTCTGACAGCTGTTTTCCTAAATGGCTCATTGTTATTCTGGACAGCTGGTTAATTAGGGGAATAAATGCAATGTCCACCAGGACGCCTCACTTATAATGGGATTTTATATAAATCTAGGGCTTTAATATACTTGCTTGAAATATTTCCAACTGTCATGTAATCCTATTGCTGACCATCCTGAACGTAATAAAAGATCAGCAAAATCTGAACAACAGGTGACTACTTGCCCCCTTTGGGAGTCCGATTCTGCTGTCTAATTGATGAGAATGAAGAATCACAGTATCTTGCAGCATTGGCCATTAAATGGTCAACTAAAGATGATGTCCAGCAATACATAACCTTCTCTACCTATACAGCCTCCTCCCCTTAATAGAATTTAATGCCAAGATATTATCTGATTCTGCAACCCTTATTCATTGTCAAGTCCTATTATAAAGCCCTTGTATGAAATACAGGTTCAAACTCTGAGAAATGACTCTTTAAAAATGGCCAGACTCCATATTTAGTATCTCTCAATGACTAGTGAAAATGTGTTCTGTCTACAAGTAACCAGGTGCTCTGCAAACTCAGCATGCTCTGCAAACCAGGTGCTCTGCAAACTCAGCATGAACTCTGAAAGTCAAGCTGGGCTCTTGCTGTTTCATGAATCATTGGCAACAAATATTTGCATTCAAAATTCAGGTAATAGTTCTGTTGCTGATGCATGAGCCAGAAAAAAATCCAACTCAAAATGCACATGTTAAATTTATGCTAGAAATCAAATGGCAGGCTGTTAGGTCACAGAACACAGGTGCTTCTTGCATAAAACCCTACTTAATAGGCAGCACACTAGTGTCTGTATTAGCTGCAGTAATTACAGAATTATTATTATAAAACATTCTCTACATCATAGTGTCCCACCTGCTAACTGGTACAGAGGCCAATAGATGGGAAAATATGACTTGAACACAGTCTTCAAGTATATAGATGAGAATAAGGTTTCTGGATGTGGAAAAATTGGAAAGAGTCCAGCGGAGGGCAACAAAAATTATTAGGGGGCTGGAGCACATGAGTTATGAGGAGAGGCTGAGGGAACTGGGATTGTTTAGTCTGAAGAAGAGAAGAATGAGGGGGGATTTGATAGCTGCTTTCAACTACCTGAAAGGGGGTTCCAAAGAGGATGGATCTAGACTGTTCTCAGTGGTACCAGATGACAGAACAAGGAGTAACGGTCTCAAGTTGCAGTGGGGGAGGTTTAGATTGGATATTAGGAAAAACTTTTTCACTAGGAGGGTGGTGAAGCACTGGAATGGGTTACCTAGGGAGGTGGTGGAATCTCCTTCCTTAGAGGTTTTTAAGGTCAGGCTTGACAAAGCCCTGGCTGGGATGATTTAGTTGGGATTAGGTCCTGCTTTGAGCAGGGGGTTGGACTAGATGACCTCCTGAGGTCCCTTCCAACCCTGATATTCTATGATTCTATGATAGTAGAGGGCTCCTTAATTTAGGATTAAAAAATCATGAGATCTATAGCCTGGAATCTGAAGATGGACAAATTCAGAATAGAAATAAGGTGCATGTTTTTAACAGTGAGGGTAGTTAACACTTGGAACAAATTACCTAGGAATGTGATGAATTTTCCATCACTAAAATGAGACTGGAGGTCTTTCTCAAACAGATGCTACAGCTCTACCAGAAGTTATCAGCTTGATGCAAAAATTGCTGGGAAAGGTCCTTTGGGCTTTCATGCAGATCAGAGTAGATGATCTCAATAAACCCTTACGGCCTTGAAATGTAGGAATTTGCAGATGTGCATGTACCCTTACCTGAGTCCCTGCTGAGGGGCTAGTTTGTCTTTAAGGATTAGGGAACCCTTCCCTCCATCTTTTGCTGGATAGTTAGTGACACTTTGACTGCACCCTGGACTTGGAAAGTAAGAGGTGGGAAGTGGTTCAGGGAAGCAGCCTCAGGGCACTCCTTGATGTTACTTCCATTCCTAGAGATCTGGGTTGGAGCCTGCTGGAGAGGGAGGGCCCAGGCTATCATACCAGGCAGCTGTGAGCAGCTCTCCCTGCCCTTTCAGATAAGGGGAATAAGGACACTGGAAGCCCTGAGGCAAGAGTGTGAGGGAGTACTGCCACTCGAACAGCTGTCCTGAGATCTGTGGGAGGACCTCCTAGATGCTGGGACATTTCCACGGTTGCAGAGCCAAGGCTTAACCACCTCTGAGGGCTCACTCATCCTTATGGGGGAGATTGTGCATTAAGACAATTAATCATTGCCCTGTACATTGTGTAGTCACGTACTCCTGTGTACAAATCTTGGGGATCTGTGGCTTCTGGGAACCAGGAGGGGGTAGGATGCAATCTACACACACACACACACACACACACACTCTCTCTCTCTCTCTGATGGCATTTTCTTTCATTCACCTTTAGTCCCCTCCCTCACATGTTTCCTGAGTGCTTGTTCAGACATTTGCCTTTTGTCCACACCTGCTTTTTATAGTCCAACGGATTTTGGCAGGCTTATTTGTGCCTGCTGAGGGAGTTCTGAGGTGAGTACACAAATCTGCTGTGTGTGAATGTAATTTATAATCCCGATAAGTGATTTGTAAAATATGTTTCTTATATTTACTGTAGATTTGAGATTTTTAAAAGTTACTTCTTGTTTATGGAATAATTGGAATGACTGAGATCAAAGTTTAGATGCACTGTAGGGATGTTTTCATAACTGAAGCTATGAAAAAATTGCAATTCATTCATAAAACAGTGGCATATAATTAGAAGAAGTTTTGTGCAAATACAGAGTTTGGACTAACATTTATCTGTATTAATTGGATCATGCCGAGTGTGTAGATGAGAGTAATAGATGCTAATCTCCTTGTCAAATAATGTTTGATTTAGTGTTGTAATGCTAAGGGGAGGTAGGCACTTCACTATTTTATTTTATTTTATTTTTTTCACTCTCCTTTTGCTATTGGAGCTTTAAGGCAGGAATCTGCTCTGAGGGAACTGTCGAGATGGCAGAACTAGACATGTCTTTAGAGCTCTCGAATACAAAAAGGTCTTTCATTCTTAACAATAGATTATCACATCAGAAAGTATGTCTGGATGTTAAATATACTAGGCAGGCAGTTTGGTGAAAAGAAAAAAAAGGGAATAAAAAGGGGCTTGTGAATTTTTCTTCTTGCCTTGTGTTTAACTGGAGGTGCTTCAGAGGAGAAGCTGCATATTTCACAGGATTAACAGCATTGCTCTGCTGGTAATTGGCTGTTGTCTTTGGAGTTTAAAGGGGGAAGAAATTGGGAAAAGAAAAAAATGAAGAAAAAACAAACCCTTACTAGTTATTTGGGGTCGGTTGGATTATAAAGTGTATATAAGAAAGCTTTAAAAGAGACTGAAGATCAAAGTTGGTCAAACTCCCCATTCTTTTCCTATAGGAAATTTTGAACAAATACATTTCATTTGAAATGTTTTGATTTTTTCATGGAAAAAAATCAGAATGAAATAAAATGAATTTGTTCAATTTGTAAAGAACATTTTTCAATCTGAGGTTTCAGGCACCACAACATTCAGTTTTTGCTTTTTTCTGAGTTTTGGTTTTCTCCCGCTTTCTGTCAGTTTTCTCCTTTTTACATTGTTACATTTCTTTCCTTTCTGTTCTTTCTAACTTTTCCAAAAAAGTTTTGCAAAGTTACAGAGTGCAGAAAATTAAAAAAAATGGGGAAAAAAATAAACAAGCAAACACACCCTAGACCTCACTCTGTCAATCTACTGCATTCAGTGGCAAAAAAGGAGAAAAGAGAGAGAAAGTGGGAGAGATAGAAATCCAAATGTTTGATTTTTTTAAAGATGTTCTGGTTATTAAGATTGGAAGATTTCAATTTGAAATGAAACAAAACAAAATATATATTTATTATCCCTCATGGTTACATCATGGGGATTTTTTTAAACAATTAGCCTTCACATCATACAAGATTTTTAAGCATAAAAAGGGGAAATCTACTGTCTAAAATTTATACACATGGTCACCAATAAATCTTGACCGCAAACCGGCTCTGTACTTAGGCACCTGTCTCTTGGAGATGGCAGGGCTCAACGCACATCGTTCACCTTGTCCTCTCTCATTGGCTTGTTTAAACGAGGAGCCACCTAGTGCGCGGGCTTTTGGGAATCTCAATCTAAGGCGACTCCCTCCCTCCATTCCTTGTTTGGGGCTCATGGGCGCCAAACTCCGACTTTACAGTGATGTTCCAGGTGCCTAACACACACGTATTCTTCCCCCACGAGACAGTCACAGTCCCCTGCCTTGTCCCCAGAAATCACTTAATACCCATTCCCCAAAATCAGTTATTGCCCATTACAACCACACTCCAAAATCACTCATTGCCCCTCCCACCTCCAAAATAACTCCTGCCCCTGCCACCCCAACAATGCAGTGGCTGCCCTGCCTGTGTCTATCTGTCCCTGGCTAGTGCTGTTCCTGGCGTCAGGACCAGGGTGCAAATGGCTCTGGGCTGGGACCTCTGCGTGGGAGGCAGAGGGTCTGGACACCTTCCCATATGGGAGGGGTTGGGGGGGGTTTCTGCATGGTGTCGAGGGTCTGCATGGTGTGAGTGTGTGGGGGGCTGTGTATGAACTGGCCCCTGCAGCCTGCAGGACCTGGACCAGAGCGATGGGCGGAACCATCCCAAACACACGTGGGGATGGGTGGTTCCGTGGCAGCTGGCAAATGGCAGTTGGTTGGGGGAGGGTCTGATGTCTCAGCCTGGCCCTGGGGGGAGAAGCTAGTATCTCAGCCCAGCCCTTTTACTTTTTACTAATGTCAATATTGTGATCATTGTGTAAAACAGCTTTGCTCATTTTGGGTAATTGGAAATAGGAAGATTGAATGTGCCCACTGACAACACAATTTTCTACTATAGCACAGTATGGAGGGGTAACATCCTACTGGACCATATATTGTGGTATGTTCTTGTAATGGTCAGTGTATTATCCGTGCTGTCTTAGACAAATTACAATTTTGTTAACCAAGCCTTCTCTACACAAATTCCTCTTGTAGTCTCTTGTGAATGAAGTGTTAAATTCCTGTTCTAGCAGCGTTGTACTTTGTACTTTGTACAAGGAAGTAATTGATATTTGCATTTGTTATGTTTGTGAAGTCTTTGGCATGAAAAATACTGTAGTAGCCGTACATAAATTGTTACTACATGGCCTGATTCTTCAAGACTCACTCATAGGGACTTTCAGTACTTACTTCTACAATACTCCCTCTTTAAATAGTGTCTTGCATGACTGTCATCTGAGTAGCAATTGAGTCAGTATTTCGGGGGGAGGAAGCAAATTTACAAGACAATATAAGGTGAGTTTGAAGTTGAATTTTTTCCTTTGAAATGACTTTTGTGTTTGTGAAAAGTTCTCATTTGAGCTTAGGCGCTGACTCCGTGGATGCTGCAGGGCTCAATCACCCATGGATAAAAAATAGGGGGTGCTCAGCACCCAAGGACCATGGCCCTGCCTGCACTCTATCCCGAGGCCCTGTCCCCACTGGGCCTCTTCCTCCATGGCCCCACCAGTGCTGTGCCTCTTTCTGCCCCTGCTCTACCTCTTCTCCCGAGGCCCCCACCACTCGCTCCTCTCTGCCCCTCCTCCATCACTCGCCCTTAAGGCAGAAGGGGGCAGAAAGGAGCGAGTGGCAGGTGGTAGGTGCTTGGGGAAGGGGGCCGGGCAGAGAGGAGTGAGGGGGGGGGCCTTGGTGTAGGGGGCGGGGCAGGGGCAGGAAGAGGCGGAGTGAGAACAGGGCCACTGGGGAAGAGACTGAGTGGGAGCGGGGCCTCGAGGCAGAGCACCCACTAGCAAAATCAAAAATCAGTGCCTGTGCATTTGAGATCAGTGGAGACTAAATTCCTTTATAATATCTGAACAGAAATAGTAAAAGTAGAAGCACAAATTCCCCAACCGAGATCTAGAGAGACCACTTTGGGGAATTTTATGTCATGTTTATATAAGCCCCATCCTGCAAAGGACCAGATTACTACTCATTTGCTTTTTTACTTTTTCATGGGAACATTTTTCTATTAGAAACTTGGCTGGGACAATCAGCATAGCCCAGAAGAGTCATTGAATGGTGCTGAATTTATGTCAGCCACAACTTAGGCTGCTTTTGATCCATGCAGCCACTGACAGGTGAAAGTGTCCCAGGTTAACTAAATATCTTTTCTTCCCTCAATCTGCTTCCACAAAACATACTTTTTGCTTAGTGTTTCACAGTTCAGGAAAGTAGAAGTGACCATGTAAAATGAATGCAGTTTTGTACAGAGATGGCCAAAACTCAAAATTTCCATTCCATTGTAAATTCTGAAATTTTGAAAAAGTTTTAATTTTGATTCAGAAACATAACTGGAAAGTTTGAAATTTCTCGCATAAAGGAAATTCTGAAAAACATTTTTTTTAATCAAATGGTTTTGATTCAGTTTTCCCAATATGAAATAGAGCAGCTGACTGTTCTTAACTCCTGGAGTCTCCCTGGGCTTCATGGGGATTCCCCAACATTTGGGGAGTCCTCTGATGCAGAGCAGGTGTCATAACTATAAAGAGAAGGGTAACAACCCTCCTGTATACAATACTATAAAATCCCTCCTCGCCAGACGCACCAAAATCCTTTTACCTGTAAAGGGTTAAGAAGCTCAGGTAACCTGGCTGGCACCTGACCCAAAGGACCAATAAGGGGACAAGATACTTTCAAATCTTGGGGTGGGGTGGGGGGTGGAAGGCTTTTGTTTGTGCTCTCTGTTTTGGTGGTGTTTGCTCTTGGGGCTAAGAGGGACCGGCCATAAATCCATGTTCTCCAAATCTTCTGAACAAGTCTCTCATATTTCAAACTTGTAAGTAACAGCCAGGCAAGGCATATTAGTTTATCTTTGTTTTCTCAACTTGTGAATTTTTCCTTTGCTAGAGGGAGGTTTATCTCTGTTTTGTTGTAACTTTGAAACTAAGGCTAGAGGGGGTTCCTCTGGGCTCTTTGAATCTGATTACCCTGTAAAGCTATTTTCCATCCTGATTTTACAGAGATTATTTTTACATTTTCTTTTTAATAAACTCCTTCTTTTAAGAACCTGACTGATTTTTCCACTGTTCAAAGACCCAGGGGTTTGGGTCTTTGATCACTTTGTAACCAATTGGTTAGGATATTATCCTCAAGCCTCCCCAGGAAAGGGGGTGTAAGGGCTTGGAGGGATATTTTGGGGGAAGAGGAACTCCAAGTGGTCTTTTCCCTGTTTCTTGTTAAATCATTTGGTGGTGGCAGCGTACCAGGTTTTTAACCTAAGCTGGTAGAATTAAGCTTAGAGGGCTTTCAAGCGGGTCCCCACATCTGTACCCTAGAGTTCAGAGTCGGGGAGGAACCCTGACAGCAGGGACCCTGCAAATCCTGAGAACCCTGGGTCCCAGGCCTTGGGGCCATCTGTATGGCAGTGCCACCCTAGAACCACGGATTCTGGAAGCCCAGACTCTCCTGAAATTGGTGAGGTGTGCTGTTTCCATTAAATATTTTGGTTTTGACAAATCAACATTTTCTGATGCAGCCCCGTTGTAGAAGAATTCCTGACCAGCTCTAGTTGTGTGTAAACCTCATGCTACAGTTTGTGATGTTTTCTATTTCACTTGGCAGAGAGTTGGATGGATGATATTGCAATCACTTCACAATGACTGCATGGATCAAATCAATCGCCATCCCATTTGTTTATATCATCGGGAAATGGCTTTGGGGTAAGAACATCATTTTTCCTAACTACTGATCAGGAAATAAATGCTGCCTGTGTAAACCCTGTGTATGGAAACCAGGATGCAATCTGAAGAGGGAAAGCCAAACAAAATTTGGGAGCTCTAATGGCATTGAGCTGGGATTAACAGCATTGTGTGCTGGAGCCTGTCTACCTCCCTGGTTGTTTTTACATGCTCTCAGGTGTGTGTAAAGTCTCAGTGACCCTGCTTCATTAAGCAGGGAGAGTAACCATACATTGTCTGTCTGAACACAATGCTAAAATTCGGATTAGTCACCCTCCTAAACCTATGGAAAAGTACAGAGAGCCGTGATTAGGATGAAAACACAGTGACACTGATGCTTAGATGAGACATTTACCCTGTCCAGGAGTATTGTTTGGAGAAGCTTAAAATAACAGAATAATTGTTTGTATTCCAAAGTGACAGAAAGATTGTTACACACACACACACACACACTTCACACAATGGTGGCTAGGTACAATTGCTTTTCCTGTTCTCAGGGACTTCTCCCTCCTACTTCTTACAGAGGCACAAGCCACCCAAAAGGGTTGGGCAGAAAGCAGGACAATAACTAGGCTTAGATTTTTATCAGTAAATGTTGATAAATGTCGATTTCTCTGTGTGCATACAAACTGACGAAAAATATTTTGATCGCTGCAAAATATTCAGAGATACAAAGTAAGAAACTGGAGTTTGATTTCAGGCTAAACTTTTGATATATTCTGTTGACAATTGTGTTTTAATGCTTATAAGCTTTAACGTTTTGAATTCCAGAATCTCCTGTCATTAAATAGTAGTCTGGCCTGCCCCCATTGTGTGCCCCTCCATAATTTCCTGCAACTGTGAAAATTTAAATTGATACAAATACAAAAATTCTTAAAACCCATAAGTCTGCAAAACTCTTAAAATTTCAATAGATAAAAATAGAAAAAAATATTAAAAATAAACATTGATATTATCCATCAAAATTATTTTTAAAAAATCGAATTCTGCCAAGTGTAACCCTGGCTCAGCTGTCCACCTCCCCATGCTAGCCAGCCACTAAAAGGAGAACACATTGTAACACCTTTAATGATGGCACAGGCTCTTGCTCTCCCTGGAACTTCAGGAGGGACTATGCATCTTGCACCGACCCCTCAGAAGTTCGGTCTGCATCACCTCGTGCTCAAATCTGTGCATAGCTGAGCTATCAGTGAGGAGCTCAAATGCTCTCTCCATTCTGAAGGGGGGTCATTAGGTTAGATGGGGTGAGTTTCTACCATGAAACATAACACTGCTGTTGTGTCTCAGTAATTGCATCTAGTTTTTCTTTTGTTCTCTCAACACCAATATCAAGCTTTTGAAGAAAATCAATGATCATGATTTATTTTCTTTCTTGCAGATGGCTTTACTGTCACTGTACATGTTGATCCTGCAATTGCCTTGGTTGGACAAGGTGTGATGTTGTCCTGCCAGCCCGTAGGCCACAATCCCGCTAACATTCAAGTGCATTGGTATAAATGGGAAAGGAGCAAAAATATGACGTTATATTTTTACAATAGCACAGAAAATGGTACTGAGCTGGGCCGGGCTGGGGACCAGCACAGGAGTGATGCTCCCAGAGGACGATATGAGAATGGAGTCGTTAGGGTGAAGCTCTTTCCAGTGCAAGTAGAAGATAGTGGGCAGTATGTGTGTGCGGTGACAAGCGATGGTGTCTATCAAGAAGCTATCGCCCAGGTGATTGTTGCAGGTAAGCATGGAGATGTTCATACAGAAGTGTTGCTGGCAGTGAACAATGTTGCACTTATCACAGTGGCACTGATTCTCCATTGCATTGCTCTGTGTGTGGACAGCTGTATTTCCATTTAATCCTTTCCTCCCAACAGGGAGGCTGTCAAGGGAAGGAGAAACAGCATCTTTTGTAGACTAACATCCATGTGTGTGCAGTGTTATGGGAGGTGGGCTGAGGAAGTGATGGACTGGGAAGGAAGCAGAGAGAAGTGCAGGACTGGAAGCTTCCCTGACTCCAGCAGTTTGGTGTCCATCTCGTATAGTATATGCAAATTATACACAGTGAATTCACACAACATGAATACATCATGTACATTTTTCTCTGGCTTTTTGCTAGTGGCATGTGCAGTCCTCATCCACCTGCATTGTGTGTGCTGCTGTTGCACAACAGCAATAAAATGAATTAAGCGCAGGGGCAAAGCTGGGCCATTACCTCCCATCACACACACACATACATCCAGGCACTACATTTCAGAGTCCTGTGGAACTGTGAGGTCAGTGTCCATCTGTGATTTGTATACACTTCCCCTGATTCTCAGTTACACTAAGGCCCTTTTACGTGGAAATGAACCACTGACATTACCCCTTGTACAGAGAAGGTTCTCCTTGGCCGGCGTAGAGCTGATGTAAGGGCTCTGTAGTGGCCTTGTGTCTGGACTTGGTGTAAGGGGCATGTCAGGGTTGTGGGAGAGAGGGAGCAGGCTAAGTGCTGGTAGGGGTATGGCTGGAGCACACTGTGCTTTGGCTATGCTCTGCTTCCCAGGGCTCATAGGGGACCATGGGAAGCAAAGTGTAAGTTAGAATAGCCCTAAGGCTGCTCTGACTTACAATAGACCCTAGCGGGGCCCCTGAATGAGCCCAAAATATGGGGAGCACAAAGGTGGATCTCCCCTTTTCTGAAAATACTGTTTCCTGACTAACCTGCTGCCATCCCAAACGTGAAGCTGTTGCATATGTACAATGTAGTCATCTCTACATACAGTTTGGGATCAGCTTGTGAAGTGTTTGGTGATCTCTTGAAGTGGAAATCTCTCTGTATGAATTTAAGATACTTGGAAATGCAAAATTATAGTTCAGTGTAGATTCAAGAGGACATGGCGACTATAATGATAGTGGTGATCATTCATCATTAGCACTCTTTGTTTGGTTTGTTAGCTAGTTCTTCAGCCTGTTTAACATTTTCACTCTAGGTTTTGGATCTGCACCTCGCCTAACTATAGACCATCAGCGGAATAATTCAATCACTCTGAGGTGTACGTCCCAAGGGTGGTACCCAGAACCTGAAGTATGCTGGACTGACAGCACAGGACAAAATATAACTGCTATGGCTGAAACAAGAATCCAAAAAGATGTGACAGATCTGTATCAAATCCACAGTACGCTCAGGGTAGCAGATATTGCTTCTGACACTATCTTATGCACTATAAGAAACCCCTTGCTGAAGAGACACCACAAAAAAGTTATTGCAATTTCAGGTAAGAAATGTAGCACTGTCAAAGCAAATATTCCTGCTCTTTCTTACAAAATCAGGCTAAACACATCTGCCTTGTGGCCAACCATGTTATTCAAGGCTTGCGTACATGGAGCACCAACACACATTATTGGGTTGTGATTTCTAAAGTGCATTAATGGGTTGCACATTAATTAGTCCATGTAGACACCCAGCTGGTGCTCACTAAAGTTTCCCTGTTGTGCTTTACTGTATTATTGTTTGAAACAGTAATATGGTAAAGCACACTAGGGAACTTTTAGTGTGCATCATCGAGATCTACACATACCAATTAATGCAAAACACATTGGTGCACTTTATTAATCATACTTCCTTAGTGCCCATTACCCCACCGCGTAGACAAGCCTTTGGTGCAGCATAGTGAAGACCTGTACAACTCAGCATTTCTTTTCAAATACTATCCTTAAGATCACCACAGATGTAAAAGATAGTAGAGCTCTGATTCTCTTTTCATTTATCTGTGTGTATATTAGGAGTGACTCCTAATATACACACAGATATACCTAGTGAGGAGGGCTTTAAACTAGGTTCACCGGGGAAGGAGACCAAAGCCCTGAGGTAAGTGGGGAAGTGAGATACTGGGAGGAAGCACGAGCAGGAGAGTGCAAGAGGGGCGGACTCCTGCCTCGTACTGAGAAAGCAGGATGATCAGCGAGTTATCTTAAGTGCCTATACACAAATGCAAGAAGCCTGGGAAACAAGCAGGGAGAACTGGAAGTCCTGGCACAGTCAAGGAATTATGATGTGATTGGAATAACAGAGACTTGGTGGGATAACTCACATGACTGGAGTACTGTCATGGCTGGATATAAACTGTTCAGGAAGGACAGGCAGGAGGAAAAGGTGGGGGAGTTGCATTGTATGTAAGAGAGCAGTATGACTGCTCAGCGCTCCGGTATGAAACTGCAGAAAAACCTGAGAGTCTCTGGATTAAGTTTAGAAGTGTGAGCAACAAGGGTGATGTCGTGGTGGGAGTCTGCTATAGACCACCAGACCAGGGGGATGAGGTGGACGAGGCTTTCTTCCGGCAACTAACAGAAGTTACTAGATCACAGGCCCTGGTTCTCATGGGAGACTTCAATCACCCTGATATCTGCTGGGAGAGCACAGACAATTCAAGAAGTTTTTGGAAAGTGTAGGGGACAATTTCCTGGTGCAAGTGCTGGAAGAACCAACTAGGGGCAGAGCTCTTCTAGACCTGCTGCTCACAAACCGGGAAGAATTAGTAGGGGAAGCAAAAGTGGATGGGAACCTGGGAGGCAGTTACCATGAGATGGTCGAGTTCAGGATGCTGACACAAGGAAGAAAGGAGAGCAGCAGAATACAGACCCTGGACTTCAGAAAAGCAGACTTTGACTCCCTCAGGGAACTGATGGGCAGGATCCCCTGGGAGAATAACATGAGAGGGAAAGGAGTCCAGGAGAGCTGGCTGTATTTTAAAGAATCCTTATTGAGGTTGCAGGAATAAACCATCCCGATGTGTAGAAAGAATAGTAAATATGGCAGGTGACCAGCTTGGATTAACAGTGAAATCCTTGCTGATCTTAAACACAAAAAAGAAGCTTACAAGAAGTGGAAGATTGGACAAATAAAAATATTGCTCAGACATGCAGGAGTGAAATCAGGAAGGCCAAATCACACGTGGAGTTGCAGATAGCAAGAGATGTGAAGAGTAACAAGAAGGGTTTCTTCAGGTATATTAGCAACAAGAAGAAAGTCAAGGAAAGTGTGGGCCCCTTACTGAATGAGGGGGGCAACCTAGTGACCGAGGATGTGGAAAAAGCTAATGTACTCAATGCTTTTTTTGCCTCTGTCTTCACGAACAAGGTCAGCTCCCAGACTACTGCACTGGGCAGCACAGTATGGAGAGAAGGTGACCAGCCCTCTGTGGAGAAAGAAGTGGTTCGGGACTATTTAGAAAAGCTGGACGAGCACAAGTCCATGGGGCCGGATGCGCTGCATCCAAGGGTGCTAAAGGAGTTGGTGGATGTGATTGCAGAGCCATTGGCCATTATCTTTGAAAACTCATGGCGATCAGGGGAGGTCCCGGATGACTGGAAAAAGGCTAATGTAGTTCCCATCTTTAAAAAAGGGAAGAAGGAGGATCTGAGGAACTACAGGCCAGTCAGCCTCACCTCGGTCCCTGGAAAAATTATGGAGCAGGTCCTCAAGGAATCAATTCTGAAGCACTTAGAGGAGAGGAAAGTGATCAGGAACAGTCAGCATGGATTCACCAAGGGCAAGTCATGCCTGACTAATCTAATTGCCTTCTATGACGAGATAACTGGCTCTGTGGATGAGGGGAAAGCTGTGGATGTGTTATTCCTTGACTTTAGCAAAGCTTTTGATACGGTCTCCCACAGTACTCTTGCCAGCAAGTTAAAGAAGTATGGGCTGGATGAATGGACTATAAGGTGGATAGAAAGCTGGCTAGATCGTCGGGCTCAACGGGTAGTGATCAACGGCTCCATGTCTAGTTGGCAGCCGGTTTCAAGCGGAGTGCCCCAAGGGTCGGTCCTGGGGCCGGTTTTGTTCAATATCTTCATTAATGATCTGGAGGATGGCGTGGACTGCACTCTCAGCAAATTTGCAGATGACACTAAACTGGGAGGAGTGGTAGATACGCTGGAGGGTAGGGATAGGATACAGAGGGACCTAGACAAATTAGAGGATTGGGCCAAAAGAAACCTGATGAGGTTCAACAAAGATAAGTGCAGAGTCCTGCACTTAGGATGGAAGAATCCCATGCATTGCTATAGACTAGGGACCGAATGGCTAGGCAGCAGTTCTGCAGAAAAGGACCTAGGGGTTACGGTGGACGAGAAGCTGGATATGAGTCGNGGAGTGCCCCAAGGGTCGGTCCTGGGGCCGGTTTTGTTCAATATCTTCATTAATGATCTGGAGGATGGCGTGGACTGCACTCTCAGCAAATTTGCAGATAACGCTAAACTGGGAGGAGTGGTAGATATGCTGGAGGGTAGGGATAGGATACAGAGGCACCTAGACAAATTAGAGGATTGGGCCAAAAGAAATCTGATGAGGTTCAACAAAGATAAGTGCAGAGTCCTGCACTTAGGATGGAAGAATCCCATGCATTGCTATAGACTAGGGACCGAATGGCTAGGCAGCAGTTCTGCAGAAAAGGACCTAGGGGTTACAGTGGATGAGAAGCTGGATATGAGTCAACAGTGTGCTCTTGTTGCCAAGAAGGCTAACGGCATTTTGGGCTGTATAAGTAGGGGCATTGCCAGCAGATCGAGGGACGTGATCGTTCCCCTCTATTCGACATTGGTGAGGCCTCACCTGGAGTACTGTGTCCAGTTTTGGGCCCCACACTACAAGAAGGATGTGGAAAAATTGGAAAGAGTCCAATCCAGCGGAGGGAAACAAAAATTATTAGGGGACTGGAACACTTATGAGGAGAGGCTGAGGGAACTGGGATTGTTTAGTCTGAAGAAGAGAAGAATATGGGGGGATTTGATAGCTGCTTTCAACTACCTGAAAGGGGGTTCCAAAGAGGATGGATCTAGACTGTTCTCAGTGGTACCAGATGACAGAACAAGGAGTAATGGTCTCAAGTTGCAGTGGGGGAGGTTTAGATTGGATATTAGGAAAAACTTTTTCACTAGGAGGGTGGTGAAGCACTGGAATGGGTTACCTAGGGAGGTGGTGGAATCTCCTTCCTTAGAGGTTTTTAAGGTCAGGCTTGACAAAGCCCTGGCTGGGATGATTTAGTTGGGATTAGGTCCTGCTTTGAGCAGGGGGTTGGACTAGATGNAGGAAAAACTTTTTCACTAGGAGGGTGGTGAAGCACTGGAATGGGTTACCTATGGAGGTGGTGGAATCTCCTTCCTTAGAGGTTTTTAAGGTCAGGCATGACAAAGCCCTGGCTGGGATGATTTAGTTGGGAATTGGTCCTGCTTTGAGCAGGGGGTTGGACTAGATAACCTCCTGAGGTCCTGTCCATCCCTGATATTCTATGATTCTATGAAGCTAATGAATTTACACTATAGTAAAAACAGTATAACTAAGAGGAGAATTAGGGCTGTTCTTTTTTTCACTCTCTTTCTTGCACATTAATATGAGGCAGTATGTGCTGCTGGTGCAAATATAACCCTCTAAACATTTTTCAGGTTTCTTTGATGTGGAGGCAGAACATGACATAATTACCACTGTAATTGGAGAAAATGCCATTCTTCCCTGCCGGCTGATTACGAAACATCTGCCCCCTAGCATGGAGTTGCAATGGAGGAAAGTTGGACCTGGAAAGGATAAGATAATCTATTTCTATCTCTATGATGAAAGCAGCCCCCTGGTTAATTCTTATCCACAGAGTGACAAATGCCCAATGAGCTATTTGTCTCCAAATGGAGACAATAGCAGAGAATGGCTCAGGAAGGAATATGAAAAAAAGGCAGAAGTTTTTAAAGGAAAAGAGTTTGGGAAAGGAAATATTTCTCTGAAACTGAACAATATTCAGGTGGAAGATGAAGGGAAATATGTATGTTCTGCCTCAGCCAACTTGTTTCACAGAGAGATCATCATTGAAGTCTTGGTTATAGGTAAGTAAAGCCTAGAATTGGAGAAAGCAAATGTAGCAGAACTCTATTATTCTATCTCCCCAAGAGCCAGTGCGGGTTTGTCCCTTCTCTACAGCACATTTCCTATTGCTTTGTGTATTATTGTTTTAAAACTGCTAAATAATGGAGTTTCCACTTCTTCCATTGGGAAGCTACTACATGGTCTAATGCATCTCACTGTGAGATCAGTTTTCTGATTTCAGAAGTGATTTCAGACTTTCTGCTGTTAGAAGAGGTACCAATAATAATCACTCTCCCCTTTATTTTCCTTTAAAATGCCAATGCTTGGAGCTATAGTAGTAAATCTATCTTCTAAAAATTAAAGGGATGTTAGAGTGCAATTTAAACTACTTTTTAATAAGCCTTTTTGAAGCATAATAATAATTAATAATAAGCCATAACAACATACAATCAAAGAAACGTAGGGCTGGAAGAGACCTCAGGAAGTTGTTATGAGAGTTATTATGGCAACAATTTGTTTACAACAGAGAACAGATGTTTTTCTTTCCACACTCAGGTTGAAAAATACATTTTATTCCATGAGGATAAAATTTTCAAAAGTGGCAAAAAGATTTAGGATCTTGAGTCCCATTTTCAAAAGTTACTTAGTTGTTGTCTACACCTAGGTACTCTGGAAAATTAATCCCAGTTAATTAAAATTTGAATTTAAAGTTGATTAGTTAAAATTTCATTAACCCCCTGTGTGGACATCTCTTTTCAGAATTAAAGTTGCCTGAATTCGATTTGTGAACTAAATTCAATCAAATTAAGGCCACTTTAATTCTGAATAAGAACATTCACATGGATGTACCAAGGTTTAACTCATCCATTTTAAAAGTTGATTCAGATCAACTTTCCGGAGTGTTCCCATGCAGACAAGCCCTTAGATACTTTGAGAACTAAATCCCATTAATTTTCCAGGAGACTTAGACTGGGTCTACACTATAGATCTATGTCAGTATAACTATGTAACTCAGGGGTATGAAAAATCCACACCCCCAGCGACGTAATTATACTGATCCCCAGTGTACACAGTGCTATCTCGATGGAGAGCTTCTCCCATCGATATAGCCACTGCCTCTTGGGGAGATGTATTAACTATGCCAATTAGATGTAGGTGTGTCTTCATTTAAATGCAACAGTGGCGCAACTGCATCGGTGTAGCTGCACCAATCCAGCATTTTAAGTGCAGACCTGCCCTTAGGCTCAGAAGTACATAAATCACCTTTGAAAGTGGGACTGAGGTGCTTTTGAAAATTTTACCCGAAGAGTCTATACGAGGGGTCGGCAACCTTTCAGAAGTGGTGTGCCGAGTCTTCACTTATTCACTTTAATTTAAGGTTTCGCGTGCCAGTAATACATTTTAACATTTTTTAGAAGGTCTCTCTCTATAAGTCTATATTATATAACTAAACTATTGTATGTAAAGTAAACAAGGTTTTCAAAATGTTTAAGAAGCTTCATTTAAAATTAAATTAAAATGCTGATCTTACCCTGCTGGCCTGTTCAGCCCGCTGCCAGCCTGGGGTTCCATTCACCTAGGCTGGCAGCGGGCTGAGTGGGACCTGCGGCCGGGACCCCAGCTGGCAAGGGGCCAGCGGCCGGAACCCCAGACCAGCAGCGGGCTGAGCGGGGCTGGCGGCCGGGACCCCAGACCGGCAACGGGCTGAGCGGCTCAGCCCGCTGCTGGTCTGGGGTTCCGGCCGCCGGCTCCTGCCAGCCGGGGTCCCAGCTGCCGGCCCCGCTCAGCCCGCTGCTGGTCTGGGGTCCCAGTCCTGCTCACATAGAGTGGTTTGAGTCCTGCTCACCTTCTCCCTGGTTTGAGCCCATTCTCTTCGTCTCTCTCTGCACTGAGCTGGGCGGGGGGCACTGAGCACAGGGCTGGGGGTGAAGGAGCAGGCTGGGGGTTGGGGTGCAGGGTCTGGCCAGGAGCTAGAATGAGGGAGGGGGCTCAGGGTTGGGACAGGAGGTTTGGGTGTGGAGCGCTTACCTGGGGCAGGTCCCATTTGGTGCGAGGGGTGTAGGTGGGAATATGGGGGGGGGTGCAGGAGCTCCCGTTTGGTGCTCAGGGTGGGGGTGGGGACGTGGGGGGGTGCAAGAGTCAGGGTGTGGGATGGCTGGGTATGTCGGGGGGGTGCAGAAGTCAGGGCTGGGGTTGTGGGGGGTGCAGGAGTCAGGGCAGGGGGCTGGGGGTGAGTGAGGGGGGTGCAGTCAGGGCAGAGGGCTGGGGATGTGTGAGGAGGATGCAGGAGTCAGGGCTGGGGTCGTGGGGGGGTGCAGGGGCTGGGGTTTGTGTTGGGTTCAGGGGTCAGGGCAGAGGGCTGGATGTGTGTGAGGGGGGGGTCAGGGCAGAGGGCTGGGGTACTCGGCTCGTGGGGGTGCTCCCAGTCCCCTGCCATGAGCGGCTCACTTCTCCGCCTCCTCCCCGAGCAGCGAGCGCGCTGCGGCTCCGCTTCTCCCCCTCGCAAGGGCGATCAGCTGATCGGCGCAGGGAAGGAGAGGAGGAGGGGCAGGAAAGCAGCACGCTGATGGAAGAAGCGGGGGAAGGGGGGAGCTTGGCTGCCAGCAGGACCAAGCTTCTGCCTCCTGCCCCCACAGGAGAGAGCGGTGGGCGGGGGGGGGCTGAGTGGGGCAGGGGGCTGGGACCCTGGCAGGCAGCAGGCAGCAGCGTGCCATTAAAAATCGGCTTGCGTGCCGTCTTTGGCATGCATGCCACAGGTTGCCGACCCCTGGTCTATATTATTATTATTATTTATTACTATTTGTGTGATACAGGCTAAGAAACAGTCCCTGACCCAAAAAGTTTATAATAAAATAGGCAAGGCAGACAATGGGTGGAAGAAAGGAAGTGTTATAATTCCCATTTTATAGAAGGGGAACGAAAGAACTGAGAAATAAGTGACTTGCCCCAGGTCGCACTGGAAGTCTGTGGTAGAACCAAGAACGGAGCCCAGATCATCTGCATCCTAGTCCAATGAAAGCCTTAACCATACGCCCATCCTTCCTTTCTATAGAATTCTGATCAGTTTTAAGATATTTAAAAAAAATACTTTTTACCTATGGAGCAAGCACTAGTGCAATGGTTGACCGATGCCATCCTTGTATGAGGACATTTCTACTACCAGTAACCAGCTATTTTTCTGTTACTGTCTATAAAAGGTTATTATGAAGTGATTATTGTGGTGTTTAGATGCTGCTGTAATTATTAGAACTGGGAGCACTGGCTGTTGGGAGTCTGAAAGGACAGGAAACAGGAAGGAGGGGGGAGGAGTTGAGGAGGCTGAGTGAGAGTTACAGAGGGTGCAGCAGCAGCTTGGTAAAGAGGTTTCCACTGTAAAAATAAAGTTCTGTTGAAGTTTGTTAGTACCTTGCCTGGCTGATACAACAATTATATCTAGGAAGGGAAGTGTTGGTAAATTGTATAGTCTATTGCTAAACCACACTTTGGTTCGGTATGAAATATATTCAAAAGACAAAATAACCAATGTCAGTCAGGTTAATTGCTAAAAGTCAATAATAGTGTGGCACAGGAAGAAAGGTTTAATGTGGTACCTGTTTTGGGGACGCTGTCTCATGCATTGTTGTTAAAATTTGCCCCACACATTGTGTTTCCAAAGTTACACATTTCAGCCTGGAGTATTTATAAGATGATTTTACAAGTTAAAAAACTCTTTATATATCATTAAAATCATTAGAATCCTCAGTTCATCCCAGGTCCTTAACTAGCTGTTTTGTATCTTCCTTATCTTTGTTTTGGATACAACCATTTCAGGTACCAGTCTCCTGATTGTATATGGGCAAAACATTAATGTGTTTTGCCTTTGACAAGTTTTATTTTCTAATGCCAAAACTGAAGTCAGCTTTCAAGTATTATGGGATATTTAGCATTAATTAACAGGATTATAAAAAAAGACATACGACAATTCTGGCCACGTAACTACTAGAAATGTGTATACAGTATAATGTTATATTGAAATTGTGTGCTTAATGAATATTAATATGTGGTATCAATAATACTTATTGACAATGTGATATATATAGAGAGAGAAATTATTTGGACACTGATGGGAGCTAAGATTTTCTCTTGATGGAGTACATTCTTCTTAGTGAAAACTTATACGGCCAAATTCTGCCCTTAGTTAAACCCCTGTAGCACTACAGACTTCAGAAAGGTCATACAATAGTAAATGAGAGCAACTTCTGTGTTCTCAATATTTTCCCAAATGTGTTTATGTTAAATCACTATTAAAATAATCCACCAGCACACACACACACACCTTTTTGGTATAAAAAGGAAATGGATTTGGGCTGAAGCAGTGGACAAATATTCAGATGTCATGTTGTTGAGATCTTTTAGCAATGTGTCCTTCCTGAACATTTTCATTTTCATGTCTCTGCACTAGAAGATGTTGTCATTGTGATAAGGAAGCCTTTCTTACAGAGATAGGGGATAAACCATCTCTGCAAATGGATCAGAAGGAGAATATATGTAGGTATAGATGTAAATCAGGAGGATGGTATCCAAAACCTAAAGTCCTTTGGAGGAATCCCAAAGGGGAAAACATAATCTCAAATGCTAAGAAAACCATAAGGAAGGGGGAGCAGAAACTTTTCACAGCAGAGAGCTCCATTACTGTGCCATGTGTGACCTCTGAGGTTACCTGCACCATCATCAACACAGAACTAAAGATCAGTCAAGAATCAAGCACCCACCAGTTTGCTGTGTAACTTTTTTATATCAAGCTATTTTTTTCACTTTGTTAGTTCTTATTGCTAGTGTTTACAGGATGTTCCAGGTATACAATGGGATTCTTGTTCTATTTGGCCCTTATGTATTACATTATCATGCCTACCAATAATCATGGAGGCTTATATTCTGAGCTGTCTACTTAGGTCATCTCTATCTCTATCCCCAACCCCTGGTCAGTTTGGACTTTGTCCTTCAGGTTGCTGAATGCCTTCTGCAAGTCCAGCATCTTCTTGCAGAATCACTCTCTAGTGAGAATTGTTTGCTTCTTAGCAGTTGAGTCTTCAGTTGTCAGCATGAAATTTTCTGGAGCTGCCTTACATGAGGATATGAAATGGTCATTTAAGAATATGATAAGAAATCATTATATCACCATATTCAATTTGAACCCTCAGTTGCTCTGGCTTGGAGCAGCCCAGGTCTCCGGGCAAAAGTAGAAGGGCAGCTTTGCTATAAACAGGGAATACTGCACAGAGCTGTTTCAGTTGTGCAGGGCATAACAATCTAGAGGCCAGACACCCTTGCTTTCGCACATCACAGCTTAAAGGGTAGTTTTAATTTCTGTCAAGTATCAGAGGGGTAGCCGTGTTAGTCTGGATCTGTAAAAGCAGCAAAGAATCCTGTGGCACCTTATAGACTAACAGAGGTTTTGCAGCATGAGCTTTCGTGGGTGAATACCCACTTCTTCGGATGCAAGTAGTGGAAATCTCCAGGGGCAGGTATATATATGCAAGCAAGAAGCAAGCTAGAGATAACGAGTTTAGTTCAATCAGGGAGGGTGAGGCCCTGTTCTAGCAGTAGAGGTGTGAAAACCAAGGGAGGAGAAACTGGTTCTGTAGTTGGCAAGCCATTCATAGTCTTTGTTTAATCCTGAGCTGATGGTGTCAAATTTGCAGATGAACTGAAGCTCAGCAGTTTCTCTTTGGAGTCTGGTCCTGAAGTTTTTTTGCTGCAGGACGGTGACCCTAACATCTGCTATTGTGTGTCCAGGGAGGTTGAAGTGTTCTCCTACAGGTTTTTGTATATTGCCATTCCTAATATCTGATTTGTGTCCATTTATCCTTTTCCTTAGAGACTGTCCAGTTTGGCCTATGTACATAGCAGAGGGGCATTGCTGGCATATGATGGCGTATATTACATTGGTGGATGTGCAGGTGAATGAACCAGTGATGGTGTGGCTGATCTGGTTAGGTCCTGTGATGGTGTCGCTGGTGTAGATATGTGGGCAGAGTTGGCATCGAGGTTTGTTGCATGGATTCGTTCCTGAGTTAGAGTTACTTTGGTGCGGTGTGCAGTTACTGGTGAGAATGTGCTTCAGGTTAGCAGGTTGTCTGTGGGCGAGGACTGGCCTGCCACCCAAGGTTTGTGAAAGTGTGGGATCATTGTCCAGGATGGGTTGTAGATCTCTGGTGATGCGTTGGAGGGGTTTTAGCTGGGGACTGTATGTGATGGCCAGTGGAGTCCTGTTGGTTTCTTTCTTGGGTTTGTCTTGCAGTAGGAGGCTTCTGGGTACACGTCTGGCTCTGTTGATCTGTTTCCTTATTTCCTCGTGCGGGTACTGTAGTTTTGAGAATGCTTGGTGGAGATTTTGTAGGTGTTGGTCTCTGTCTGAGGGGTTAGAGCAGATGCGGTTGTACCTCAGTGCTTGGCTGTAGACAATGGATCTTGTGGTGTGCCCGGGATGGAAGCTGGAGGCATGAAGGTAGGCATAGCGGTCGGTAGGTTTTCGGTATAGGGTGGTATTAATGTGACCATCACTTATTTGTACTGTGGTGTCCAGAAAGTGGACCTCCCGTGTAGATTGGTCCAGGCTGAGGTTAATGGTGGGGTGGAAGCTGTTGAAATCTTGGTGGAATTTTTCCAGAGTCTCCTTCCCATGGGTCCAGATAATGAAGATGTCATCAATGTAGCGTAGGTAGAGAAGGGGCGTGAGTGGACGGGAGCTGAGGAAGCGTTGTTCCAGGTCGGCCATAAAAATATTGGCATATTGTGGGGCCATGCGGGTGCCCATAGCGGTGCCACTGATCTGGAGATACATATTGTCATCAAATTTGAAATAGTTGTGTGTGAGGATAAAGGCACAGAGCTCAGCAACCAGTTGTGCTGTGGCATCATCAGGGATACTGTTCCTGACAGCTTGTATTCCATCTGTGTGTGGGATGTTTGTGTAGAGAGCCTCTACATCCATGGTGGCTAGGATGGTGTTTTCTGGAAGGTCACCAATGCTTTGTAGTTTCCTCAGGAAATCAGTGGTGTCACGGAGATAGCTGGGAGTGCTGGTGGCATAGGGTCTGAGTAGAGAGTCCACATATCCAGACAGTCCTTCAGTGAGAGTGCCAATGCCCGAGATGATGGGGCGTCCAGGATTTCCGGGTTTGTGGATCTTGGGTAGTAGATAGAATAACCCTGGTCGGGGCTCTAAGGGTATGTTGATTTGTTCCGGTGTTAGTGTAGGGAGTGTCCTGAGTAGATGATGCAGTTTCTTAGTGTATTCCTCAGTGGGATCTGAGGGAAGTGGCCTGTAGAATTTGGTATTGGAGAGTTGTAATTTCTGGTCCCTCCTGCTGGAAGGTCAACTGGTTGCAAGGTCTGCATTGCTGGCTTCTCTGGATGCAGCCAAGTCAGCTGCCAGAGTCATGGAAATGGCAGTTACCATCTGTTGCTCATCATGGCTTCAGTCATTGGGGATTCCTGTAGAAATACAACAGACCACTGAAGAGCTCCCTTTTATGGATTGTAGTTTATTTTCTTTGAAGATGGATAAAGCACTGCCAACACTAAAAGATTCAAGGGCACTGCTGAAATCCCTGGGTTTGTGTACACTAGCCCCGAGAAGAACATTTTTTCCTCAGTTTCAACCAAGGAAGCAAATGACATGTCTAGACAGGCAGATCAATGCAGGTGGAAGCACAAGCAACAGAGGAGGAGCCCCTGTGCCATCCACCTCTGCTGCCACTTCCTCCTTGCCCACTCTCTGTCCATCCCTTCCCTACTCTAATCTACCCGTTTCACAAACATTTTTCTCCATTCATGTCATTTGTTTTCTGAATTGCTCATCTGGAAACTTGAACTCACTTATCTATGTGTTGATGGATCTGGATGTTATTGGAGAGATACAAAAGCAAATACAGAAAACCAAAGGTCGGAGTAATAAATGAGTTACGATGGAATTGTAGTTTTCTCTTAGTGTGTGAAGTTAAAATTAATAATAAAGAGATATACAAGATACGCTGGTTCTTGAGGGGCCAGGAAAGAGTGGGCTCCAGAAGAGAGTTGGAACAGGTAGAGGATTCTGTAACCCTAGTGTAATATATTGACATACAGCAGGTTACGGTCATTTTACTGCAAATAGAGTCCTGTGGCAATTCCACATATTTTCTTTCTTTTCCTGCCATCTTATCAATATAACCTATTTATCTATGAGCAGAAGGTGGCAATTGCACCCCCTCCTTCCTACACAAAATGAGTCCTTCATGTGCCCTTTTGCTGAACTATACCAGGGTTAGTATGGCAGCCATTTATTAATGGCAGAGAACAGCGATATGTGTCCATCTTTTCACACTAAGGCTTATTTTTGGTTTATTTTTTTCTTTTAAAGTTTGTAAGTTATGAGTTATTCAGGGTGAGAGACACTATGTAAAGGTGCAGTGATTGGGGATTTGGCTGGAGCTCAGTCTCTCTCTCTGTGGAGCAAATTCTGCTCAGTGTAAATATTCAGGGCAAATTCTGCCCTCCATTAACCCCAAGCTCTTCACTGAGCTTGTACAGGTATAAATGAGAGCAATACTTGAACCTTCATCTTTGTTCAGGCAGAGCAAAGAAGATCTGCTTCTGGAAAAAGGAAAATTATTTTCCATTGCTACCAATGGGATTTATCTTAAATCATATTAATAAAAAAATACACTCTTTGCTTTGAGATGAAACCGTGAACAAATGTGTAGATGCCCCTGAGATCTTTTCACACTGTACCTGCTCTGAGCATCTCTCTGCATTGTCAGACATGCATCCATTGTGATAATGCTGCCTTTTTTACAGGGGTAGGGAATGAAACTTCTTTACAAGTGCATCTGCAGAAAGTTTGCAAATATGAATGTAAATGGAAAGGGTGGTATCCAAAGCCCAGGGTCTCCTGGAGAAATCACAACGGAGAAAGCATAAACTCATTGGCTGAGACAACAGAAGTGCAGGACGAGCAGAATCTTTTCACAGTAGTAAGCGCCATTGCTGTGTCATGTGATACTCCCAAGGTTACCTGTGCCATCGTCAACACAGAATCAGAGATGATTCAACAATCAACTGCTCAACACTTTGGTATGTAACTTTGTATGTCATTATTATTATTCCAGGAAACTTGCCCTCTTCTGAGCAGGTGTTACTGCCTTTTTTATTTGGTCTATGGGGCATCATCTTGCCTACTAACAAACACAAATCTTTACATTCTGAATCTTAACTCATACCTATTCCCAAATAATTCATCCGTAACAAGTTAGGACTCGATTCTTCAAGATGCTAAGCATGTGTCTGTGACCTGCTTGGCACCCTCATCTCCCATCGTTTCATCTTGCAGTGTTAATTTTGATTGTGACTGAGAATGGATTAAAGGGGCAAATAGACTCCCATAGGTTCCAAGAGCATCCAACAGACAAAGGGCCTGCAGGATGATCACACCACAGCATGCAGTGTTTCTGATGTAGAACTGCTTCTGCACGCCTCTCAAATGTGACTGCATTCCCATGATGGGTGAGGCTTTTCTACTTCTAGAGGGATTTGTTCAATCTCATTCAAAGTGTTGCAGCTTGTGCCAGTCAGGATAGAATTTGGCCTTTCCTCTGTTATGGGGTCACTCAGCATGAGAGATTGCTTAGTGCAGCTTCTGCAGCGCCTGCACACCATGGAGTGGTAGCTACCTGCCAACAGTTTTGTCAGTGGTCTAGGAAAGGAACTACTGGAATAGTACATACATGTATACAGTCTGATCAGAGAGCGGCTACAACCACTCTTGCCACCACCAGTCTATTTCTTTCTCTCAAAAACACATACACTCTCACACACACTGCCCTCAAAACCTAGAGCTCATCATAAACATCAATTGCTTACACTTTTAGGGATGAATTTCAGCCATATTTATGTACCCAGATAAGTGACCTCATTTTCAGAGTTGTTGAGCCCATGCATATTCCACTGAAGTCTATAGGAGCAGTGTGTGCACAGCACTCAAGAATGTATGCTTTTAGTTTGGTCTCTCTCTTTAGGTCCCAACTTTGAATATTTTGGTCAAATGCTGCAAATCACTCATATTGTACTAGGGCTGGTCAAAAAAATTTCCATCAAAACTATTTTTGGTAGAAAATTGGGGTTTTGACTAAATTAATTTTTGTGTGGAAAGTGTCTGCTTCCCTTTAACTTTTTTGATGTTTTATTAGACACCCCAAACCTAATATTTTTCAGGAAAAAACTGCTGATTTTTTTAACAAAATTGGGAATTCAGAATGTTCACAAATGCATTTGTGAATATTTTATATCTGAGCTTCAACTTCAATGGTATGTTGGTCAAATAACTCAGGTGGTATTGTTTATGTTATGTGACTAGATTATTCATGAGACAAGGTGGGTGAGGAAATATCTTCTATAACACCCTTTATCTACCCGGTTACCTCCTTTAGTGCCAGTCTCCTTACAGGTTGTGATGGATATGCCTGGGTTCATCTGGATCCCTCCTCCAGCTCAGCAGGGTGTAACTTCTTTGTTTTCTTCCTGTATGAATTTATTTGGTGGTGCCTCCACCCCCTCACACGTTCCTGAATTCCTGGCAGGGTCACCAGGGCAGCTTAGAAGGAACATTCTAACCACAGAGTAACTCCCACTTACATGACAGATATTTGGAGTCTCCCAAGAAATAACACAAACACACACAATATATTCAACAAAGTAATTATATTAAACAGGAAGTAAATATAACATAACAGGGTAAAACCCTACTCTCTGGGTCACTGGTGCCCATATTGATAATACCCATGCATTTCCCCAATCAGACCTCTTTTTTTTTTATCCCCATACTGATAATACCCATAAAAATTTGTGTCCTGTTAGTATATGTACTTTGTAGGGGCCTTTGATGACCTGTGACCACGATATCTTCTGTGCAACAACAGTTAGCAATTTGGCTAACTGGGCTTAGTGCAGCCCAAATGACTCATATGTGGGATAAGGAATCTCCAAACCCTTCCCTCCTGGCTTGAGGACACAGTTCAAGGAGTAGGGGGGGTCTCCAAAACAATCTCCCTTACTCCCTAACTATCTAACTAAAAGATGGTGCACTCAAAACTCCATGAATGATCCTCAGGTTCAGAGATGGATCTGGCCTCCTCAGTCACAGCAGAGGGGCTTATGATCGCTGCTGGCAGGAGTTTGGCTGCTTCTGGTCCCAGGATTTCCCCTCACCACAAAGCGGGGGCAAGGCTCAAGGTGCAGATTACAACAGCTCTACTAAAATCCTCACTTAAGTCTCCCACCCTAGCGCTCAGACACACTCACAGCAGGAGGCAGCCCTGAACCAGCAGCCAGAGCAGAGGTACCATGTGTAACCCTTCTGCCAGGCCGAGTTGATAGCAGCAAGGGCTGGGTCCAGTGCATAGGGGTCCCCTCCCAAAACGTAACACGAAACCAGCTCGAGCCCCCACCCAGTGACCTGGGAAAATCTTACACACAACCCCTGGGCGCCTCGAAGAGGCAATACTTCCCCTCTCGCAAGCACAGAGTCTCGGTGTAGCAGCAAATGTTTAATAACATGAGGTAAACGACATCAGCATTAAATTGGGAAAACACCACACTAGAGTTCATAGACCAAACCATGAGCGAGGACCCACCCCAAGAAAATGGGGCCGTGTCCTTTCCCTTTGGTTCTTGAATCCAGCAACCCAAGAATCACCCAAAGTCCCCAAAGTCCAACGCCCCAAGAATCTCTTGAGTCCAGCAACCCAAGAATCACCCAAAGTCCCCAAAGTCCAACACCCCAAAAGTCTCTTTCCCGGGTCAGCGCAGCCCCAGAGTTCAAAGGTTTATCTGCAGGGTGTTACACCCCCCCAGCCTGGGCAGAAATGGGGGGGGGGAAGAAAGGGGCACGCAGGGTGTTAAGGGGCACCTTACGTGGTCCAAGGCTGCCTGCCTGCCTGCCTTCCGTGGGGTTCCGCTGCAGCCTTCACCACCAGCCGCTCTACCTCCACCAGCCGACCCGTGAGCCGCTCCTGCCGTCCCACGAACTGCTCCGCTCTACCAGCCGCTCCGCTCTGCTCCTCCAGCCGTCCCCGCAAACTGCTCCGCTCCGCTCGCCGTCCCGTGAGCTGCTCCAGCTGTGCCCACAACACGGGTCAGCTCCGCTCACCGTCCTGTGAGCTGCTCCAGCTGTGCCCACAACACGGGTCAGCTCCGCTCACCGTCCTGTGAGCTGCTCCAGCCGTCCCTGTAGAATGGCTCAGCTCGCCACTCTGTGGGCCGCTCCAACCGTCCCACCAACTGCTCCGCTCTGCCAGCCGCTCCACCAGCCGTCCTGCAAACTGCTCCGCTCGCCGCTTAGCACGATAGCTTCAGGCTCCCCAACTAGTTAACACAGCACTCAGTGATCTTAGTAACTTTAGCTCTTTAGTGATTTCAGCTCTTAGTGATTTCAGCTTGTAGTAGGGGAGCCCCAGTGCTGGTGCACCATCAGCCCCAAAGTGATTTCAGCTCAGCAGCCTGTAATTAGACTCCTCATGGAAGCAAGGTTAGGTCTGACTTTCAACACTGGAGAGAGGAGGCAGTGCAATGGGTGTATCAGGCTCACCAACAGGCCCCACACCACCAGGTACCAATACCTGCCTCCAACCTCTCTCCCCTCACTGGGTTTTGGAACCCATGTCCCTTGTCTAGTGAGTGTCACTTAGGTGATGGTGAGACCCTCTGTCATAAAACAGTGTCATTGTCCTTGATTCACATAATCAGGGTAACTCAGGGTAACAACACTTTATTCCTCCTGCCCCAATAACAGAGAAACTGGGGATCCCACAGCCGCCAAAGTGACCATTTTGGGCTGCTGGGGCTCACGCTAGGCGGGGTGGGCGTGCCTATGCAAATGAGATCAGCCCCTGAAGTTCTTTTCCACGCTCCCCATAATTCACCACCAGATGTCAGGGTAGAGCTCATCCTGACTCTGCTTACACATGTGGTGACTGCTTTTCCCTAGGGAGCTGAAAGGCTAACTCAGCTTGGCTGGGTGGGAAGTTTTCCCAACAAAACTCTACAGACCTGGAGTCACCTTGAAGAGGGAAAGGGCCAAGCTGCAGGATTTTGCTGCTAGGTGCCCAGGTGCCAGTTCTCAGGGGACTCTGCATGCTGACCTGGGATTCACCAGCCCCCACAGCCAGTCCCGCCCTTACTGTGGCTGATCCCAGACTTCTCAAAAATGGCTTCTCCCCTCTCCAGGGCTCCTAGGGGAGGGCATCTCACTTCCTATGTGTAAGGTTAGCTTTTTTTCACTTGTCAGTCATTTGACTCTTCCCCATCCTTTCTCTCAGACACTGCCTCCTCCTCTGAGCAGGCAGACCTGCTACTCTCCCCACACTGACAGGGCTCCTGATGCTCTAGTGTCTCCCTCTTGGCTGCCAACAGACTCTGAATCTGCCCTTGGCACCCCTTCCTCTCAGGGACAATGCCTCTCCCTGAATTACCAGCACACAGAGTCCCAGGAACCTACGTAAGCCCCTTGGTGGTTACACTTGTATTGTACCACCTTCTCTTAGTGAGAGTTTTCGAGCTCCATAGAGCTCTTCCTCAGACCTGTGTCTCTCACCAACAGAAGTCAGTCCTACTCACCCACCTTGTCTCTCTAATATCCTGGAACCGACAAAGCTACAACACTGCATAGATGATTTTTGTAAAGTAACCAGCACATGGCGTATTTTGAATATGATAAGTGGTTCTGTAATTCCAAGCATACTTTATAGTAAATATAAGAACATTCAGCTTTAAAATTTGTTTTTCAAAAGTATTCATACTAACTTGAAAGTTCTCATAAAGGAAATGTCAGAGGGTTGAGACCATGGTCAAATCCAAATTAGTCTTTAAATTTGAATAAATACATGTGAAATATTTTTCACAATTCACTCATCTTTAGTGATAGCCCATCATAATACCAAAGATAAATAGGTTTGGTAGAATTCGATTTTTATTGTTTTACATTTTTGATGTATAATATCAATGCTTATTTTTAAGCATTTTTTATTTTTGTCATTTAAATTTTCACAGTTATGCAAAATTATGGGTTTTAAGGGGGTTTTAGATGTTTACCAATTTAAATTTTCACAGTTAGGAAAAATTATGGTGGGTTCAGACAACAGGGGGTGTCAGACAATAATTATGTAATGACAGTAGATGTTGAAATTCAAAAAGATAAAGCTTTATAACCATTAAAATACAAATTGTGAATATTGTATGTCAAAATATACAAAGTAAAATATCCTTAATTCAGACTCTAATAAATTCTCAAGCAACCGAAGTTTATTGACATTTATCAGTAAAAATTGAATCCTTCCGAACCTAAAGACTAGCCACATGGCTACAGACATTTGGAAGAGACGCTCTCCATCATGAGAGTCAGGTCTCACACAAAACCAGAAGAACAATAAATATTCTAGATGAGGGCCAGTTCACTATGAAGTGAATTGGAGGTTATTAGAATACACTAAGATTGAGAATGAAGTTCCGTGTGAAGAAAAAAAAACATTCTGGGACTGGCTGTTTAGCTCATTTATAAGCTTAATGTAAATGTTCACAGTGTAGTCTGATAGAGCAATTAGCAACAGAAAAGTAAATACAGGTATTTTAGATTTTGTTGTAATGCCCTGGAACACTGAAGGCAGGCTTCTCTTATTCCATATGAAATATATTCTCTCTCATTCTCTGTCAAGGTATAAAGACAACTGTACTTGAGAGAATGAGAAAAAAGTCCATCATTGTTTAGGTCCAAAACTGTAACACCTAGAAATATCTCCCATGTTTGAGGCTAAATTGTGGTGATAGTAACATGTTCTATCTTTCAGTAGGTTTCTTAATCTGTTTATTGCTGTTTATTGCTGTGACTGTCGAACATTCTTTTGGAAAATGCAAAAGTAAGTTAACTTATTTTTTTGTTTAATTTGCATAAGGTGTACATTTTTAACAATGAGGGTAATTAACCATTGGAACAATTTACCAAGGGCTGCGGTGGAGTCTCCATTCCTGACAATTTCTAAATCAAGATTGGATGTTTTTCTTAAAAAACTCTGCTCTAGGAATTATTTTGGGGCAGTTCTCTGGCTTGTGTTCTACAGGTTATCAGACTAGATGATTAGAATGGTCCTTTTTGGCCTGGGGATCAATGGAAAAACTGTCATATTGCAAGTGAATGAGGTTAATTTTCCTTGAAAGAAACAAGGAGAAGCTGACTGAAAGCAGCAGAGAGAATACAATACTGGTCAAATTTACTGATAGCAAAACTACTGGATCCAAATATCTGTCCACATGAACCTCACTGAAGGTGGCTAATTTATTATGTTCATGATGTTTAAAATACAATTAGTGAATTTTAACATGAACTAAGTACATTGATCAATTTTAATCTTTTACAGGCCAGTTCCAGAATGTGATTGGTGAGTTTGGCCTCATTTCTAAGCAGTTGCACTCAGATTTTGTTTTCATTTTCTATTTGGGTAATTGAAAAATGTATTTACTATCATTTCAATTCTCCAAACTAGTTGCTCAATAATCCACTTTGCAGGAGGAACTAAAAAAACAAACAAACAATCAAAACCCAAAAACCCTTTCACTGTCGGGCTCAGATTTTGCAAATGCTCAGTTGGGTGAAAGCTCATTTTACCTACATGAACAGTCCATTAGATTAAGTGGACCAAATACAGGTTTTACTTAGTCTTTATTGGCACAATACTCTTTTTCTTAAACATTAAGAACATAAGAACAGCCACACTGGGTCAGACCAATGATGCATCTAACCCACTATCCTGTCTTCTGATAGTGGCTGGTGCCAAAGAGAATGAACAGAACAAGGCAATTTATCAGCATTACCTGTTGTCCAGTCCCAGCTTCTGGTAGTCAGAGGCTTAGGGACACCCAGAGCATTAGCTTGCATCCCTGACCATGTTGGCCAATAGCCATTGATGGACCTATCCTCCATGAACTTATTAATTTTTTAAAACTTATTTGTATTTTTGGCTGTCACAACATCCCCTAGCAATGAGTTCCATGGGTTGACTGTGTGTTGTGTGAAAAGTACTTCCTTTTGTTTGTTATAAATCACCTGCTGCCTATTAATTTTATCAGGTAATCCCTAGTTCTTGTGTTATGCAACGGGGTAAATAATATTTGCCTTTTCTCTTTCTCCACACCATTCATGATTTCATAGATCTCTGTCATATTCCCCCTTTGTCATCCCTTTTCCAAGCTGACCAGTCCTAGTCTTTCAAATTTCTTCTCATATGGGAGCTGTTTCATACCCTTAATCATTTTTGTTGTCCTTCTCTGTACTTTTACCAATTTTAACATATTTTTTTTAGATGGGGTGACCAGAACTGCACACGGTATTCAAGGTGTGGGTGTAGCATGGATTTATATAGTGGCATTGTGTTATTTTCAGTCTTATTATCTATCTCTTTCCTAACAGTTCCTAACATTCTGTTAGCTTTTTTGACTGCTGATGCCCATTGAGCAGATGTTTTCCAAGAACTCTCTATGCTTTTGAGAATTTTACCTGAGTTACTTCTGAATAAGACTTATGGATTTGGCCAAATGTGAATTGAGGGTGCTCAGTACCTCACAGAAGCAGGCAGTGACACACAGAGCTATTGACTTAAGCTACCTACCTAATCTAACTCTTTCTTTTTTGCAAAAATATTTTTGAACATCTTTTTCTCCTTCCTTCTTTCTCTGTGTTGTCGCTGGGAAAGCTACATTTGTTCTGGAGCCAGTGAGATCTGAGGCCTTCTTGCCTGCTTCAGAGGCAGCTACCTGGTCTTTTTACAGCTGCTGGGAGCCTCATCTGCTGCTCTCACAAGTTCAACATGTGTGGTTGACCATTTAATGGTTCATCTGGGAGCTCTTAAGAGAGATCTTGCTGTAAGGTTGACAAGTGTGTTCTGCCTCATCTTGTGTACATGTCAAAAACTTCCTTAAAGATCTGGAATTTGACTCAGGAGTTTATGGGGTGCCAATGTAAAGTACCAGGGTCATGAGCTCTCAGTAATCGGCTTTGTTTCAGTCTTCTTCAGGATCACACCTAACCAATACCTATGACAAGTTGCCCACCCTACAGTACACTTGTTTACAGAAGAAGGCAAAAATATGTATTTATTCAACTCTGTCCTTCCATTGCAGACAAAGTGCAGAGGGAAAGAGGTAAGTTAGTATTGATTTATGTAGCCTTCTAAGCAGGCCAACGTTAAATGGTACATCTGATGGAACTGTGTGTACTTTATTGACAAGAGCGCAACTCTCTCTGTGTAGTTCACTGTACTGCACTGGTGAAATTCAACCCTATTGGAATTCCAGTGAAGTCAGTACAGTTAGAACAGAGAAGGATTAGGTTGCAGCATTTTTTCAGACTATTTGGGATATTCCTATTGGAACAAATGTAATGTCATTAATTCCCAGAAAGAGGATAACTATGAAGGTTGGATTTCACCTAACCTTTGCATAGTGCTTGATATGATAGGAGCCAGATTTCAAATACAGCATGAACCTGGATGAAGATCTTATGAAAACAGTGATCCTACACTGTGAAGAATTGATAATTTTGCTTGATGGTACAAGAGATGGTGAGAGAGTGAAATAGTGGTTATATATATAACATAACACAAGTATTAAAGATTAAATACTCCGTCATATGTGGCTCATTAAATAAGGCTGATTCATGCCATTCATTAAGTTAACAATTAAATCAACCAATTGCAATGTTAACCAAATTTCCAATGGCAAAATGCACATTTTGAACTGATTTAATCTGTTGCAGAGCAATCCCGCAATGACTATGGTAAATTTGCAATGATTTCTAAGCAACTGAGCTCAGATATTTTTCTCTTTCAGAAATGCCCTATTTTACTGAGCTGTCTAATTGAACTAGCTGCCTAATCTGTCACATTTACCTAAATACTTGCTCATTCCCTATATGATGTAAATATTGCTCATTCCCTATATGATGGGCTGGACCCCCAGGGATGTCACCTGGTGTGCAGGGACACCACTGAGTCAGACTATTCTGCCAGCCTGGGCCCCCTTTTACCTGGTCTTGCTGGGTTAGCTTTTCCAGCCAAGCACACAGGCAGGACCACACACAGCTGCACAGAGAGACAGAGATCCACTCTGGGAAGGCTCAGCTTAAGGGGCTTGCCACAGCACCCAGATGCCCACCCCCCTTGGAGTACAAACCCAAAATTATATGAAATTCGCCTCTTCCCTCTATGTGGAGGAGGGTATGCACAACTTCTCACGCCCCCAGTTAGAAATCACACAAACTGGGTTATATTGTAAACCAGAAATACATTTATTAACTATAACAGGTGTATTTTAAGTAGTTATGGAGGTAGCAGACAGAGCAAGGCAGATTACTAAGAAAATAAAACAGAGCACGCAAACTAAGCTTAATACACTAAAGAAACTGGTTGCATGTAAGTTCTCACCCTAAATGCGATTCTAATAATCTTATTCACAGGCCAGATGCCCTTCCAGCCTGGGTCCAGTTATTTTCCCCAGTTCAGTCTTAGTTGTTTCCAGCAGTCATCTTGGGTGGGGTAGCAGAGGAGAACTGATGCCCTGGATTACCTCACTTCCCACCCTTAAATAGGATTTGCATAAGGTGGGAATCCTTTGTTTCCTAGTTTGACACCTCCCCTCCCCCCAGCTTCTCCTGGAAAAGTACAGAATTCAAGATGGGCGCCAGTATCAAGTGACATGGTCACATGCCTCTGTAGGGCCCCTGTGCCATTCTTCACAGGCTGACCCACAGGTTCACAGGAAGACTCAGCTCTGTTTACAGTCCACTGTCTCTTGCTGATGGGCCGTCAGCACTGTCCGGCTTTTTCATTATTGTACCTGAAGTGTTAGCAGGGGGTGTTACCCAAAGTAGCATAGTTGAAATATAGATACATAGTCAGTATTCTGTGATGTTGCACTCTATATGATTTTATGAAAATATGCTAATGAGGGTGAATATAATGTAACCGGAATGTGCTTCATGCAAAAGGTCTCTTGTAAGGTATCATTACAAAGCTTATAATCTACTGAGTGTGGTCATCCTATCAGTATGAATGTAGCATTCTTGTATCTGAAACTAGAAATATGAAATATAACTCTGAGGGCCTACTGTAATTATGCAAAGTGTGGGCCATTTATGGTGGCTTGGACTCTTGATGGCTCTGTTTACTTGTAAGTCTTCCTGTATACGTCTGTGCTGGCAAGTGGGTAATGAAGTCTTACAGTGACATGTGATCATGTCACCTGAACTGGAATCCATCTTTAACCTGGTGCTTTTCCATTTAGAAGGAGGGGTGGGAACCCAGAGAGGGACAAAGAATTCCTGCCTTGTGCAAAAGATATATAAGGGGGTGGAACAGAACAAAGGGGGCTGCCAGTCATGAGAAATCCCCTAGCTACCACCCGAGATGGAACAAGGGCTGTACCAGGGGAAAGAATTGTGCTCAGACTAGCAAGGTGTCCAGTCTGTGATAGAAGCTTATTGAAACATCTCTGAGGGTGAGATTTTATCTGTATTCAGTTTTCTTACTGTATTAGGCTTAGACTTGTGTGTTTTATTTTATTTTGCTTGGTTATTCACTTTGTTCTGTCTGTTATTACTTGGAACCACTTAAATCAAGTGGTTCCAAGGTCAGCTCCCAGACTGCTGCACTGGGCAGCACAGTATGGGGAGAAGGTGACCAGCCCTCTGTGGAGAAAGAAGTGGTTTGGGCCTATTTAGAAAAACTGGACGAGCACAAGTCCATGGGGCCGGATGCGCTGCATCCGAGGGTGCTAAAGGAGTTGGCGGATGTGATTGCAGAGCCATTGGCCATTATCTTTGAAAACTCATGGCGATCGGGGGAGGTCCCGGATGACTGGAAAAAGGCTAATGTAGTGCCCATCTTTAAAAAAGGGAAGAAGGAGGATCCGGGGAACTACAGGCCAGTCAGCCTCACCTCAGTCCCTGGAAAAATCATGGAGCAGGTCCTCAAGGAATCAATTCTGAAGCACTTAGAGGAGAGGAAAGTGATCAGGAACAGTCAGCATGGATTCACCAAGGGCAAGTCATGCCTGACTAACCTAATTGCCTTCTATGAGGAGATAACTGGGTCTGTGGATGAGGGGAAAGCAGTGGATGTGTTATTCCTTGACTTTAGCAAAGCTTTTGATACGGTCTCCCACAGTATTCTTGCCGGCAAGTTAAAGAAGTATGGGCTGGATGAATGGACTATAAGGTGGATAGAAAGCTGGCTAGATCGTCGGGCTCAACGGGTAGTGATCAACGGCTCCATGTCTAGTTGGCAGCCGGTTTCAAGTGGAGTGCCCCAAGGGTCGGTCCTGGGGCCGGTTTTGTTCAATATCTTCATTAATGATCTGGAGGATGGCGTGGACTGCACTCTCAGCAAATTTGCAGATGACACTAAACTGGGAGGAGTGGTAGATACGCTGGAGGGTAGGGATAGGATACAGAGGGACCTAGACAAATTAGAGGATTGGGCCAAAAGAAACCTGATGAGGTTCAACAAGGACAAGTGCAGAGTCCTGCACTTAGGACGGAAGAATCCCATGCACTGTTACAGACTAGGGACCGAGTGGCTAGGCAGCAGTTCTGCAGAAAAGGACCTAGGGGTTACGGTGGACGAGAAGCTGGATATGAGTCAACAGTGTGCCCTTGTTGCCAAGAAGGCTAACGGCATTTTGGGCTGTATAAGTAGGGGCATTGCCAGCAGATCGAGGGACGTGATCGTTCCCCTCTATTCGACATTGGTGAGGCCTCACCTGGAGTACTGTGTCCAGTTTTGGGCCCCACACTACAAGAAGGATGTGGAAAAATTGGAAAGAGTCCAGCGGAGGGCAACAAAAATGATTAGGGGGCTGGAGCACATGAGTTATGAGGAGAGGCTGAGGGAACTGGGATTGTTTAGTCTGCAGAAGAGAAGAATGAGGGGGGATTTGATAGCTGCTTTCAACTACCTGAAAGGGGGTTCCAAAGAGGATGGATCTAGACTGTTCACAGTGGTACCAGATGACAGAACAAGGAGTAATGGTCTCAAGTTGCAGTGGGGGAGGTTTAGATTGGATATTAGGAAAAACTTTTTCACTAGGAGGGTGGTGAAGCACTGGAATGGGTTACCTAGGGAGGTGGTGGAATCTCCTTCCTTAGAGGTTTTTAAGGTCAGGCTTGACAAAGCCCTGGCTGGGATGATTTAGTTGGGATTAGGTCCTGCTTTGAGCAGGGGGTTGGACTAGATGACCTCCTGAGGTCCCTTCCAACCCTGATATTCTATGATTCTATGATTCTATGAAATCCTACTTTCTGTATTTCATAAAATCACTTTTTACTTATTAATTAACCCAAAGTATGTATTAATACCGGGGGGGGGGGGGACAGCTGTGCATATCTCTCTATCAGTGTTATAGAGGGCGAACAATTTATGAGTTTACCCTGTATAAGCTTTATACAGGGTAAAACGGATTTACTTGGGGTTTGAATCCCATTGGGAGCTGGGTACCTGGGTGCTGGAGACAGGAGCACTTCTTAAGCTGTTTTCAGTTAAGCCTGCAGTCTGTGAGACATAGTTCAGACCTGGGTCTGTGTTTGTAGCAGGCTAGCGTGTCTGGCTCAAACAAGGCAAGGTTCTGAAGTCCCAATCTGCCAGGGAAAATGGGCTCAGAAGTAGTCTCAGCACATCCCAACCCATCACATATTCCTAATTTCAGATACAGAAATGATAAATGCATACAAATAGGATAATCATATTCAATGTATTATAACCTTTCCAATGATACCTTAGTTATATCATATTCCTACCATAAAGAATATGGAGTATAACTATGCTTCCAGAGTAATGCAAATTTATAAGAATCCTTCTCATTGTGCTCATTCTCCAGCTTCAGAAGACTTAAAAATTATCTCCAGTCATCAGTGGGACAGACACAACTGAATAATGTAACTGTCCTAATGTGCATCAAGAAAATACCAGGGAACTAGATGTAAATAAGATTGCTGACAGTTTCATCCAGAAAGCTACAGTGAGACATAATGTCTTTAAATTGGGATGTTAGTGAAGACAGCTTGTAGGTGATTTCAATGGTTTTAATATAATGTAATTCATGATAATGTAATTATGTAGTTCATAACAATTTAATCATTATTAAAATAGTAAAGATATGAAATAAAATTAGAATATGAAAGAAGTATATAAATATGCTGAAAATAGCCTCCCCCCAAAACTGACAGAGTGCGCGCACACACACACACACACAGCACACACATCTCTTCAATAGCACCCACGGGCCAAAAAAAAAGAAAAGTCAGTACCTATAGAACAGGAATGTGTGGGTCATTCCTTTTCAGACCGACTACGGATGGAAATGGGTAAATTTGACTTGATTTCTGTAGGTTTCCACTCAAGTAGAAAGGGATGGAGCACATAATGGAATTACAGGTGCTTCATATTTGCTGACCAAAGCACTGCTCCCTTTCAGAGCAATCCACTGCACAGCGGTGGCCAAGTCCGTCTCTGCTGTAACTTCAGTAATGTCAGTGTAGTTACACCAGGGAAAAATAAGCCCTGGGGTTTTTTCTGCAATCTTGTTATAATCGCAGCTAACAAACCCCCTATCCCAACTCTCTCCCTCCTCCCATTTAAATCATTTTTTTAACTAAAGAAAATTGTGTACTTTCTTTTTAGATCAACTGCAGAGGGAAAGGGGTAAGTTTACATTGATTTCTGTAAGTTTCTACTCAAGCCACCAAGACAAGGAAAAGTTATTGAAGCGGTGTTGGTCCCAGAATATTAGAGAGACAAGGTGGGTAAAGTAATGTCTTTCATTGAACCAACTTCTGTTGGTGAAAGAGACAAACTTTCAAGCTTACAGAGAGCTCTTTTTTTCCAGATCTGGGAACAGCTCTGCAAAACAGCTCTGTGTGAGCTTGAAAGTTTGTCTCTTTCAACAACAGAATTCAGTCCAATAAAAGATATTACCTCACCCACCTTTTCTCACTAAAAAAGCAAGAATATATTTGTAAAAATGTGTTTATTTTATCTCAGCTAAACAATGAGCCCATATGCAAGCTGTGAGCACCCTGCCAATTATTTAAAAATACAAAATCAGATAAACATTTCACAAAAAGAACAGGAGTACTTGTGGCACCTTAGAGACTAACAAATTTATTTGAGCATAAGCTTTCGTGGGCTAAAACCCACTTCATCGGATGCCCATGAAAGCTTATGCTCAAATAAATTTGTTAGTCTCTAAGGTGCCACAAGTACTCCTGTTCTTTTTGCGGATACAGACTAACACGGCTGCTACTCTGAAACCTATACAAATTTCACTCCTTCTGTCTGGTAACACCTCAACATATTGGTGAGCTCTGAAGCATGCTCTGAAAGTTTGGCAATCCAGGCTATTTCAGACCTAAGTCAGGAGGGTATTCCAAAGCCCCAGCAACTTTATATTAAGGAGATCTAGCCTCAGCTTCTTTGCTGATTGCAGCTGTGGCATGACATGAAGGAATTGTATGTGATATATATTTATAATCTAGAGTGCTGCTCCATCTCAGTGGAGTCTACTACACAGCAGTGGCCAAATTCTTCCGTTGTGAAGTCAGTGCGATTACATCAAGGATGAATTAGGTGACAGTTTTTGCAAAACTCCCATTGGAACAAATGTTGTTTTATTTAATTCTTAGCAAGAGGGCTAATCTGTAGAGTGGATTTCTGCTGATCTTTGATCTACTGATCATATGTGAAGTAAATATTAAATACAGGTGGGAGAGGTAATTATTGCAGTGACCATCGTATATTGTGAAAAAATATTTTACATTTTCTTGGAAGACATGAGAGAGAACCAGTGATGACAGGCTGGGAGCAGCAGGATGGTGGAAAAATATATACATAGCACAAGGTATTTGGCCCTATGTGGGTCATTGAATAAGGTTGATTGGTGCTATTCACAAAGTTAAAAATTGAGTCAGCTCAATGTATTATTAACCAAACGTTCAAGAACCAAAAATAATAATCATTTAATTTAATCTGTTGCAGTCCAATTTTGTAATGATTATGGTAAGTTTGCATTGATTTGATTCATTTTTTTTCTGCTTTGCAATGTATAGCCTATATTTCTAAACTTTCTACTTATTTACTTACCTATTCTGTCTCAATTACCTCAAAATGTCCAGCAGTTTCATTTCTAGAGTGTCTGATCACCATACAAATCATCACTCTGATAAAGTGTCTCATATTGTCTATATGCCTCCTGGAAGTTAGCAGGCAATAATTATTAAACTTTTTTTTTTGCAAATTTCCTACTTCTCTCTTTGTTTTCCTTTTTGCAGCTGTGGGAAAGCCAGGCTAAATGAATGGGTTGTCCACTTGCTCTGCATTTTGAAAACTGTGACATGATTATCACAGCTCAGCGCAACTCTCCCTGTATTACCTCTCTGTGGTCTCTTGAGGGCTCATCAGCCATCATCTCTCTTGGGCAGAGATCTGTGTCTCTCTCCCTCCTGACTGGGGTTTGTCCAGGCTGCACAGTTCCATGCCTACAATGTGATATCCCCAGCAAGCCAGACTGCCTAAACAGTCGTGCATCTGCACTTTGCTTTCTCTTCAAAGGCTATGTGCAGCTGGAATTGCCAGCAGGCACAAGTTACCATGTAGCTTTTTATATGCAAACACATTTCTTTGCAAGGTGAAAGCATTACAGAGAAAACAGTGCAGTAAGATATCCCAAAGATATTTTAGGAAATTGCCATATCTGTCACAGTGATATTCATGGGGACTGGTATGAGTAGAGGATGCAGGGGGAGCTAATTCCTTATCCATCAGCATTCTGTGACCATTATGCTTTTTATATAGCTCCCACCTAACAGCCACCTCTGCCAAGTCATACTATGTAGAAAACATTTGTTTACAGGATAGAACAAAAACTCTGCTGTTACTCAAATGTGTGTCATTCTTTTACAGCCCAACTACGGGGGGAAATGGGTAAGTTTGGTCTGTTCGGGGTGTGATATTGCCTGTTTTCTTTGATCTGTGGGATGCATCCTTAAACAGCTTAAGTTAGTTAACATAACAAAGTTTTTTGTTTGTTTTACATTTCTTCTTCTTTTCAGTAACCCAAAATTAATACACCGATTAACTTTGTTTACAATGTAGTAGGGACCAAGTCTTTTATAACACAAGCTATACCTTTGCAATCAATTCTGTGAGCAGGGCCTGCCTCTTGCTCACAACTTAACTTTGCTTTATAGCAGCAAGATTTTAACTACTGTAGCCTAGGCCTCAGGCCTCATACCAGGCCTCTGATACATGGGCTTATGTTTCAGGCCCTCTTCCTACTACACCTTCCATTGATGCAGAGATGGAGCTCATGATGGACTTACATTTGCTTTATATTTGCTGACTGGAGCACCCCTCCCTCACACAACAGTACGCTGCACAGCTGTAGCCAGATGTATCCCTGCTGAAAATGCAGAGCTTCTAGTGCAGTCTCACAGTGATTTAAGCCTAGGGTGTCCAGGTGTCTGTTTTTCTACTGGAATGCCTGGTCGAAAAGAGACCCTGGCGGCTCCGGTCAGCACCGCCAGTGCTGTGGGTCTATGGCAGGCAGGGTAGTCCCTATCTGTCCTGGCACAGAGCTACACTCCGGAAGTGGCCAGCAGGTCCGGCTCCTAGGCAGGAGGCCACGGGGCTCCATGCGCTGCTCCCACCCTGAGTACCGGCTCTGCACTCCCATTGTCCAGGAACTCCGCACTCCCATTGCCAATGGGAGCAGGGGAGGGCGGTGCCTGTGGGCGAGAGCAATGCACGGAGCTTCCTGCTCCCTGCCCCCACCTAGCACCCAGAGGTCCTGGCTGCTTACAGGGTGCAGCGTGGTGCCAGGACAGGTAGGGACTAGCCTGCCTTAGACCCACTGCGATGCTGACTGGGAGCCACCCAAGGTAAGTCTGCATCCCCATGCTAAGACCCAACCCCATGCCCCAGCCCTGAGCCCCCCACCAAACCCAGAGACCCCTCCTGCACCCCAAACCCCTCATCCCAGGCCCCATCCCAGAGCCTGCACCCCCTCCCATACCCCAACCGCCTTTCTCAACCACAGCCCCCTCCCGCACTACAAATCCCTCGGCCCCACTCCCTGTCCTGGAGCCCGCTACTGTACTACAAACCCCTCATCCCCATCCCCACCCCAGAGCCCACACCCCGAGCCCAGAGCTCGTACCCCCTCCCACACCCCAACCTTCTGCCTGAACTCGCTGCCCCCTCCCACATTCTGAATTTCTTGGCCCCACCTCCCAGCCTGAAGCTCCCTCCTGCACCCCAAACCCCACAGCCCCATCCCAGAGCCCACACCCCAGCCATAGCCCTCACCCCCTCGCGCACCCCAACTCCCTGCCCCAGCCCAGAGCCCCCTCCCACACCCTGAACCCCTCATTTCTGGCCTCACCCCAGAGCCCTCACCCCCAGTTAGAGCCCTCCCACACCCCAACCCCCTTCCCCAGCAGAGTGAAAGTGAGTGAGGGTGGGGGAGAGCGAGTCACAGAGGGAGGGTGAATGTAGTGAGCGGGGGCAGGGCCTCGGGAAGGGGCGGGGCTAGGGTGTTCAGTTTTGTGTGGTTGGCAACCCTATTTAAGCCCCAGTCATGAATTAGGCCTTTCTAAAAAATAAAGAAAAAATATTGCTGGCTTTTTATAACAGACAGCTAACAGACATCTACCCCCTCTCAACTTCTATAAAATAATTTTTTTGAAGCAGAGGGAAATTATTTTCTTACTCAAATAGTTGTCATTCTTTTGCAGACCAACTTCGGAGAGAAATGAGTAAGTTTTCATTGATTTATGTAGCCTGCTAATCAAGCAAAGGAAAAAATAGAGAATGTATGGTGGAATTGTAGATGCTGTGTATTTGTTGTTTAGAAATCTGTTCTCTCTGAAAACATTCCACTGCATAGATATGGCTAAATTCATCCCATCTGTAACTACAGTGATGTCAGTGTAGTTACACTTGTGTAAATTAGCCCCTAGGATTTTTGGAAAACTCCAACCTATTTTTTCCTGCATTTATATTCAGATATTTACAGAGGGGGGGAATTATTTCATTAGTCATATGCACAATATTGCCAACAGCCTCCTATCCACCCCCAGATTTGAGAAGGAATTTTTAAGAGCTGCATGTATTTGAATGTCCAGCAACAGAGAATTGTCCAGAAGGACCTAGAGGTTGATAGTCAAATTCAGTACAGTGCTTCTGTCCATGAATCCTACTTCATTCTTAATTATCAGGAGGGGGTAAATAAAGCAATTTAAAAGATGCTTGAAGAAAAGGTAAAAATTATGTAATTACTCAAATGTGTGTCATTCTTTTCCAGAAGAGTTTCAGAGACAAAGGGGTAAGTTAGCACCGAGTTGTGCAGCTTTCTACTCTTGAGAGGAGAGAGGATATTGGCTAGAAATGACTATATTATGGTTGAAGGAATCAAGGAAAGCAGTGATGAACTGGAGGGAGATTTGAGAAGTTTATTGCACCTGGTACTTGGGTTACATTGCTCATTATTCATCAGGGAATTGTTGGGAGTGTCTGTTATTTGTGCTGGGTTGGTAGTGTTAGATTGTCACAGGAAGCTACAGTTTGTTACCATTTTTGGCATATCTGCTGGGAAATCTATGAGCTTCTCCTGGGGAATGTCCTCTCAAGGGGGATGGGTTTCCCAGCTCACAGAGGAGATAAATTGTGCTGCCTGGAAACCTAAAAATTGAAGCCAAAGCAGGCTCTATCCGTGGATCCTGGACCATCCACAGAGAGATTCTTCTCCTTCAAGTGTCCTCTGCATATTCTCACTCATGGGAATGCTCCAGAGCAGTGCAGCCCTGAACAGTAGAGTTCTAGCCAATCATAGCCATTGAAGCGCTCATGCACCTCACTCACCCCTCCACTCAGTGAACTTGGAGCATTCCAGGGCCAGGGTACAAAAGGGGCAGTGAGTTCCTTCTCATAGGCTACGTCCAGACTACCCGCCCGGATCGGCGGGTAGAAATCGATATAGCGGGGATCGATGTATCGCGTCTCGTCTGGACGCGATACATCGATCCCCGAACGCTCTCCCATCGACTCCGGAACTCCAGCAGGGTGAGCGGAGTTAGCGGAGTCGACGGGGGAGCCGTGGCCGTCGATCCCGCGCTGCGAGGATGCGAGGTAAGTGCGGGTAATTCAAAATAAGATACTTCGACTTCAGCTACGCTATTCTCGTAGCTGAAGTCGCGTATCTTATTTCGATCCCCGCCCCTAGTGTGGACCAGCCCCTAGACTCATAGACTTTAAGGTCAGAAGGGACCATTATGATCATCTAGTCTAACCTCCTGCACAACACAGACCACAGAATCTCACTCCACCCACTGTGACCAGATGAATAGTTTTATGTGGAGCTCAGAAATAATTTTGCATCCATGATTAGTGGCTAGCGTTAAAACGTGGTTTATCAAATAGTTAGGAATTAGTTAGCATTTAGTGATAGGAGAATAGATAGTTACTTGAATGGAATTGAAGAAGAAACCCAGTTTCAAAAGGTGTGTATCTTATCTAGCGGTGTTCCCAGCATCAGATACAACATGTTTAGGTGAAGGACACTCACCCGCCAAGTATTCAGTTTGCTTTACATTTACCAAGAGAGTAAAGAAAGGAAGACAGAATAGGCTTCAGGCACTTACGTTGCAAGAAGCACTGTCTCCAAAACCATGTGGAACTGGGACAGGACAAGGTTCCAGGAAAGCTCACAGACTAGCATTGGCTCCCGATGAATCTACAGTGAGGAAAAGTAAACCATCTTCCTGAACCCATAATACTAAAGGATCCGGAGGTAAAGATAAGAAAAAGAAATTGTCTGAGGTATCAGTCTCTAGGACTAGAGCCAATCCTGTTAATAACGACTGGAAGGGAAAGGCAGGCATGAGGATTCAGCCTGAAGTGGTGTTGGCCTCTCTGACAAAAGCCAATCTGCAGGGGAAAGACTCTTCTGAATCTGATATGTTTAAGGAGCTGAGCAGTGATGTATTTCCTCATGGGAAGGTGAGGAGACATTCCTGCTCAGATACAATACTCTCCGATATGGATGAGTTGGTCAAAAAAGGGGGAATAAGGAATCATCAAAGCCAGGGAATACTATGTTGCTAGAGACTGATAGTGGTGTTGTACCGCAGCAGACAGTAGTTGAGACGCAGGTGCATAGATTGGATCCATCCCCAACTCCACTAAAGATTGAATCAGTTATACAAATGAATAGGAGGATGTGCTGAAAAAGGCTCAAATGTGTGTTTCTCCAAGAAGGGGAGGTCATGTAGAGTAATTTAGAGTTTCTTCTCTCCTTCCATCACCTAAACCACTTTCTGGTTTCCCAGAGAAATCCCCCTAGCCCCAATTTCTCTTGTTCAGCCAAAGGTATTGCTATCTCTGGTTCCATCTGAACCAAGAATATTCTCACATTGAGAAGGAAAATGAATTGTGGACTGGATCCACAGAGGGAGGGAGAGAGAGAAAGAGTATTATGGGTACATACACCTATATATATCTCAGATCCATCTGGGCATATATATGTTTAGCTGGATCCAAATGTGGGCTTCTGGCCTAAATGGCAATTACTACCTTGGATCCGATGGTCACAATGGCCTTCTCCAGTAACTTACCAAGAATTCCCTATGTATGGGAATAGGTTTTCTCCAGTTAGGTACAGAGATGAGCACATCCCAGATCTAAATGATATGGATCCTATAGAATACATAAGCCCTGCTAAATCTCCTACAACAGGGAGGGATTTATTTTTTATCAGAAGAAGAATTACTAATGGAAGTGCAGGAGTCATATCCACACTTTGGAGAAATGACACCCCCAGAAGTCAGCCTTGTCATCTTCAGAAGATGTGGTGGCATCCCTTGAGTTAGTGGACCACATGGCAAAGATATTGGTTATTCCTTAGTTTCAACTGAGGTATTTTTTCATCCTGTATTTGATATACCAGAAGCAGCTGCTAGACAAAGGATTACTCTTCCCTTATTGGAAGGATTGTGCACATTTTGATCTTCGTAAATCTCCCTTTACAACCAATGAATTGGGAGTTGGGTTGGTATGGAGCAATCCCTCATCTTCTCAACTCTTATTGAAGAAAGCTGACACTACTAGTTTCCTCAGAAAGTTTGGTGATATTCCACACCCAACTGTATCCCAATCCATTGGTTGCAAAGGTGGCTTTTCAGAGATCAAGAGGTGCTCAATCACACTCTGCTCCCTCTGATAAGGAAGGGAAAAGTGTAGATGTCATTGGTAGGAAGAACCTTTCTTCTACCATTTTAGCATTGCAAATTTCAAATTATGAGGTTGTCATAGCAGGTTATCAGAACCAACTATGAGGGAAAATGCTATCTTTTATCAATGCTTTACCTGAGGAAGATCAGAGATCAGCAATTTCTCTACTTACAGGAGGACAGAATGTCACTAAACATCAATTCAGAGCAGCATTTCACTGTTCAGATGCTTCTGTTAGGGCAATAGCTTCATCTATCTCTTTCAGAATGCATACATATCTTATGTCAGTAAGCCTGTCTCTCAAGACTAAGATGAAGACTGAAGATCTTCCCTTTGAAGGGGAAAGTCTGTTAAGTGTACAGAAAAATAAAAAATGTGAGAGCTACAGGTGGGTCTCTGGGTTTCTTTACTATGCTAAGAGATTGCTTACAGATCCAGTGTTTAGATATCAAAGATAGTATTTTCAGCTTCATTGATTCCTTACCAGTGTCAGAGGAGGAATTATTATTTTCAGCCTCAATTTCATGCCTCTCAACATCAATAGCAGAGGAATAAGTCTCATAAGCTTGATAATAATAAGGGCAAGAAGTCCACAGCTTTGTCATCTGTGATTCCTAAAAGGTCTCAGATTTGACATGAGGACTTGGAGTTGCAAACCAGGCCAGGCAGACATAGTTTATCTTCAGTTTGGGATTGCTGCTCTGGATTTAAAAGATGACTATTTCCATGTATCAATAAAACTTTGTAATTGGAAATACCTACTTTTTATGGTGGGAAAGGACCATTTGTAGCACAAGGTTCTCCCTTTTGTGTTGTCTTCCCAACCCAGAATATTGATAAAATCCCTCTCTGTCATAGCAGAGTACCTAGAAAGGCAGGGGATGTTCATGTATCCATACCTGGATGATTGACTAGTAAGAGAAGACATCCAGGGAAGACATTTACTTCATGTAAAACAAATGTGTTTCCTTTTTTGCCAGGTTGGGGTTACAAATAAATTGGGAGAAATAAAATATAATCCCATCTAAAAAGATCCTCTTTATTGGGGGCAATACTAGATTCAACTATGGCAAAAGCTATCCTTCCAGAGGAGAAATTTATAAAGATAAAAAGTCTATAAATCTCCTTTTTCAACCCCTCAACAACTAATAATTGTTTTCTGTGTTTGTTGGGTCTATTGGTGGCAACTATATGCTTATCTTCACATGAGAGATCTGCAGCACTGGTTAGCAATACATTACATACCAGTTTTAGACAATATGTATCACAAATTAGTAATTCCACCGCAGGTTTTAGCATCATTAAAGTGTGAACAAATGTCCAAAATGTTGTGAAAAGTATGCCTTTAAATTCTCCTCTTCCATCATTAATACTTACCTCCAAAGCATCCACACATTTGACCAACAAGTTGTTAGCCAGAGCTAATTGGTCTCCACCCCCTCGCCCCCCCAAAAACAAAAAGATTCTTCATATCAACATGTTAGAGTTGAGCTCAATCAGACTGGCTTTAAAGTAATTTCTACTTCAGGTCTAATGCAAGGTAGTTCAGGTGGTAACGGACAATATGATGGTGTTATATTATCTGAATTACACAGGGAGGCAATGACCTTTTGGAACTGGTGTAAAAGTCCCAAGGTTTGTCCAATAGCAATTCATGTAGCAGGGAAGCCTGAGCAGGTCAACATGTCAGAAGCACAAATGGTCTCTGAAAGATGAAATAGCAAAACATCTCTTCATTTTATGGGGGAATCTGACAATAGACCTCTTTGCATCCAGCAGCAACAGGAAGTATCAGAGATTTTGCTCAAGTGCACACAGAGACAGGGAATCAATACTGGACGCCTTTCTAATACACTCGGGTCAGGGCTTAATGTATGCTTTCCCCATTTCCCCTCATTCAGAGAGTGATAAACAAGATAAGACAGGACAAGGCCAGGGTAATTATAATAGTGCCTGCATGGCCCAGACAACAATGGTATCCAGATTTAATTCACCTGTCAAGAGGCCTAATGGAGCTTCTGCCACTGACGGGGTGTCACAACAACATGAGATGGTTTATCACCTGGATCTTCAAAGTCTGTCCATCTAACAGTGTGGGGAGTAGGACTCTTGGAGCACTAGATAAAAGCTATTCTTTAGAGATGAAAAATATATTGTTGTATTCCAGAAGAGTCCACACAAAAATGTTAGTCATAAATGTAAAAGATTTTTACTGTGGATTGCCATGTATGGTATATATCCATATACAGCGCCCATTAGTTATGTTTTACAGTATTTATTGTACCCCAGAAAGCAAAGCTCTCTCTGTCTTCAGTAAAGTTTAATATTTTCACCATAATCAGTATATCACATAACTGTGGAGGGGAAAACATTTTTTAATAATAATATTGTTAAAAGATTCTTAAAAGGCCTTAATAATTTATATCCTCCAATAACACACCCTATGCCATCTTGAAATTTAAATATAGTGCTCTCACAGTTGATGAAACATCCATTTGAGCCTTTAGGACTCTGTAATTTATTTTATTTGTATACTAAGGCAGTGTTTTTAATAGCCAGTAATGCTGCAAGGCATGTAAGTGAACTGCATGCATTAATGGCTGATCCCTCATTGACTACCTTTTCAGGAGGACAAGGTGGTTCTTCATATACACCCAAAGATTTTACCAAAAGTGGTCTCAGAATTTCATATAAACCAATCTATAATTTCACTGGTTTTCTTTCACAAATCTCATACTCAGCATGGAGAGGTTAAATTACATAATCTGGATGTTAGAAATAATTTAACATTTTATTAGGTAGGACCAAAATACCTCACCAAAATAGGCTCACTGAATATGAGCCTGTATGAATATGGCTGAATCATACTGCTGCTCATGAATGAAGTTAATAAATCAAGTAGCCAATTGCAATGTTAACCACAAATTCCAAAAACAAAGACATAAATGTTAATCAAATATATTTTTTGCCAATTTCAAAATGAAATTGATACATTTGCATTTTTAAGCAATCCCTCAGATTTTTATCTTTCTATATGCCTTTCTAATAAAAGTGTATATCCTATATTTCAAAACTTTGCTTGCAGGAGAGAAGACAGAAAGAGGTTCTGAAAATAGCAAAAGAGGGAGGGACAGGATACCAGTCTTAGTAATTTAATCAAATCTTAAATTGATAAAACAGTGTTTGCCTGATGTGGAAGTGAATCTACATAGTTGATATTGCAGCATTTATTTCTTTTTCAATAACACTCAAGGGTGAAATTTAGTCTTTCTGCGTGGTTTCTGCTCCATTTCAATCAAACAGAGAACACACAAAGCTCAACTATAGACATACCTTGAATGATTCATTTAGGGAGACATAGGGAGAGGGCAGTTTCTGCAGTTGCCTAGGAACAGGGAGCTTTTCACAGTGATTGGGACAGACTGGCACATGTGAGTCACTCAGTACTGTGCAAACATGGGATTCTGAGTGTTGAGGGCATTTCTCCCTGGTTAATCTGGGTAATTTCTGCTGCTGTGTATTCATGGGGGTTGGGCATTTATCAGTGAGGAAGGGCCGAAGGGGTGTGGTAACTGTGTTGGAGGCTGAAATGCTGTCAGGTTGGCCATATGTCAATATAAAAAGTGAGAATAGTTGTTAACTTGGAGCTTGTTCCTGCTGTCAGTGAAATCAGTGGCAGGAGTCCCATTGATGCCAAAGGGGCAGGAATGGGTCACGAATATGAAAAGACAGTGCATTTATTGGCAATATTATTTTTTTTGCAGGCCGGCTCCAGGTGGAAAACAGTAAGTTTGCTCTGATTTCTAGGGTTTGGAGGCAGAAGGTCAAATATTTCCCTATTGGTGAATTTCTTTAAGAGGGTGATAATGAGAGATCTTCTCAGTTGTGCATGAAAGGGACTCAAGGAGGTTCCCTCACCTGAGACAGAACAAATTGAGCTTCATTTCCTTGGGGACCATTTAGATAACTAGTTTACAGAACAAGGCAAAATGTGTAGTTACTAGAATGCATGTCATTCCTTTGCTACAGAAGGCACTAGGAAAGTGTACATTGATTTTTTGCAGTCTTCTCATCAACCAGAGGTGAGAGGCAGTTTACAATGAGACTGCATTGAATCTGAGATTAAGCAGACAAAACTTCACACATGACTCCCATTGTACAATATCAAATACAATCTCATTTAATCCTCAAATTGTTTTTCTGTCAGGAAACAAAGTAGAAAGTTTTTTGTTAATATGATATATCAGATAATTTAGAAGATCCTTTACTTAAAAAAAATAGTTACATTCTCTGCATCATTTCTTTTTCAGCAACTTTCCAGCCGATAATCCGTAAGTCAAAATTGCCTTTTCAGTACTTCCACTCAAATCAACAAGTGTCTGTGAGAAAGTTTTTTAATCTTTCCTTAATGATGACCTTCATCCTGCTGGCCACAAAAGCATGTCATTGTCTTGTCTGTACAAAATCCTAATTCAGTTTATGGTAGGCTCTGAGTAAGGCTGCTTCTATTCTGTGAAATAGTTTTTAAAAACCTCTATTCATTTGTTCTTCCAGTTTCAATATCAAAAATGGTCTTTCCAAAATACAAGGGACTGTTCTGAGAAACTTTGGGGCTGATTTAAAGCCCATCAAATCCAATGAAAAGTCTCACAGGACCTAATTTATTCACTGTATGTGGGTAATTCTTGCTATTCCAGAAATTAAGTATTGACATAGTCAATGGTATTGAGAACCTAATTTTCAATAACAAAAAAAATACAAATTGTGATAATATTTATTATTTTGCAGAACAACTCCAGCGTGAAAATGGTAAGTTTGCTCTGATTTTTAAGCAGCTGCACTGACATTTTTTCTTTATAAATCCACTGTACATCCTCTATTTCTAAATCTAAATAAAATCCTGTAAATATTCTATTGTGTAGCAGAGTTTAAGAACAGATACTGCACTGTTACTGCACTCTGAGTTATGTGAGGTATCCTTCCCCATATAAATAACCCCTTTGCCAAACACAGATTTTTCTCCATTTTCTTTAATAATGCCTTATTCTATCAATTTGTTTGTCTAGAAATATATAAAATACTGATGCTTAAAGTATCCAAGCACCTTAAAAATCATCACTTTTGTTGTATAAAGCCCGTCATGTTGTCTAGATTTCTTCTTTCACTCCTCCAGGGATCTGATACATCCCTTCCTCTTCCTCTTTACAAATTTGATTGCTAGAGGTAATAGTGTTGATGTAATAGATGTCTATAAGGCATTTGACATGATGCCACATGACATTTAGATTAAAAATCTAGATGAATATAAAATTAAAATGACATATGATAAATGGATTTAAAGATTACTAACTGATAGGTTTCAAAATGTAACACAAAATCCTCACAGAGAGGGTGTTTTTTAGTGAGGTCCCACAGACATCAGTTCTTGGCACTACTCTATTTAACATTTTCACCAATGGCCTGGAAGATGGGAAGATGATTACCCTTCCTATCCACAAAGAAGCTTTACCTTCACTAATGGTACATCTACACTGGAGCTGGAGGTGTAATTTCCAGCTTGGATAGACATAACCGCACTAGTTCTGATTGAGCTAGCCTGCCAAAATTAGCGGTGTAGTCATGTCATGTAGTCATGTCACAGGATGGGCTAGCTGCCCCAAGTACATAGCTAGTTTTTCAGATGAGATCATACTTTTGGCAGCTAGCCCCTCACACTGCTGTCACTGCCACTATTACACCTTTATTTCTAGTACACTAACACAATCAGAGCTAGCAGAGTCATGTCCACCTTAGCTGGGATTTACACCTCCAACTCTAGTGTATATATACTATGGCAGAGTTACATCGAATGTACAGGATCTAGAACACTAGATCATATGACTGGTTAGTGAAGTCCAGTGCTGGAAGTCCATCAGTTAAATCATTCTTATTAATAAGAAGGAAAATAATGCTCATAGTAACTTATGGAATGATGGTGATGGTTGATTTGTGGGACTGGGTGTGTGGTAGACATAGTTCCTTATGCTCTAGTGTCCTGCACACGTGCATCATCCTTTGTTGCAGTTTTGCTATAACAAGTTAAACAGCTCCTTATCCTAAGTTACCCTGCATAGAAAACATAGTTCACATTATCTAGAGAACACATGTATTTTATTCAAATGTATATCATTCATTTGCAGAGGAACTGCGAGAGAAATGTGGTAAGTTTGTATTGATCTCTATAACTTTATTGTGAAGCAGGGAAGGGATAGAGCATCTCATGGAATTGCATCTGCGTATAGTTGTCTTGACCATACGTCCTCTCAAAATAATATACTACCCATCAGAGGCCAAATAGATCCTGTCTGTAACTCCAGTGAAGTCAGCTGAGTTACACCAGGGAAAAACTGGACTTTGATGAAATCTCCAATTAAAATAATATTGATTTGTTTAATTCCCATGGAGTGGATTACTGTCCAGATTAGGTTATCCTAACAATATGTAGAACTTGATATTACTGAGAATAGATTTCAAATAAACCCTGAATCTCATGGGAGAACCTGTGTATTCAGTAGCCAACTTAAATTGCAAAAGAATGAGGATAATTCTTCTAGCAGTAAAACAGTGATGACAGGCAAAATATAGAATGGGAGGGTGGTTGAATATACAGATAGCACAATTTATGGACCAAAGTATTTCTCTCACTGTATGAGTTTGTGTGAATATGGCTCATTCATACTACTGCTCATGAATAAAGTTAATAAATCAGGTTTCAGAGTAGCAGCCGTGTTAGTCTGTATCCGCAAAAAGAATAGAATTTGTTAGTCTCTAAGGTGCCACAAGTACTCCTGTTCTTTTTGTTAATAAATCAAGTAGCCAACTGCAATGTTAACCACGTGTTCCAAAAACAGAGACATAAATGTCGATCAAATATATTTTTTGCCAAAGAATTTGAGAATGAAATTGTTAAATGTGCATTTTTAAGACTCCCTTCCATTTTTAATCTTTCTATATGCATTTTTAATATGCAGTTTCTAAATTTTGCTTGCAGGAGAGGAGAAAGAAAGAGGAAGCAGCAAAAGAGGGAGGGATAGGATATCAGTTTTAATAATGTAATACAATCATTAGTTGATAAAACAGTCTTTTTCTGGTGCGGAGGAGAATGCGTATTTGATATTTCAGCATTTATTTCTTTTTCAATAACACTTCAGGGGGGAATTTAGTCTATCTACGTGGTTTCTTCTCCCTTTCATTCAAACAGAGAAACACCCTAAACTCAATTATAGACATACCTGGAATGATTTCTTTGGGGCAACACAGAGGGAGGGAGTGTTTCTGCAATTGCTTAGGGCCAGGGAGTTTTTCGCCGTGATTGGGAACGACTGACACATGTAAGTCACTTTGTACTGGGTAAAAGTGGGATTCTGAGCTGGCCTGAGTGCATTTCTCCCTTGGGGAATCTGGGTATTTTCTGCAGATGGGAGTCAATTGGGATTGGGTATTTATCAGTGGGGGAGGGCTGAAGGTTTTTTGTAGCTATATCAGAAGCTGGAATGGTGTTAGGTTGGACATATATCAATATCAAAAGTGAGAATAGTTCTTTCCTTAAAACCTGTGTGACGGGTTGGATCACAGAAACCCCCTTAGAGGCTGCCACCTGATGTGCCAAGACTACTTCTGCCCCTGCTTTCCCTGCCAGCTCGGGACTTCAGCACCCCGCCTTGCCGAGCCAGACACACCCGTCTGCTCCAACACAGACCAAGGGTCTGATCCACAAGTCCCCAAAGCTGCAGGTTTAATTGAAAGCGAGTTACAGAAGTGTTCCTGCCTTTAACACTCAGATGCCCAACTCCCAATGGGGTCCAAACCCTAAACAAATCCGTTTTATCCTGTATAAAGCTTATACAGGGTAAACTCATAAATAGTTCGCCCTCTATAACACTGATAGAGAGAGATGCACAGCTGCTTGCCCCCCCCCCCCCAGGTATTAATCACTTACTCTGGGTTAATTAATAAGTAAAAAGTGATTTTATTAAATACAGAAAGTAGGATTTAAGTGGTTCCAAGTAGTAACAGACAGAACAAAGTGAATTACCAAGTAAAATAAAATAAAACACACAAATCTAAACTTAGTACAGTAATACAACTGAATACAGGTAAAATCTCACCCTTAGAGATGTTTTAATAAGTTTCTTTCTCAGACTGGACACCTTCCTAGTCTGTGCACAATCCTTTCCCCTGGTACAGCTCTTGTTCCAGCTCAGGTGGTAGCTAGGGGATTCCTCATGATGGCTGCCCCCTTTGTTCTGTTCCACCCACTTATATATCTTTTGCATAAGGCAGGAATCCTTTGTCCCTCTGGGTTCCCACCCCTCCTTAATGGAAAAGCACCAGGTTAAAGATGGATTCCAGTTCAGGTGACATGATCACATGTCACTGTAAGACCCCAAGCCTTCATTCCTCCCAGCCTGACTCACACAAGGCCTGCCTGCAAACAGAGCCATTCAGTCAATTGTCCTAATTGATGGGAGCCATCAAGATTCCAAACCACCATCAATTGCCCACACTTTGCATAATTACAATAGGCCCTCAGAGTTATATTTCACATTTCAAGTTTCAGATACAAGAGTGATACATTTATAGAAATAGGATGAACACACTCAGTAGATTATAAGCTTTGTAATGATACCTTACAAGAGACCTTTTGCATGAAGCATATTCCAGTTACATTATATTCATATTTTTATAAAATCATATAGACTGCAACGTCACCTGTTCTTGTTTTCAGTTAAATCAATGGCAGAAGTCTCACTGAGTCAAGGAGGAGGACTGGGTCCCCCCATATGAAAAGAGAGTGCATTTACTGACAATATTGGGTTTTGGGGTTTTTTTCAGGCCAGCTCCAGGTGAAAAGCCATAAGTTTCCTCTGATTTCTAGGGTTTGGAGGGGAAAGGTCAAATGTTGCCCTCTTGGTGAATTTCTTTAAGAGGGCAATGGTGAAAGATCTTCTCAGTTATGCAAGGACTTGACTTTCCTCACCTGGGACAGGACAGATTGAGCATTATTTCCTTGGGGACCATTGAGATGACTGTTTACACAAAAGGGAAAAATATGTAGTTACTCAAATGTGTGTCATTCCTTTGCAACCAATCTACTTAAGGCACTGGGAAAGTGTACATTGATTTTTTTTTACAGTCTTATAAAAGAAAGGAGAAAGATAGTTTACGATAGGTTTCAGAGTGGTAGCCGTGTTAGTCTGTATCAGCAAAAATAACGAGGAATCCTTGTGGCACCTTAGAGACTAACAAATTTATTTGGGCATAAGCTTTCATGGGCTAAAACCCACTTCATCAGATGCACGGAATGGAAAATACAGAGGCAGGTATAAATACACAGTACATGAAAAGATGGGAGTTGCCTTACCAAGTGGGGGGTCAGTGCTAATGAGACAATTCAATTAAAGTAGGCTATTCTCAACAGTAGAATAACAAGGGAGGAAAAATCACTTTTGTGGTGGTAATGAGGGTGGCCCATTTCAAACAGTTGACAAGAAGGTGTGAGTAACAGTAGGAGGAAATTAGTATGGGGAAATTAGTTTTTGTAATGACCCATCCACTCCCAGTCTTTATTCAGGCCTAATTTGATGGTGTCCAGTTTGCAAATTAATTCCAGTTCTGCAGTTTCTCGTTGGAGTCTGTTTTTGAAGTTTTTTTGTTGAAGAATTGCCACTTTTAGGTCTGTTATTGAGTGACCATGGAGATTGAAGTGTTCTCCTACTGGTTTTTGAATGTTATAATTCCTGCTGTCAGATTTGTGTCCATTTATTCTTTTGCGCAGAGACTGTCCGGTTTGGCCAATATACATGGCAGAGGGGCATTGCTGGCACATGATAGCATGTATCACATTCAGGTGAACGAGCCCCTGATGGTGTGGCTGATGTGGTTAGGTCCTATGATGGTGTCCCTTGAATAGATATGCGGACAGAGTTGGCACCGGGGTTTGTTGCAGGGTTTGGTTCCTGGGTTAGTGTTTTTGTTGTGTGGTGTGTAGTTGCTGGTGAGTATTTGCTTCAGGTTGGGAGGCTGTCTGTAAGCGAGGACTGGCTTGCAACAAACCCCAACGCCAACTCTGTCTGCATATCTATTCAAGGGACACAATCATAGGACCTAACCACATCAGCCACACCATCAGGGGCTCATTCACCTGCACATCTACCAATGTAATATATGCCATCATGTGCCAGCAATGCCCCTCTGCCATGTATATTGGCCAAACCGGACAGTCTCTACGCAAAAGAATAAATGGACACAAATCTGACAGCAGGAATTATAACATTCAAAAACCAGTAGGAGAACACTTCAGTCTCCCTGGTCACTCAATAACAGACTTAAAAGTGGCAATTCTTCAACAACAAAACTTCAAAAACAGACTCCAATGAGAAACTGCAGAACTGGAATTAATTTGCAAACTTGACACCATCAAACTAGGCCTGAATAAAGACTGGGAGTGGATGGGTCATTACAAAAACTAATTTCCCCATACTAATTTCCCCCTACTGTTACTCACACCTTCTTGTCAACTGTTTAAAATGGGCCACCCTCATTACCCTACAAAAGTGATTTTTCCTCCCTTGGTATTCTACTGTTGAGAATAGCCTACTTTAATTGAATTGTCTCGTTAGCACTTGGTAAGGCAACTCCCATCTTTTCATGTACTGTGTATATATACCTGCTTCTGTATTTTCCACTCCATGCATCTGATGAAGTGGGTTTTCGCCCACGAAAGCTTATGCCCAAATAAATTTGTTAGTCTCTAAGGTGCCACAAAGACTCCTCGTTGTTTTTATAGTTTACGATGAGACTTCATTGAAACTCAGATTAAGCAGGCAAAATTTCACATCTGATTCCCAATATACAATATCAAATGCAATTTAATCTAACCCTCAGTTCTTCAAGCAAAACAGAATGCAGAAAGATTTCTGTATATATGATCCATCTGGTAATTTAGGAGATCCTATAGTTAAAAAAATAGAAGTTACACCATCTGTCTTATTTGGGGAAAAACTCTGAATGGGTTATTTCAACATTTCTTTTTCAGCAACTCTCCCTCAGATAATCCGTAAGTCTATGTTGCCTTTTCAGCACTTCCATTCAAATCAACAGCTGTCTGTGAGAAAGTTTTTCCTTCTCTTTCTTGAATAATGAACTTCGCCCTGCCGATCAGAGAAGTGTGCCATGGGCCTGGCTGTATGACATCTTAGTTCAGCATATGATAGGCTCTGAGTTTTGCTGCTTCTATTCCATGACATTTTTTAAAAAATCTACTCATTTGTTCTTCCAGTCTCAATAGCAAAAAAAGGTCTTTCCAAAATACAAGGGACTGTTTTGAGAAACTTTGGGGCTGATTCAAAGCTCATCAAATCCAATGGAAAGTCTCACAGGGCCTAATTTGTTCACTGAATGTAGGTAATTCTTGCTATTCCAGAAATTAGGTATTTACATACTCAATGGTATCAAGAACCTAATTTTCAATAACAAAAAAATACAAATCTTGATTAATTTTTTTCTTTTGCAGAGCAACTCCAGTGTGAAAACGGTGAGTTTTTCCAATTTCTAAGCAGGTGCACTGAGATTTTTCTTGTTAACTCATCTGTATATCCTATATTTCTAAGTCTAAATAAAAGTCCCTAAATGACCCATTGTGAAAGCAGAATTTAAGAAAAGATGCTGTTCTGTTGATGTGTGAATCTGCAAACTTTGAGTTACATGAGGTATCCTTCCCCACATAAATAGTCCCTTTGAAGATAGTTGGGTAAATACAGAAGTTTCTCAGTTTTTTGTAACATAAAACATGCGTTCATATCCACACTTCTACCTTAGTAAGAACTGAATAAATATTTTAAGGATGCAACCCAAAGCTGTCTTGTACTTAATATACTTAATTTATAGATTCATACATGTTGATTTGTACTTAACTTTTTCTTTAATAATTTGCCTTATTGGTAGGTATACCATTAATAATTTACTTGGGTGACAAAGGGGAGTTTTTCTTAAATTGCTTTGGGACAAGGAGCTTTTTGCAGTGTTTGGGAGAGACTTTCACATGTGAGTCACTTAGTACTGGGCAAAAGTGGGATTCTGAGTTGGTTTGATTGCATTTCTCCCATGTTAATCTGGATATCTTCTGCTTATCGGTATCAGTGTGGATTGGGCATTTATCATTGGGGGAAGGCCAAAGAAATTTGGTAGCTGTGTTGGATGCTGGAATGGTGTCAGGTTGGCCATGTGACAATATAAAAAGTGAGAATACTTGTTTACTTTGAGCCTGTTCCTGCTCTCAGGGAAATCAATGGCAGGATTCCCATTGATGTCAGGGGAGCAGGACTGAATCCCCAATATGAAAAAAAGTGCATTTATTGAAAATATTGTGTGTTTTTTCAGACCGGCTCCAGGTGGAAAACAGTAAGTTTGCTCTGATTTCTAGGGTTTGGAGGGGGATGGTCAAGTAATGTCTTCTTGGTGAATTTCTTTAAGAGGGTGATAATGAGAGACCTGATCATTTGTGCATAAAGGGAAGTCCAGGAGGTTCCCTCACCTGGAACAGGACAGATTGAGCATTATTTACTGGGGGACTATTGACATGACTGGTTTACACAATAGGGCAAATATGTAGTTAGCTCAAATGTATTTCATTCCTTTGCAACCAAGCTATGGAAGGCACTGGGAAAGTGAAAAATGATTTATTGTAATCTTCTTATCAGGCAGAGGAGAGAGACAGCTTACGATGAGACTGCATAGAACTGAGATTGAGCAGACAAATCTTCATATCTGAATCCCATTGTCCAATATTAAATGCAATCGGGTTTGTTTTTCTGGCAAGAAATAAAACAGAAATTTTTCTATTGCTATGATGTGTCTGATAATTTGGGAGATCCTTAAGTTTAAAAAAAATTACGTTCTCTGCCTCATTTAGAGAAAAACTCTGTGTTATTTCAACTTTTCTTTTTCAATCACTCTCCAGCAGATAATCTGTAAATCAAAGTTGCCTTTTCAGCACTTTCACTCAAATTGACAACTGTCTGTGAGAAAGTTCTTCCATCTGTTTCCTGAATAATTCCCTTCCTCCTGCCAGTCACAAAAGTGTGCCAGCTTTTGAGTAAGGCTGATTCTATCCTTTGACACTAAAAAATTGTACTGATTCATTCTACCTGTCTCAATAGCAAAAATGGTCTTTCCAAAATACATTGGACAGTTTTGAGAAAATTTGGGGCTGATTCAAAGCCCATCTAATCCAATGGAAGTTCTTACAAATCCCAATTCTTGCTATTCCAGAAGTTAAGAATTGACATTGTCAATAGTAATGAGAACCTAATTTTCAATAACAAAAACAAAATGCAAATCTTGATCAAGTTTATTCTTTTACAGACCAAGTCCAGTGTGAAAACGGTAAGTTAGCCCTGATTTCTAAGCAGATGCACTGAGATTTTTCTTTTTAACTCAACTGTATATCCTATATTTCTAAGTCTAAACAGAAGTCCCTAAATCATCCATTATGTAGCAGAGCTTTAAAGAAAAAAATNCATTGTCCAATATTAAATGCAATCGGGTTTGTTTTTCTGGCAAGAAATAAAACAGAAATTTTTCTATTGCTATGATGTGTCTGATAATTTGGGAGATCCTTAAGTTTAAAAAAAATTACGTTCTCTGCCTCATTTAGAGAAAAACTCTGTGTTATTTCAACTTTTCTTTTTCAATCACTCTCCAGCAGATAATCTGTAAATCAAAGTTGCCTTTTCAGCACTTTCACTCAAATTGACAACTGTCTGTGAGAAAGTTCTTCCATCTGTTTCCTGAATAATTCCCTTCCTCCTGCCAGTCACAAAAGTGTGCCAGCTTTTGAGTAAGGCTGATTCTATCCTTTGACACTAAAAAATTGTACTGATTCATTCTACCTGTCTCAATAGCAAAAATGGTCTTTCCAAAATACATTGGACAGTTTTGAGAAAATTTGGGGCTGATTCAAAGCCCATCTAATCCAATGGAAGTTCTTACAAATCCCAATTCTTGCTATTCCAGAAGTTAAGAATTGACATTGTCAATAGTAATGAGAACCTAATTTTCAATAACAAAAACAAAATGCAAATCTTGATCAAGTTTATTCTTTTACAGACCAAGTCCAGTGTGAAAACGGTAAGTTAGCCCTGATTTCTAAGCAGATGCACTGAGATTTTTCTTTTTAACTCAACTGTATATCCTATATTTCTAAGTCTAAACAGAAGTCCCTAAATCATCCATTATGTAGCAGAGCTTTAAAGAAAAAAATATACCACTTAGTATGTGTCCAATTCTGCAAGCTCTTGAGTTACGTGAGGTATCTTTCTCCACAAATATTTGCTTTGAAGATAATTGGTCAAATACAGAATTTTGTAAGTCATTAGTCACATGGAACATCCATTCACATCCACACTTCTACCTAGGTAAGACCTGAACAAATATTTTAAGGATGCAACACAAATCTGTTTCCCTACTTAATGTACTTGAATTATAGATTCATACATTTTAATTTTTTACTTTTTCTGTAATGATTTGCCATATTATATCAATTTGTCTATCTACAGATATATAACATACTGATGCTTACAGTATCCAAGCACCTTAAAAATAATCACTTGTATCGTATAAAGTCCCTCATGATGTCTAGGACTCTAGGTTTCTCCTTCCACCCCTGGAAGGGGATGGCACATCCCTGCCTCCTCTTCTCTACATGTTTGTTTGATAAAAGTAATAGTGTTGCTATAATAGACTTCTGTACAGTGTTTAACTTGTTAGCACATGCCATTTGGATTAAAATACTAGATCAATATAAAATTAACATGACATATTAAATGGATTTAAAGCTGACTAACTCGTAAGTCTCCAAATGTAACTGCACACATGGAATCCTCACAGAGTGGGTGTGTTTCTAGTATGGTCCCCCAGAGATTGTTCTTTGGCCCTACTCTATATAACATTTTCACCAATGATCATACCAAAATTAGCAGTGTAGTGACATCTTCAAGGGCAGAAGGATGGGCTAGCTGTCTGCAGCACATACCAAGTGTTTCAGATGGGATAGTATTTTGGGTGGATGGCCCCTCACACTGCTGTCACTGCCATGCTTATACTTTTATTTCTAGTACACTAACTGAATCACAGCCAGTGTGGGCATGTCTTCCCAAACTGGGAATTATACCTCCTGGCTCTAGTGTAGACATACCCTGAGAGAGTTACATAGACTGTACAGAATATAGAATGCTGGGTCACATGACTTGTTAGTGAAATCCAGTGCTGGGCTTTAATCCATCAGTCAAAATACATTTTTATTAATAAGAAGGAAAAACAATGCTCATAGTAATCTGTGGAATGATGCTGATGGTTGACTTGTGGGACTGGATGTGGAGTAGACACATGTCCTGCACACATGAATCCTTTGCTGCAGTCTTGCTAGGCCAGGCTGAGAGCTTCTTAATGATGCTTTGATCCCTAAGCCCTTTAGCACCCATCAACCCTTTAACCAGGGGGCCAGGGCTTTAAAAAGCCCACTCCTAAGTGACCGGAGGAGCTAGCGAACAGGAGCGGCTAATGGGAGTTTTGCGAGGGAGTTGAAAGGGGTAGTGTGAGGGAGTCTAGTTACACTTAACATGCTTTAAACTGCTTTAAACTTAAAACCAAAACCACCCCCTGATAAAAAACAAAACATCAACAAAGGAACGAGCTTCAGGAGTAAAAAGAGAATGCAGGTAGAAGCCCAGCAACAGAGTGGGGGCTATCCAGTTTATTGCATCCAATGCAGCATGTATGATTACCTGCCTGATGGGCAGGTGGCGTATGTGTGCATTCGATGTAAGGAGCTCCTGGCCCTCGGAGATCATGTACGGACTTTGGAGACTAGCGTGGCTGAACTGGAGGAGCTCAGGGAGACAGAAAGGTACATGGATGAGACTTTCCAGGACACAGAAGAACGGTCCCACCCCCGGTCTGACAGCCTCTGTGTTGTTGAGGAGGATGGATGTCTCAGAGAAGGAGAACATCCAACTAGAACAGAGGAAAATGATCCGATAGTTGGGACCCTCCTTCCAGATGATGTTGCGGTATCCTCTCACACTGAGGATACCTCTCCGGGAGAGGGAACTCCAGTTATTAGGAAGAGACAGGTAATATTTATGGGGGATTCGATCATTAGAAACATAGATAGCTGGGTTTGTGATGACCGGGAGAACTGCATGGTGACTTGCCTGCCTGGTGCAAAGGTTGCAGATCTCTTGAGACATCTAGATAGACTTATGTGTAGTGCCTGGGAGGGCCGGTGATCGTGNAGAGGAGCTAGCAAACAGGAGCGGCTAATGGGAGTTTTGCGAGGGAGTTGAAAGGGGTAGTGTGAGGGAGTCTAGTTACACTTAACATGCTTTAAACTGCTTTAAACTTAAAACCACCCCCTGATAAACCAAAACCACCCCCTGATAAAAAACAAAACATCAACAAAGGAACGAGCTTCAGGAGTAAAAAGAGAATGCAGGTAGAAGCCCAGCAACAGAGTGGGGGCTATCCAGTTTATTGCATCCAATGCAGCATGTATGATTACCTGCCTGATGGGCAGGTGGCGTATGTGTGCATTCGATGTAAGGAGCTCCTGGCCCTCGGAGATCATGTACGGACTTTGGAGACTAGCGTGGCTGAACTGGAGGAGCTCAGGGAGACAGAAAGGTACATGGATGAGACTTTCCAGGACACAGAAGAACGGTCCCACCCCCGGTCTGACAGCCTCTGTGTTGTTGAGGAGGATGGATGTCTCAGAGAAGGAGAACATCCAACTAGAACAGAGGAAAATGATCCGATAGTTGGGACCCTCCTTCCAGATGATGTTGCGGTATCCTCTCACACTGAGGATACCTCTCCGGGAGAGGGAACTCCAGTTATTAGGAAGAGACAGGTAATATTTATGGGGGATTCGATCATTAGAAACATAGATAGCTGGGTTTGTGATGACCGGGAGAACTGCATGGTGACTTGCCTGCCTGGTGCAAAGGTTGCAGATCTCTTGAGACATCTAGATAGACTTATGTGTAGTGCCTGGGAGGGCCGGTGATCGTGGGACACATAGGTACCAGTGACATAGGGAAGGATAGGAGAGAGGTCCTGGAGGCCAAATTTAGGCTACTAGGTAAGAGATTGAAGTCCAGGACCTCCAAGGTAGCATTCTCTGAAATGCTTCCAGTTCCACGCGCAGGACCAGTTAGACAGGTAGAACTGCAGGGTCTCAATGTGTGGATGAGACAATGGTGTAGGGAGGAGGGGTTTAGATTTATTAGGAACTGGGGAAATGTTTTTGAAAGGGGGAGCCTATACAGGAAGGATGGGCTACACCTAAACCAAAATGGAACCAGATTGCTGGAACTTAAAATTAAAAAGGTCATAGAGCAGTTTTTAAAGTAAGAGCTGGGTGAAAGCCGACTGATGCGGAGGATCATGTGGTTCAGACAGAGACATTCCTTAGGGGAGGATCTATTAATGGAGATCCTCTATATCCTAGTAAGGAGGAGAGGATGGAAGATGATAAAATACAGGTAGGATCTGATGAGAAACAGTCAAATGAAAAAGAGTCCCATTCAAGCACATCATGTAATGGCAGACAGCTAAAAAGTGACAAATTTTTAAAGTGCTTTTATGCAAACGCTAGAAGTCTAAATAATAAGATGAGTGAACTAGTGTTCCTCATATTAAATGAGGATATTGATCTAATAAGCATCACAGAAACTTGGTGGAATGAGGATAATCAATGGGACACAATAATACCAGGGTACAAAATATATCGGAAGGACAGAACAGGTCGGGCTGGTGGGGGAGTGCCACTATATGTGAAAGAAAGCGTAGAATAAAATGAAGTAAAAATCTTAAATGAACCAAATTGTACCATAGAATCTCTATGGATAGAAATTCCATGCTCTAATAATGAGAATATAGTGGTAGGGATATATTACCGACCACCTGACCAGGATGGTGATAGGGACTATGAAATGCTCAAGGAGATTAGAGAGGCTGTAAAAGTAAAAAAAATCAATATTAAGGGCGTGTGGCGGGCGGCAGCACCCCTTTGTGGCAGGGGTAGGATGGGGTGTCGGCGCCTCACCACTCTCCAGTCCTTGTGGCCGCCCCTCTGCAGGCGCCCTGTTACGGCCTCTTGGCCTTCTTCTCTACTGTCACCCCTGTCTGGCGCAGTAGCGCGACCCAGCAGTCAGAGTCTATATAACTTCCCTTATGAGCAGGGTAGCGCGGCCTAGCGGCCAGAGTCCATATAAACCCCCTTTCGAGCAGGGTAGCACGGCCTAGCGGCCAGAGTACATATAAACCCCCTTTCGAGCAGGATAGCGCGGCCTAGCGGCCAGAGTCCATATAAACCCCCTTTCGAGCGGGGTAGCGCGGCCTAGCGGCCAGAGTCCATACAATCCCCCTTCACGGTTCAGAGGTAAGGGGGGGTAGGGGGACTCGGGCCCATCCTCTCCACCAAGCCCCGACCCAGGGCCCTGGTAGCAGCAAGCTCTTCTTGCCACTTGCTCGGCAGGGATCCGCCCGCAACACGCCGAGCCTCAATACAGCTTTAACGCCGTTTATCTCTATAGTTCCCCTGGGTCACTTCCTACCATGTATACTTGTTCATCTGCGGCGGGAAGTCTTCCCGTCAGTTCCTCTTTTTTGACATCCTCCGGTGGGGCCTCAGGTAGTGCCTCAGCTTGGCTGACTCCCGGATCCTGGCTCACAGGCCCTCCCTCTGCAGGAGCTAGCGGCGTGCATCCTTCTCCTCTAGCGGTCAGCCCAGACTGAGCTGATCTGCAGGCTTTTATATCTGTTCTCCAGTTCCGGGGGCGTGGCTTCCTCTGCTAGGAAGGAAGGTTTAACCCCTGCTGTACCAGTGCAGGGCTGCTCTGCCCCGTCACACACCCTCCCCCTTAAGACAGCCGCCTGGGCCGGCTGACCCTTGACCGTCTCCTCCCCCTCCTCTTCCCCGACTCGGGAAAATAAGTTTGCATTCCCATGAGCCTTTCCCGGCTGGTGTAACACGCGGAAGGAGTAGGGTTAGAGGGACAAGTACAACCGCATGGTCCGTGTGTTTGCATTCTTCATACTGTTAATCCACCTGAGGGGTGCGTGGTCTGTCACCAAAGAGAAGGGGTTCCCTAATAGATAGTACCTCAGCGCCTCGACTGCCCATTTCACTGCCAGGGCCTCCTGCTCTATGGTGTAATACCGGGTTTCTCGGGGGAACAGCTTGCGGCTTAGGTACAAGACGGGGTGTTCTTCTCCCCCCACCTCTTGCGACAGTATGGCCCCCAACCCTACCTCTGTGGCGTCAGTCTGGAGGATAAAGGGCCTTGTGAAGTCGGGCTGGATCAGTATTGGCACCCGTGTCAATCATTCCCGCAGGGCGCAAAAGGTGTTCTCACAGTCTTCCGTCCACTGGACCTTCCGTGGCTGGGCACTTCGTGTCAAATCCGTCACGGGGGCGGCGAGCATGGCAAAGTTAGGCACAAACCGACGATAGTATCCAGCCAGGCCTAAGAACTGTCGTACTTGCCTTGTAGTTGTGGGAGTTGGATAGGTCTTCAAGGCTTCCACCTTGTCTACCAAAGGGCGGATTTGCTCTCGACCCACCATTATAGCCCAGGTAGGTCACTTCTCTTTGGCCCAGGTGACATTTGGCTGGGTTTGCGGTGGACCTGCTTTGCCCAGTGCTCGTAGCACCTCGGCAAGGTGCTGGAGATGTTCCTCCCAGTTGGCACTGTAGACGATGATGTCGTCGATGTATGCTGCGGTGTACGCGTTGTGGGGGCTCAGCACTTGATTCATGAGCCGCTGGAAGTTAGCCCATGCAACCCAAAAGGCATCATCATGAACAGGTAGAGGCCGAATGGCATTGGGAATGCTGTCTTTTCTCGGGAGGCCAGTGTCAACGGGATCTGCCAATATCCCTTGGTCAGATCTAGGGTGGAGATGAATTCTGCCTTGCCTAGTCACTCCAGCAGCTCGTCCACTCGTGGCATGGGGTAGGCATCAAAACGCGAGATCGCGTTCACCTTGCTAAAGTCAATACAGAACCTTACTGTTCCATCCAGCTTGGGAACTAGTACTATGGGGCTCCGCCATTCGCTTCGCGATTCTTCGACCACCCTCAGGGTCAACATCATGTCGAGCTCTCTCCTCACCGTCTCCCACATCTTCCTGGGGAGTGGGCGGTGGGCCTCCCTCACTTTGTGGCCAGGGACGGTGGCGATATGGTGGCTGGTCAGCGTGGTCTTCCCAGGCTGTGTCGACAGGACTGTGGGGAAAGCTGAAATCAGTTGTCGTACCTGCTGTTGCTGGACCGGGTCGAGCTCCGGGCCTATGGCCGCTGCCCCTGGTTCCTCTGGTTCCCCTGCTAACAGCCCTAACTCGGGTTCTGGAGGGTACGGGGCAATCATCAGGGCTTCCCGAGCTCTCCAGGCCTTGAGGAGGTTTACATGGTAGACCTGAGTGTCCTTCCTTCGCCCCGACATCCGCACTTCATAATCGACAGGCCCGATGCGTCTGGTCACCTCGAAGGGGCCTTGCCACTTGGCTAGCAGCTTAGACTCCGAGGAAGGAAGCAGCAAGAGGACACGGTCCCCGGGCTCAAAACTTCTCATCTTGGTCCCTTTGTTATATTGAGCCTCTTGGTTACGTTGGGCTTTCACCAGGTTCTCTCGGGCCAAGGCTCCCAACTCTCGGAGCCGCTCCCACAGATGGAGGATGTATTGGATGGATCCTCGGACGCGGGTCTCCTGCTCTTCCCAGGTTTGTTTTAGGAGGTCTAGAATTCCCCTGGGATTCCTCCCGTAGAGGAGTTCAAAAGGGGAGAACCCTGTGGAAGCCTGTGGCACCTCCCGCACGGCAAAGAGGAGTGCTGGGAGCAATTTATCCCAGTGCTGGGGATCGTCATCCATGAACTTCCTTAGCATGGCTTTCAAGGTGCCATTAAATCTCTCTACCAACCCATCATCTGAGGGTGGTAGACTGAGGTCTTAAGTGCCCGGATATTCAGGAGACGGCACAACTCTGCCATTAGTCTAGAAGTTACATTAGTCCATTGGTCCGTTAGTAACTCCCGCGGCAGGCTGACCCAAGCGAAGATCTGCAAGAGCTCATTGGCGATGACCGGAGCCGTGGCGGACTGTAGTGGTACCGCTTCTGGATACCGTGTTGCATAGTTGATCACGACCAGGATATACTTGTGGCTAGAGCTACTCTTCTCCAAGGGCCCCACTAAGTCCAAGCCTATCCGTTCAAAGGGTGTCCCAATCACTGGCAAGGGCACAAGGGGGGCTTTTGGTATGCCTTTTGGCCCAGTCTTCTGGCATTCGGGGCAGGAGGCACAGTAGTCCCGTACCTCCCTATGGATGCCTGGCCAGAAGAACCTCTGGGCCACCCGTTGCAGTGTTTTCTCCCAGTCATGTCCCAGGATCACTGGGTAAGCCAACTTTGGGGCCACCCCAACTAGACACTGCACTCGGTGCTGAGCCGCCTCGAGCTGCACCCAGATGGTGGGGTATGGCTTCACGTCCCCGTGAATACACTGTAGGCTGATGGGGGGCCCCGGTGGGGCCAGTGTGCTCTATCAGTGTGACCCGGATGACCATCTGGCTACACCTCGAGTCCACCAAGGCCCAGGTAGATGTCCCGTCTACTTTCACCGGTATGACTATCTTCCCCGGCTCCCATGTCCGGGCCCGGTGACCAGCAGCCCAAACCTGCCCATAATTACAATCCATGTACGGGCACTCCCTCCGGAAGTGCCCTATCTGTCTGCACTCGTAGCACCAATCCTACTTCCCTTCTTCGGTCGGGGTGTGGCGGGAGCTGTCCTGCCTCCCTGGTGCGTCGTCTTGACTTCTTACGAGGTCTGACCTGGATGGGTCCTTGGCGCTGTGGGTCATGTGCATCCCTGATGGCTGGGCGTACCGACGGGGGCCTCCCCCGTCCACCTTATGGGCCCCCCGGGCCAGGTTCAGGCTCCGTTTGCCTGAGCCCCCCACTTTGGGGCTGGTCTTCGGTTCCCCCTCTGCTGCCAGGTAATCCTCCATTAGGGAGGTTGCCTCCGCGAGGGTCCTTGGGCAGTGTCTCTGCACCCACTCCTTCCCCCCAGTGGGAAGGGTCTGCAGGAACTGTTCTAGTGCCACAGCCTCGGCTACCTGAACACTCGTCCGTCGTTCTGGTTCCAGCCACCTCCAACAGGGGTCGTGGATTCGCTGGGCCACAGCTCGTGGTCTGGCTCCCGGCGTGTACTGTTCTCTGCGGAGTCACTGACGGTAAGTCTCGGGGCTGATGCCCGTTTGGTCTAACATGGCAACCTTGACCTTCAGATAGTCCAGTGCGTCCTGCGGATTGAGGTTATGGTATGCGGCTTGTGCTGGGCCCGTCAGGTAGGGTGCTAGAATATTGGCCCAATGTGCGGGAGGCCATCGTACGGCAGTTGCAACTCACTCAAAAGTCACCAGGAAGGCCTCGGGGTCATCCCCCGGCCCCATCTTTGTTAGGCACACTGGTAGTCCTCCGAGCCCCTCACTGGCGCTGCCCCCTACCGCTCCTGGGGGGGGACTTGGTGCCTGTCCTATTAGCACTGCCACCTGCTGAACCAGTCGCTCCTGGTTAGCCTGTTGTTGGGCCGTCAGCTCCCGAATCAGTTGTTGCTGTTGCTCTTGTTGCTGCGCCACTTGCAACTGCTGTTGTGCTGCTAACTGCTGGAGCAACTGGGCTTGCTGCTGTTGTGCCGCCTGCTGCTGTTGGTTCTCCAGCAGCCATTTCAAAAGCTTCTCGGGGTCCATTTTGGGCATCTGGGTCCTCGTCTCAGGCCCTGATCGATGCCCACATTCTCCACCAGTTGTGGCGGGCCGTGCACCGCAGCGCCCCTTTGTGGCAGAGGTAGGATGGGGTGTCAGCGCCTCACCACTCTCCAGTCCTTGTGGCCACCCCTCTGCAGGCAGCCTGTTATGGCCTCTTGACCTTCTTCTCTACTGTCACCCCTGTCTGGCACAGTAGCGCGACCCATCTGTCAGAGTCTATATAACTTCCCTTACGAGCAGGGTAGCGCGGCCTAGCGACCAGAGTTCATATAAACCCCCTTTCGAGTGGGGTAGCGCGGCCTAGTGGCCACAGTTCATATAAACCCCCTTTCGAGCGGGGTAGAGCAGCCTAGCGGCCAGAGTCCATATTAACCCCCAGGGGGGTAGGGGGACTCGGGCCCGCCGTCTCCACCGAGCCCCGACCGAGGGCCCTGGTAGCGGCAAGCTCTCCTTGCCACTCGCTCGGCGAGGATCCGCCCGCAACACGCCGAGCGTCAACACAGCTTTAACGCCGTTTGTCTCTAGAGTTCCCCTGGGTCACTACCTACCATGTATACTTGGTCATCTGCGGTGGGAAGTTTTCCCGTCAGTTCCTCTCTTGTGACGTCCTCCGGCGGGGTCTCAGGTAGTGCCTCGGCTTGGCTGACTCCCGGATCCTGGCTCGCAGGCCCTCCCTCTGCAGGAGCTAGCGGCATGCATCCTTCTCCTCTGGCGGTCAGCCCAGACTGAGCTGATCTGCAGGCTTTTATATCTGTTCTCCACTTGGAGCATGCCCAGCAGAGCTTCTGGGGGCGTGGCTTCCTCTGCTAGGAAGGAAGGGTTAACCCCTGCTGTACCAGTTCAGGGCCGCTCTGCCCTGTCACAAGGGGATTTCACCTATCCCCACACTGACTGGGTACCTGTCACCTCAGGACGGGATGCAGAGATAAAGTTTCTTGACACCTTAAATGACTGCTTCCTGGAGAAGCTAGTCCTGGAACCCACAAGAGAAGGGGTAATTCTTGATTTGGTCCTAAGTGGAGCACAGGATCTGGTCCAAGAGCTGAATACAGCTGGACCGCTTGGTAATAGTGACCATAATATAATTAAATTTAACATCCTTGTGGCGGGGAAAACACCACAGCAGCCCAACACTGTAGCATTTAATTTCAGAAAGGGGGACTACACAAAAATGAGGAAATTAATTAAACATAAATTAAAAGGAACAGTGCCAAAAGAAATCCCTGCAAGCTGCATGAAAACTTTGTAAAGACACTATAATATAGGCTCAACTTAAAAGTATACCCCAAATTAAAAAACATAGTAAGAGAACCAAAAAAGTGCCACCCTGGCCAAACAACAAAGTGAAAGAAGCAGTGAGATGTAAAAAAGCATCCTTTAAAAAGTGTAAGTTAAATCCTAGTGAGGAAAATAGAAAGGAGCATAAACACTGGCAAATGAAGTGTAAAAATATAATTAGGAAGGCCAAAAAAGAATTTGAAGAACAGCTTTCCAAAGACTCAAAAAGTAATAACAAAAATTGTTTTAAGTACATCAGAAGCAGGAAGCCTGCTAAACAACCAGTGGGGGCACTGGCCGATCAAGATGCTAAAGGAGCACTCAAGGATGATAAGGCTATTGCGGAAAAACTAAATGAATTCTTTGCATCAGTCTTCATGGCTGAGGATATGAGGGAGGTTCCCAAACCTGAGCCATTCTTTTTAGGTGACAAATCTGAGGAACTGTCCCAGATTAAGTTGTCATTAGAGGAGGTTTTGGAACAAATTGATAAACTAAACAGTAATAAGTCACCATGATCAGATGATATTCACCCAAGAGTTCTGAAGGAACTCAAATGTGAAATTGCAGAACTAACAACCATTGTTTGTAACCTATCATTTAAATCAGCTTCTGTACCAGATGACTGGAGGATAGCTAATGTGACGCCAAAGGCTCTTAAGCAAAGTAAGCTGTCATGGGATAAGAGGGATGGTCCTCTCTTGGATTAGTAACTGGATAAAAGATAGGAAACAAAGGGTAGGAATACATGGTCAGTTTTCAGAATGAAGAGAGGTAAATAGTGGTGTCCCCCAGGGGTCTGTACTGGGCCCAGTCCTATTCAACATATTCATAAATGATCTGGAAAAAGGGGTAAACAGTTAAGTGGCAAAATTTGCAGATGATACAAAACTACTCAAGATAGTTAAGACCCAGGCAGATTGCAAAAAGCTTCAAAAGGATCTCTCAAAACTGGGTGACTAGGCAACAAAATGACAGATGAAATTCAGTGTTGATAAATGCAAAGTAATGCACATTGGAAAGCATAATCCCAACTATACATATCAAATGATGGGGTCTAAATTGGCTGTTAACACTTAAGAAAGAGATCTTGGAGTCATTGTGGATAGTTCTCTGAAAACAACCACTGAACAGTCAAAAAAGCGAACAGATTATTGGGCATCATTAAGAAAGGGACAGAAAATAAAACAGAAAATATCATATTCCCTCTGCATAAATCCATGGTACGCCCACATCTTGAATAATGTGTGCAGATGTTGTCGCCTCATCTCGAAAAAGATATATTAGAATTGGAAAAGGTTCAGAAAACGGCAGCAAAAATGGTTAGGGATATGGAACGGCTGCCATATGAGGAGAGAATAATAAGACTGGGACTTTTCATCTTGGAAAAGAGACGACTAAGGGGGGATATGATAGAGGTCTATAAAATCATGACTGGTGTGGAGAAAGTAGATAAGGAAGTGTTATTTAATCCTTCTCATAACACAAGAACTAGGGGTCACCAAATGAAATTAATAGGCAGCAGGTTTAAAACAAACAAAAGGAAGTATTTTTTCACATGATGCAAGTCAACCCGTAGAACTCCTTGCCAGAGGATGTTGTATAGGATAAGACTATAACAGGGTTCAAAAAAGAACTAGATAAATTCATGGAGGACAGGTCCATCGATGGCTATTAGCCAGGATGGGCAGGGATGGTGTCACTAGCCTCTCTTTGCCAGAAGCTGGGAATGGGCGACGGGATGGATCACTTGATGATTGCCTGTTCTGTTCATTCCCTCTGGGGCACCTGGCATAGGCCACTGTCGGAAGATAGGATACTGGGCTAGATGGACCTTTGGTCTGATCCATTATGGCCATTTTTATGTTCTTATGTTCTTATAACACAGACCAAAGGGCCCCTTATGCTATGTCACCCTGCACAGAAAACATTATTTTACTGTATCAAGAGAATACATGTACTATATTCAAATGTATGTCGTTCCTTTGCAGACCAATTGCAAAAGGAAAGGGGTAAGTTTGTACTGATCTCTATAGCTTTATTCTTAAGCAGCAGAGGGATAGAGGATCTGATGGAATTGCAGGTACTATGTAGTTGTCTTGGCCATGCTTCCTCTCCAAAGAGTATATTACACACCAGAGGCCAAATACATCCTGTCTGTAACACCAGTGAAATCAGTGGACTTACACCCGGGAAAAACGAGGCTTTGATGAAAACTAATAATAAAACAATATTGAGGTTTTTAATTCCCAGGAAGTGGTTTACTGTGCAGGGCAGGTGTGTTCTAATCTTTATCTGGAACTTGATATTACTGAGACTAGATTTCAAATTCACCCTGAATCTGATGTGAGAACCTGTGACTTCAGGATCCAACTTACATTGAAAAGAATGAGGATAATTCTGTTAGCTGAAAACAGAGAAGTCATGATGATGGGCTGAGAGCAGGGAAGAGAATGCAATAGTGGTCGAACATAAAGATAGCACAAGTTATGGATCATAATATTTATCTCACTAAATATGAGCCTGTCTGAATATGGCTGATTCATACTACTACTTATGAATCAAGTTCATATGTCAAATAACCAATTGCAATGTGAAACAAATTTTCAAAAAACAAAGACATAAATGTTGATCAAATATAATTTTTTGCCAAACAATTTGAGAAGGAAATTGGTAAATTTTAGGGCTAAGAGATTAAAAACATTAATCTCGATTAATCACGCGATTAATCGCTCTGTTAAACAGCAATAGAATACCATTTATTTAAAATATTTTTGGATGTTTACTACATTATATTAATTTCAGTTACAACACAGAATACAAAATCTACAGTGCTCACTTTATATTAATTTTTTATTACAAATATTTGCACTGTAAAAAACTAAAAATTGTATTTTTCAATTCACCTCATACAAGTACTGTAGTGCAATCTCTTCATCATGAAAGTTGAACTTACAAATGTAGAATTATGTTAAAAAAACTGCATTCAAAAATAAAAGAACGTAAAACTTTAGAGCCTACAAGTCCACTCTGTCCTACTTCTTGGTCAGCCAATCACTCAGACAAATGAGGTTGGTTACAATTTTCAGGAGATAATGCTGCCTGCTTCTTGTTTACAATGTCACCTGAAAGTGAGAATAGGCATTCGCATGGCACTGTTGTAGCTGGCATTGCAAGATATTTATGTGCCAGATGCGCTAAAGATTCATTTGTCCCTTCATGCTTCAACCACCATTCCAGAGGACATGCTTCCTTGCTGATGATGAGTTTTGCTTGATAATGATCCAAAGCAGTGTGGACTGATGCATGTTCTTTTTCATCATCTGAGTCAGATGCCACCAGCAGAAGGTTGATTTTCTTTTTTGGTGGTTTGGGTTCTGTAATTTCTGCATTAGAGTGTTGCTCTTTTAAGACTTCTAAAAGCCTGCTCCACACCTTGTCCTTCTCAAATTTTGGATGACACTTCAGATTCTTAAACCTTGGGTCGAGTGCTGTAGCTATTTTTAGAAATCTCACATCGATACTTTCTTTGCATTTTGTGAAATCTACAGTGAAAGTGTTCATAAAACGAACATGTGCTGGCTCATCATCCGAGACTGCTATAACATGAAATATATGCAGAATGAGGGTAAAACAGAGCAGGAGACTTACAATTCTCCCACCAAAGAGTACAGTCACAAATTTAATTGACACATTATTTTTTAACAAGCATCATCAGCATGGAAGCACGTCCTCTGGAATGGTGGCCGAAGCATGAAGGAGCATACCAATGTTTAGTATATCTGACATGTAAATACCTTGCAACACTGGCTACAAAAGTCCCATGTGAATGCCTCTCACTTTCAGGTGACATTGTAAATAAGAAGCAGGCAGCAGTATCTCCCGTCAATGTAAACAAACTTGTTTTTCTTAGCGATTGGCAGAATAAGAAGTATGACTGAGTGGACTTGTAGGCTCTAAAGTTTTACATTGTTTTGTTTTTGAGTGCAGTTATGTATCCAAAAAAAAATCTGCATTTGTAAATTACACTTTCACGATAAAGAGATTGTACTTCAGTACTTGTATGAGGTGAATTGAAAAATACTATTTCTTTTGTTTATCATTTTACAGTAGATATATTTGTAATAAAAATAATAATTTAAATTGAGCACTGTGCATTTTGTATTCTGTATTTAATAAATTTCAATTGGTATTCTATTGTTATAAGTGCGATTAATCACGATTTTTTTTTAGTTAATCATATGAGTTAACTGTGATTAATTGACAGCCCTAGTAAATTTGAATGTTTAAGTGCATGTATACTATGCATCTTCTACCAGTTTTTTGGTAGGACCACCCATTCGGCCTGCTCATGCACCCTTCTGGACCCCATGCCCGGCACCGAGGCTATATAGGGCTGCACAAGTGAACTGCCCTTTATTAGTTCTCAGCCACCTTCATGAGAGATGGAGCATCTAGTGTGCCCACTTAGCTGCCAGTTTAGTTGCTTTCCTTTTAGTTTAGTCTAGCCTTACAAGTTTTTTAGCGTTTTATCCCCTCATCTTTCCCTTCCTTCCCCCCTCCCTCTGCGAGGAGGCTGCTTTTCCTCCTTTATGGGAGTGTGGCAGGAACTTTAAAAAGTTCTGGGCTTTAAAAGATGTCTCCTTTGTCAGGAGGCTATCCTGGTCAAGAGGGACATTCCCGTTGTATCCATTGCCTGGGGGACACTCACATTTCCCAGACGTAATTTCTGTGCCTCCCTCAAGAGCACAAGTAGAAAAAATTGAGAGATCAGACTCAAACTTCACATGCCTCAAGGTGTGGGTCCTCAGTGGTTCACAGGAATAGAGTCTACTTGCTCTGCAGAGGTACAGCAGGTGTTGTTGAATGGTAGGAAAGAATCCACATTAAATATTTACCTTCAAAAGTGGAGAAGTTTCACTCGTTGATATGAACAACAATGTCATCCACCTGCTCATTCTTCCCTCTCCACTTTTATAAACTACCTCCTGGAAATGAAAAAGACAGGATTGTCTATGACTTCTGTTAGAGTCCACTTGGTGGCCATAAGGCCTTTCACTCCCCTGTTGAAGGGTTCTCAGTGTTTTCTTACCCCACAACAGTGAGATTTCTCAAAGGATTGGGGAACCTTTTCCCTTGGATGAAAGAACCCACTCCTGTTTGGGATCTGAAGTTGGTACTCAAATGTCTCAAGAGACTTCCTTTAAACTGATAGCAACCTGTTCCTTCTTTAACCTATCTATGAAGATGTCCTTTCTAGGGGCCATCACTTCTACTCAAAGAGTTGGGGAAATAGGTGCATTAATGGTGGATCCACCTTTCATGGTTTTCTTGAAGTAGAAAGTTTCATTCACCTGAAATTTATACCTAAGGTGTCATAAGAGTTTCACATTAACCAGGCCATCCATCTCCCATTTTTGTCCCCTAAACCACACTCCACCACCGAGTATGCTATAGTACACGCACTGGATGTCAGGAAGGCATTGATATTTTACATGGACTGGACCAAGCCATTTAGGAAGTCTCCCAGGCTGTTTGGGTCAATTTTGACTCATCTAAAGGATTCACAGTTTCTAGTAAGAGGCTCTCTAGATGGCTTTCTGGATGCATCATTTCCTGTTATGAATCTCTCAATATGCAAACTCCTTCTAGGGTACTGGCCCATTCAATGAGAGCTCTTTCTACTTCCATGGTGCTGCTTAAGAACATTTCCATTGCTGACATCTTCAAGGCTGCAACTTGGACTTCAGTATTTGCCTTTTCCAAACATTATGTTGTAGTCCACTCTTCCAGATCATAAGCTACCCTTGGGAATTCAGTCTTGTCTACAGTCCTGACTCAGAGCTGAAGCTCCCTCCTCCAGTTGGGGTAATGCTCAGTAGTCACCTGAAGTGGAGCATCCACAGGTACACTTCTTGAACAAAAAGAAGAAGAGGTTACGCAACCTGTTGAGTCACTGGAGTTCTTCGAGGTGTGTGTCCCTATGGGTGTTCCCCACCTGCCCTTCTTCCTCTCTGCTTCTTCCTCTCTCTCTGTGGGACTTTGAAGTGGGGGAAGAACTGAGGGTAGTTTGCCTGAGCATCCCTATGTAGCCTTGGTGCAGGGCATGATGTTGTGTAGAGCACATGCGCAGGCCTAGTGGGCACTGCTACTGAAAATCTCCAATTGAAAGCACATCAGCACGTGCACACTTGAAGTGGAGAACCCACAGAGGGACACATCTTGAAGAACTCCAGTTACTGCACAGGGTGATAACCTCTCGCTCTTGTGCCTGTGCTATTTAATGTTTTTATCAATGACCTGAAAATTGTAAGATTATCCCCCTTCTTCTCCACAAAGAAACTTCACCTTAACTAATGGAACATTTACACTGGAGCTGGAGAAGTAATTTCCAGTTTGGATAGATATACCTGCACTGGCTCTGATTGAGCTAGAATGCCAAAAGTAGCAATGTAGTTTGACCTCATTTATATGCAATGTCTTGGAACAAATTTTGAAAGAAAGTAGTTAAGGAGATAACGGTTAATGGTAATTGGGATAAAAAATAACTACATGGTTTTACAAAAATGTAGATCATGACAGACCAACAGATAACTGATATTTTAGACAAGGGAACTGCAGTAGGTATTATCTATTTGGATTTCAGTAAGGCATTTGATACATTTCAACATGGGAAATTATTAGTTAAATTGGCTAAAATGGGGATTAATATAAGAATTGAAAGGTGGATAAGAAAGTGGTTAAAGGAGAGATTACAACAGGTCACACTGAAAGGTGAACTGAGGTTAGTAGTGGAGTTCCTCAGGGATCAGTCTTGGGACCAATCTTATTTAATATTCTTACTTCTGACCTTGGCACAAAAAATGGGAGTGTGCTAATAAAATTTGAGGATGGCACACAATTGGGAGGTATTGCCAATATGGAGGAGGGTTGGAATATCACACAAGAAGATCTGGATGACCTTGTTAACTGGAGTAATAGAAATGGGATGAAATGTAAGAGTGCAAAGTGTAAGGTCATTCATTTAGGGACTAACAACAAGAATTTTTTATATAAATTGGGGACGTATCCATTGGAAGTGACAGAGGAGAAAGATCTGGGTGTTTTCGTTGATCATGGGATGACTGTGAGTTGCCAATGTGATGTGACTGTGAAAAAGGCTAATGCAGGTGAGGTATTTCCAGTAGAGCCAGGGACCTGTTACAACCTTTATTTATACAAGTCACTAGTGAGACCTCATCTGGAATGCTGTGTGCAATTCTGGTCTATCATGTTTCCCAGGTGTCTGGCTGGTGGGTTTTGCCCACAAGCTCAGGGTCTATTGATCGTCATATTTGGCAGAGACCCTGGGGGGATTTCTCCTTCCTCTGCATTATGGGGAATGGGTCACTTACATGTTTAAATTAATGTAAATGATGGATTCTTTGCAACTTGAACTCTTCAAACCATGATTTGAGAACTTCAGTAACTCAGCCAGAGGTTAGAGGTATATTACAGTAGTGGATGGGTTAAGTTTTGTGGTCTGCAATATGCAGGAGGTCAGACTAGATCAGGGGTCTCAAACACGCGGCCCGCAGGGTTATTTTCTGCCGCCCACGAGCTCCTCGCAGCCCCCCTGCCCTCCCCCAGCGTTTACTTAGAGCGGCCAATGGGAGCTGCTGGGGGTGGTTCCTGAAGCAACAGCCACACACACCCCTGTGCCCCTCCTTCCCCAGGTTCCAGCCGCTTCCTGGAGCGGCACGGGGGCAGGGCAGGCAGGCAGGGAGCCTGTCCTGCCCCCCGAACCCCTCCTGCAGCCGAACCCCCTGCCCTTAGCCCCCTGCCACACCCCGCCCTCCTCCTGCACCCCGACCTCCTGCCCTGAAACCCCTCCTGCACCCTGCACCCTGACCCCCTGCCCTGAGCCCCCTGCTGCACCTTGCATCCTGACCCCCTGACTCACCCCTCACCCCTCCTGCATCCCACACCCCAACTCCCTGCTCTGAGCCCCCGCCACACCCCACACCCCTCCTGCATCCCCTGGGGGCAGGGAGGGGGCGGAGTTGGGGTGGGGATTTCAGGGAAGGGGTTGGAATGGGGGCATGGAAGGGGTGGGAAGAGGCAGGGCAGGGGCGGGGCCTCATGGAAGGGGTGGAGTGGGTGTGGGGCTGAGGGCAGTGCCGGGGGAGGTGTCAGTAAATGCGACCCTTGGACCAATGTACTAGTCCTCATGTGGCCCTCGTGGTCATTTGAGTTTGAGACCCCTGGACTAGATGATCACAATGGTCGCTTCTGACCTTAAAGTATATGTGTCTATGTAGTCAGTGGTAATAAAAATCTAATTTTCAACAACAAGGAAATTGCAAATCTTGATCAAGTTTATTCTTTTGCAGAACAACTCCAGCTTGAAAATGGTAAGTTTGCTCAGATTTCTAAGCAGCATGATTAGGATTGACAAGTCCCAATTGACATACCTATAGTTTCAGATGGGATACTACTTTGGGAGGCTAGCCCCTCTCGCTGCTCACACTGCTGCACTTACACTTCTATTTCTAGTGTGCTAAATCAGTCAGAGCTAGTGTGAGCATGTCTACCCACACTGGGAATTACACCTCCTAGCTCTAGTATAAACATGCCCTGAGAGAATTACATCTGATATAAAGGCTCTGGAACACTGTGTCACATGACTGGTTAGTTAAGTCCAGTGCTGGTTTTTAGTCCATCAGTCTAAATACATTCTTATTAATAACAAGGGAAAACAATAAACATAGAAACTTATGGAATGATAACCATGGTTGACTTGTGTGAATAGGTGTGGGGTAGACCTAATTACTTACAGTAATGTCTTACACATATGAAACTTGCTGTAACACAGGCCAAAGAGCTCCTTACCCTAAGTCACCCTGAATAGAAAATGTTAATTCACACTATCTAGAGCAGGGGTAGGCAACCTTTCAGAAGTGGTGTGCCGAGTCTTCATTTATTCACTTTAATTTAAGGTTTCACGTGCTGGTAATACATTTTAACGTTTTTTAGAAAGGTCTCTCTCTATGTCTATATTGTATAACTAAACTATTGTTGTATGTAAAGTAAACAAGGTTTTCAAAATGTTTAAGAAGCTTCATTTAAAATTAAATTAAAATGCTGATCTTACGCTGCCAGCCTGCTCAGCACGCTTCCAGCCTGGGGTTCTGTTCACCTAGGCCGGCAGTGGGCTGAGCGGGGCCTGCGGCCGGGACGCCGGCTGGCAAGGGGCCGGCAGCCGGGACCCCAGACCTGGGGGGGGGTTCAGGGGTCAGGGCAGAGGGCTGAGGGTGTGGGGGGGGTGCAGGGCAGAAGGCTGGGNTCAGGGATCAGGGCAGAGGGCTGGGGGGTGCAGGGCAGAAGGCTGGGTGTGAGGGGGGAGTTCAGGGATCAGGGCAGAGGGCTGGGGGTGTGTGGGGGTGCAGGGCAGAAGGCTGGGTGTGGGGGGGTTCAGGACAGAGGGCTGGGGTGCTCGGCTCATGGGGGTGCTCCTGGCTCATGGCAGGGGGCTGGAAGGGATATGCCCTGTTCCACCCCCTTCCCCAAGGGCCCGACCCTACCTCTTCTCTGTCTCCTCTACGGAGCAGCGAGCACGCTGCAGCTCCGCTCCGGTCCCCCTCCCCCTCGCAAGGGGGATCAGCTGATCAGCGGCAGGGAGGGGGGGGAGGGGCAGGAAAGCACCAAGATAGGGAAAGAAGCAGGGGAGGAGGAGCTTGGCTGCTGCAGGACCAAGCTTCTGCCTCCTGCCCCCGCAGGGGTGGGCGGGGGGGCTGAGTGGGGCTGGGGGCCGGGACTTCGGCAGGCAGCGGTGTGCCACCCAAAATCAGCTCGCGTGCCGTGTTTGGCACGCATGCCGTAGGTTGCCGACCCCTGATCTAGAGAACACATGTACTTTATTCAAATGCATGTCATTCATTTGCAGACCATAGTAAAAAAAGTAGCTATTAATTGTTTGCTGTCAAACTGGGACGATGTATCTAGTGGGGTCCCAAAGAGGTCAGTCCTGGGTTCAGTACTATTCAATATTTCCAATAATTACTTGAGTGCAGAGTATGCTTATAAAATTTTCAGATGACATGATGCTGGGAGGGGTGGCAAGTATTTTAGAGGACAGGAATAGAATTCAATACAACCTTGCCAAATTGGAGAATTGGTCTGAAATCAACAAGATGAAATTCAATAAAAAACAAGTGCAAAGGTTTTCATTTGGGAGGGAAAAATCAAGTACACAGCTACAAAATGGGGAATGACTGGCTAGGTCAGGGGTCGGCAACCTTTCAGAAGTGGTGTGCCGAGTCTTCATTTATTCACTCTAATTTAAGGTTTTGCGTGCCAGTCATACATTTTAACGTTTTTAGAAGGTCTCTTTCTATAAGTCTATAATATATAACTAAATTATTGTTGTATGTAAAGTAAATAAGGTTTTTAAAATGTTTAAGAAGCTTCATTTAAAATTAAATTAAAATGCAGAGCCCCCCAGACCGGTGGCCAGGACCCGGGCAGCGTGAGTGCCACTGAAAATCAACTTGCGTGCCGCCTTTGGCACGCGTGCCTTAGGTTGCCTATCCCTGTGCTAGGTGGCAGTACTACTGAAAAGGATATGAGGGTTATAGTGGATCACAAATTGAATATGAATCAACAATGTGATGCAGTTACAAAAAAGATTAATATAATTCTGGGGTTTATTAAAGAAGTATTCTATGAAAGACACAGGAGGTAATTGACCCGTTGTACTTGGCACTGGTGAGGCCCCGTATGGAATACTGTGTCCAATTCTGGGCCCCACACTTTAGGAAAAAGGTGGACAGATTGGAGAGAGTTCAGAAGAGAGAAACAAAAATAATAAGAGGCTTAGAAAACCTGACCTATGAGGAAGAGTTAAAAAATTGGACGTGTTTAGTCTTGAGAAAAGAAGACCGAGAGGGAACCTGATAACTGTTTTCAAATATGTTAAGGATTGTTATAAAGAGAACTGTGATAAATTTTCTCCATGTCCAGTGAAAGTAGGACAAAAAATAATGAGCTTAATCTGCAGCAAGGGATATTTATGTAATATATTAGGAAAAACTTTCTAACCATGAGGGTAGTTAAGCACTGGAATAGACTTCTAAGAGTGGCTGTGGNCATAATTACAACAGGCCCTCAGAGTTATATTTTATATTTCTAGTTTTAGATACAAGAGTGGTACATTTATACAAATAGGATGATCACACTCAGTAGATTATAAGCTTTATAATACCTTACAAGAGACCTTTATAAAACTATTCCAGTTACGTTATATTTAATTATCATGTTTTTATAAAACCATATAGACTGCATAACGTCACATGGAGGTAGAGATTACCACATCCGAAGTTGAAGTCAAACTCAAACAGTTTAATGGGACTAAATCAGGGGGCCTGGATAATCTCCATCCAAGAATATTAAAGGAACTGGCACATGAAATTGGAGGCCCAATAGCAATGATTTTTCATGAATCTGTAAACTTGGGGGTCAGAACCTATGACTGGAGAACTGCTAATATAGTTTCTATTTTTAATAAAGGGGGGAAAGTGATATGGGAAACTACAGGCCTGTTAGTTTGACCTAATTTGTATGCAAAGTCTTGGAACAAATTTTGAAGTAAAGTAGTAAATGACATAACATGGTAAATACAACATGGTTTTACAAAAATGTAGATCATGACAGACCAACCTGATCTTCTTTGAGAAGATAACTGATATTTTAGACAAGGGAATTGCAGTAGATATAATCTATTTGGATTTCAGTAAGGCATTTGATACATTTCAACATGGGAAATTATTAGTTAAGTTGGCCAAAAAGGTGATTAATATGAGTATTGAATGGTGGATAAGAAAGTGGTTAAAGGAGGGACTACAACAGGTCATACTGAAAGGTGAACGGAGGTTAGTAGTGGAGTTCCTCAGGGATCAGTCTTGGGACCAATCTTATTTAATATTCTTATTTCTGACCTTGGCACAAAAAATGGGAGTGTGCTAATAAAATTTGAGGATGGCACACAATTGGGAGGTATTGCCAATATGGAGGAGGGTTGGAATATCACACAAGAAGATCTGGATGACCTTGTTAACTGGAGTAATAGAAATGGGATGAAATGTAAGAGTGAAAAGTGCAAGGTCATTCATTTAGGGACTAACAACAAGAATTTTTTATATAAATTGGGGACGTGTCAGTTGGAAGTGACAGAGGAGAAAGATCTGAATGTTTTCGTTGATCACGGGATGACTGTGAGTTGCCAATGTGATGTGACTGTGAAAAGGGCTAATGCAGTCCTAGGATGCTGCAAGTGAGATATTTCCAGTAGAGCCAGGGAAGTGTTACAATCATTATACAAGGCACTGGTAAGACCTCATCTGGAATACTGTGTACAATTCTGGTCTATCATGTTTCCCAGGTGTCTGGCTGGTGGGTCTTGCCCACATGCTCAGGGTCTAATTGATTGTCATATTTGGGGTCAAGAAGGAATTTACCCCCTGGGTCAGATTGGCAGAGACCCTGGGGGGATTTCTCCTTCCTCTGCATTATGGGGAATGGGTCACTTGCATGTTTAAATTAATGTAAATGATGGATTCTTTGCAACTTGAACTCTTCAAACCATGATTTGAGAACTTCAATAACTCAGACAGAGGTTAGGGGTATATTACAGGAGTGGGTGGGTGAGGTTCTGTGGTCTGCAATGTGCAGGAGGTCAGACTAGCTGATCTCAATGGTCCCTTTTGAACTTAAAGTCTATGTGTCTATGTAGTCAGTGGTAATGAAAATCTAATTTTCAACAATAAGGAAATTACAAATCTTGATCAAGTTTATTCTTTTGCAGAACAACTGCAGCTTGAAAATGGTAAGTTTGCTCAGATTTCTAAGCAGCTTCACTAATTCTTTTTTTTTAACTCAAATGTACATCCTGTATTTCCAAGTATAAATATAAGCCTGTGACAGGGACTGGTCCACTCACTACTTGGTGGCACCTCATTGTGGCTCATCTGGGGAATTAGCTCTGCCACCTGGTCTGGCACTCCTTCCTGCGGTTATCAGTTAGTTGTTCCCTTCAGTTACTCCATTGCCCCTCATGCTCCAGGAGTGGAAGAACTGTCCTCCCCATAGCTTAGCCCTCGCTGTAAGTCACATTAAAGTTCTCCCCCATTCTGGGGTATTGCAAGTCTTTTGAGGCAAACTGTCCATGGCAGTCCACTCCCCACTGCCTGATCTGTGCCACTCCCCAGGGGCTGGTAGGGGAACCTGGGCCCACTCTCTACACTGGGTTCCAGTGCAGGGACCCTCAACCCAGCAGTTCTGGCTTTACTCTTCCAGCCCTCACTGCTCCTTCCCTGCAAAGCTTCCTGCTCTTCCCCTTTGTATCAGGGAGTGCAACTGCGGTTTTCCTCCCCTAGCATGCCAACTTCCTCTCTTTATAGATCCTGCCCGGCTCCTTTCTCTCCCCCCCCCCCCCCCCCCCCGGGACTTCATGTGCAATTTGTCCCTAGCACGTCCCAAGTTTCTTTCAGGTGTAACCTAAGGTTAATTGACCTAATTTACCCCTTCAATCCTTATGTAAGGTGTACACCTCATCACAGAGCCCCTAAATAATCCATTATACAGCAGATTTTAAGAAAAGACACTTTGCTGTAGGTGTCAGATTCTACAAACTCTGAGTTACATGAGATATCCTTCCCCACATAAATAGTCCCATTGAGGAGAATTGTCAAAATGCAAAAATTTCTCAGTATTTATTCACACAAAACATCCATTCACATCTCAATTTCTACCTGAGTCAGACCTGAAAAAGACTTTAAGGATGAAACACAGACCTGAAAAAGACTTTAAGGATGTGTCCTACTTAATCTACTTTTATTTATAGATTCATACATTTTAATCTTTACTCAATTTTTTCTTAATAATTTCCCTTATTATATCAATTTGTCTATCTACAAATATATAATATAATCATGCTTAGAGTATCCAAACAAATTCAAAATCATAATCTAATCTGACCTCCTGTCTAACACAGGCCGTATAATTTCCCCAAAATAATTCCTAGAGTATAACTTTTAAAAAAATCCTCATTGAGTGGGAGGGGAGAGGCAGAAGGGTTCCCATAGGGTTCATTGTTTCTAATGTGGTCCCATGGGGGATCAGTTCTTGCCTCTGTGCTATTTAACATTTTTATCACTGACCTGGAAGAAAACATTAAATTTTCATTGATAAAGTTTGCAGATGGCACAATAATTGTTCCCTGTTACAGAACAATCTGGATCACTTGGTGGGTTCAGCATAAGGAAACAATACGCGGTTTAATACAGCTAAATGTAAATATATACATCTAAGAACAAAAATTGTAGGCTATACTTACAGGGTAGTGGGGCTCTATCCTGAGAAGCTGTGACTTTGAAAAAGATTAGGGGCTCATGGTGGATAATCAACTGAACATAAGCTTCCAGTGTTATGCTATGACCAATAAGGCTAACCTTGGGTACGTAAACAGGGGAATCTCAAGTAGAAGTAGAGAGATTATTTTACCTCTGTATTTGGCACTGGTGCAACTGCTGATGGAATATTGTGTCCAGTTCTGGTGCCCACAATTAAAGGAGGATGTTGATAAATTGGAGAGGGGTCAGACAAGAGACACAAGAATGATTAAAGGATTAGAAAACATGCCGTATAGTAATAGACTCAAGGAGCTCAATCTTTTTAGCTTAGCAAAGAGAAGGTTAAGGTGTGACTTGATTACAATCCATAAGTACCATACATGGGGAACAGGAATAATGGGCTCTTCAGTCTAGCAGAGAAAGGTATAACATGAGCCAATGGCTGGAAGTTGAAACAGTGAGGGTGATTAAATACTGGAAAAATTTACTGAGGTTTGTGTTAAAATTTAGCAAGGCCATGGTGTATTCTCCAACACTGGCAAGATTTAAATCAAGATTGAATGTTTTTCTAAAAGATCTGCTCTAGGAATTATTTTTGAGGCAGTTCAATGGCCTGTGTTATACAGGAGGTCAGACTAGATGATCACAGAGGTCCCTTTTGGCCTTGTAATCTATTATTCTCTCTTCATTCTCTGTGTTGGGGCTATGGCAAAGCCAAGTTAAGCAAGCAGGTATCAGACTTGCTCTGGAAGTGGTGAGATTGGATGCTATTCTTGCCTCCTTTAGAAAGCAGCTCTAAAGCCAGTTGCTGTAGGCCAGTGGTTCTAGCTGACCCTTTCATAGTTTCCTTGGAAGGTGGTTCCTGAGGGAAATTGTGGTGTCAGACAGATAGAGAGTCTATTAGGTACCATAGCAAGCAAGGCCTTACATATGAGGCCCCAAATCTGACCTAGGATCCTGTGGAGAGTCAGCGTCATGAGTGAAACACCACATTCATGATCTTTTGGGGACTAGTGTTGCTGAGGAGACAGGCTGATGTGTTCTGGACCACATGATGTTTTTTCAAGGCCGATGTGATCATTTCTACACCCGATTATGTGAATCGAGAGTGCATGTGGGCATGGATTCTTGCAGCACAGTCATTTTCTGACAGAATACGGTTCACCCTCGTAGACAGCCACAGATGTTAGGAGGAGTTTGTAGCAGCTGTGCATACTGGAGAGTTCATTGAGAATGAGTTCAGAAAGAGCCAGAGGCCGCAAACTGACTTGATAATTGATTCCAGTCCTGGGCTTTAGTCCATCCATCCTACTTCATTCTGATAACACACTTTGAAAACAGTGAAATGCTGATCAGAGCTGACTTGTGTGAATGGGGCATGTGGATAGAACTTGTTCCTTCTCTCCTCACCAACCTGCATCCATAATCAGTTCACTGCAGCATCCCGGTAGCTCACACCCTGCAGCCACATACTCCACGTCATATGCCATAAAAACATTTGCTATTAAAGCGATGCTATTATTCAATTGTGTGTCATTCTTTTGCAGAGCAAGTACGGTGGGACAGGAGTAAGTTTGCATTCAGTTACGTAGCCTTCTACTCAAGCAGGGGAGAGACAGCAGGCAGGGATGGAGTCGTCACCTAGTGTGCTGCCTGCACTGTAGTGCTCACAAAAATGAGGAGTCCAGAAGGAATCAGAGGCTGTGATCTCACTTGATAATCAATCCATCGATCCTACTTCATTCTTAATAATAGCAGGGGGAAATAATGCACATAGACAACCGAAGTGCTCATGGTTGACTTGCGTGGCTATGAGATGGAGGAGGAACTAAAGCCCAGATCCACAAAGAGACTTGGGCATTGCAATGTTAGAGTTTGCAGCACCTAACTTGTAGGTGCCTGGCCACCAAATAGAACCCACAAAGCCTAGGCTGCCTATACGATGCATGGGGAGAGAGAACCACTTCAATATGGGATCAACAAAGGACAGCATAATAGGTGGGGAGGTGCATAAGCTAGTTGATAGCAGATGCCGAGGTGAGGGATGTATCCTAAGCCCCAGCCCTCTCAGGGAAGTAGGCACCTACCTCTGCTCAGGATCCAGAGTCAGGATTCCTCTCCTGGAGTCAGGCGCCTAATCCATTTCTTGTAAGAATGAAATGGGGCACATCTAACTCCATGTGAAACTGGCAGGGGGGAGGAGGAGAAAACAGCAGCTTTCACCCTGGTCCAAATGATTGTAGCATTCACCCAGAATGTGGGAGACCCCAGTTCAACCCCCCCAACCTCCATCTGGATGAGGAGAGGGTATTTGAACTCCGGTCTCCCACCTCTCAGGCGAATGCCATAACAATAGGACTACGGGATATTTCTTGCAATGTTTCCTATTGAAGCTGTTCCATTGCATGTACATTAAGCAAAGGTAACACAAGAAGTGCTCTATAGACTAGTGGTTAGGCCACTCACCTCAGAGGTAAGAAACTTAAGGTCAGATCCCATTTTTACCTTGGGCAGACTTGAACCAGGGTCTCCCACAGCCCATCCTTATCCATTGAGCTCAGTCCTGCTCCCACTAGCATTGGGGGGAGTTAGTTGAGCTTTGAGAACACCTACCACAGCAGCCCCTCCAGGCAAGGTAGTTGGCACAATGCCTAGTTTCACCTGGTTTGAGGATCCCTCTGGGTCTTAGACACAAGAGATGTGCCCAGGTGCTCAGAATGAGGTAGCTGTGCAGAAGCTGAATGTCTCTTTTACAGGAAAAATAGATGCAATGGGGTTTTAGGCACCTCCAGAGTAAGTCAGCTTAAACTTTGGACTTATCTGACTAAGGTGGGAATTAAGCACCTACACCATTTTGTGTATCTGGGCCACCAAACTGATTTAGGATTATTGGGAGAGCTAGTGTAATGAGTGAAGCATCCCATTGATGCACGAGTGTCGCTGAGGAGACAGGCTGATCTGTTCTGGACCATATGATTTTTTTCTGAAGATCAATGAAATCATTCCTACTTCCTGTCCTGAGTATTCCAGCCTAGAGTGCATGTGGGCCTGGGTCCTTGTAGCAAAGTCATCTTCTGACAGAATGCAGTGCAGCCTCCCAGGCAGCCACAGACTTAAAGAGGAGTTTGTAGCAGCTGTGGAGTGTCTGTCCAGAATGAGTCCAAAAACAGCCAGAGGCTGCAAACTGACTTGGTAATTGATTCCAATGCTAGGCTTCAATCCATCCATTTTCCTTCATTCTGAATAATAAGAGGGCAATATTACACACTTTGAAAACTGTGAAATGCCAAGAAGGGTTAACTTGTGTGAATGGGACACGTGGGAGGAACTTGTTCCTTACCTCCTGAGCAATCTGCATCCATAATCATTTCCGTGCAGCATTTCTGTAGCTCACAGCTTGCAGCCACATACCACATTTCCTACCCCATAAAAACACTGAGTTAGAAAACGGGGCAAAAACTATGCTGTTTGTGAAATGTGTGTCATTCCTTTGCAGAACAAGTACAGTTGGAGAGAGGTAAGTTTGCCTTCATGTCTGTAGCCTTAGACTCAATCGGAGGAGGGACAGATGGGATAGGGTGGATTTGCCACCTGGTGAGTTGCCTGTACTGGTGTGTTCAGCAACAGTGAGAAGTCCAGGAATCAGATAAGCAACTCTAATGCTGGACTTCAGTCCATCGATCCTACTTCATTCTTACTAATAGGAGGAGGAAAATAATGCACTTTCAAAACTGAAATGCTGATCATGGTTGACTTGTGTGGCTGTGAGGTGGAGGAGAAGCTAATTCCTTACACATCCACATCCTCCGTGGCTCACACTTAACTGGCACCAATCCAAAGTCAACCATCAAATGTTTACAGAAAAAGGCAAAAATATGTAGTTACTCAAATATATGTCATTCCTTTGCAGATGAACTACGGATGGATAGGAGTAAGTTTGCATTCATTTATGTAGCTTTCTCAAACTGAGGAGCGATGGAGCATGTGGTGGAATTGTGTGTCCTTGTATATTTGCTGAAGAAACAAAGAGAAGCACTGATCAGCAAGAGGCAGAATTGGATAGTTTACTGCAGCTTCTCCATCAATGATTGGTGATGAGGGCCATGTAAAACCTAAAATAGCTAGACATATCTGAGTTATTTTTCACTGGTGTATTGTTCGTAATATTCTCTCTCTAGCCTTGGTTTGGGGCTGTTAACAGGAAGCAAAAATTTGTTAACCCACCTTGCATATCGGCTGAGAATGCTATGATTGCAGTTGGTAAAAAAAATCCATTTTTTCTATTAAAAACAAATAAAACTTAAATCATTTTTTTAAAAAATTCAGAGGAATTTTTTGAAATAAAAAAACAATTGTTTTGCTAAATTTTGGTTTTCTATTTTTTTAATGATTTTTCCCTCTCTTTCTCCCTTTATTTCCCTTTTTCCTCACTGAATGAAATAGAATGAAAGTTGTTTCGGTTTTTTGTTTTGTCTTTTTTCATTTTTTTTTTTTTCATTTTTTCACTCTGCAAGATTTCAAAATTCCTCCAGCTTTGAAAAAATGTACGGCCTGTCTAGGGATAAATGAAATTGCAACCCAGCCACTCTGTAACCTTTCAAAATGTCTTCAACTTTTGAGAAGGCAGAGGGTAAAATTTTCAAAAGTGACGTAGGCATTTACGTCTAGATCCACAAAGGCAGAGGCAAGGGAATGCCTAGTTCATATAAACTTAGAATATCAGGGTTGGAAGGGACCTCAGGAGGTCATCTAGTCCAACCCTCTGCTCAAAGCAGGACCAATCCCCAACTAAAACATCCCAGCCAGGGTTTTGTCAAGCCTGACCTTAAATACCTCTAAGGAAGGAGATTCCACCACCTCCCTAGGTAACCCATTCCAGTGCTTCACCACCCTCCTAGTGAAAATTTTTTTACTAATATCCAACCTAAACCTCCCACACTGCAACTTGAGTCTGTCATCTGGTACCACTGAGAACAGTCTAGAGCCATCCTCTTTGGAACCCCCTTTCAGGTAGTTGAAAGCAGCTATCAAATCCCCCCTCATTCTTCTCTTCTTCAGACTAAATAATCCCAGTTCCCTCAGCTTCTCCTCATAAGTCATGTGCTCCAGCCCCCTAATCATTTTTGTTGCCGTCCGCTGGACTCTTTCCAATTTTTCCACATCAAGTAAGTTTTTACTGTAAAAGTTCCTGTGGTACTGACTGTTCTACTTGTTGGCACACACATTACTGCCTCACTCTAGGCCCCAGAGTGGTTCATGAACCAGAAGCAGATAGGCATTCCTCTGCCTATCTCGTGGGAGCAGGGGGCAGCTATTCCAGTAGGTGTACTCACAGACCACCTACTGGATTGGGTCCCATTAAGAATCTGTGGGTGGTAATTGCTACCTCATAACTTTTAGTCCTGTGGTTACGGCATTCACCTGGGATTTAAGAGACCATAGGTTCAATTTCCCCTGCTGTCTGAGGAGGAGAAAGGATTTGAACATGGGTTTCCCACTCCTCTTAGTGTGCTAACCACTGGGCTATGGGATATTCCAGTATGGACACTGCGTCAGTCTTGTCTGTTGATGCTGAAACCCAGTGTCCAGACCTCCTGCTGTAATGACTCTTCAATTATTTATACTAAGTAGAAGAGGCTCAACAGGAGAGACTCAAAGCACCTCACATCAGGATGTCCCATATGTGAATGGTGATCACAGCCTCCTGAAAAGTGTGTGCTGTAGGTTCAAATCCCTCCTCCCCCTCAGGAAGAGGTGGGAAATGAACTTGTGTCTCCAACTTATAAGGTGGTACCCTCACACACACACTTAATATGTATTTAATTAAAGAGGAACAGCTTCAACAAGACTGAGAAAGACCCATAGTCCAGTAGTTAGGCCATTCAGCTGAAAGGTATAGAATCATAGAATCATAGAATCTCAGGGTTCATAGAATCATAGAATCATAGAATCTCAGGGTTGGAAGGGACCTCAGGAGGTCATCTAGTCCAACCCCCTGCTCAAAGCAGGACCAAACCCAACTAAATCAGCCCAGCCAGGGCTTTGTCAAGCCTGACCTTAAAAACCTCTAAGGAAGGAGATTCCACTACCTCCCTAGGTAACCCATTCCAGTTCTTCACCACCCTACTAGTGAAAAAGTTTTTCCTAATGTCCAACCTAAACCTCCCCCTCTGCAACTTGAGACCATTACTCCTTGTTCTGTCATCTTCTATCACTGAGAACAGTCTAGATCCATCCTCTTTGGAACCCCCTTTCAGGTAGTTGAAAGCAGCTATCAAATCGCCCCTCATTCTTCTCTTCTGCAGACTAAACAATCCCAGTTCCCTCAGCCTCTCCTCGTAAGTCATGTGCTCCAGCCCCCTAATCATTTTTGTTGCCCTCCGCTGGACTCTCTCCAATTTATCCACATCCTTCTTGTAGTGTGGGGCCCAAAACTGGACACAGTACTCCAAATGAGGCCTCACCAGTGCTGAGTAGAGGGGAATGATCACATCCCTCGATCTGCTGGAAATGCCCCTACTTATACAACCCAAAATGCCATTAGCCTTCTTGGCAACAAGGGCACACTGTTGACTCATATTCAGCTTTTCGTCCACCGTAACCCCTAGGTCCTTTTCTGCAGAACTGCTGCCCAGCCATTCGGTCCCTAGTCTATAGCAGTGCATGGGATTCTTTCGTCCTAAATGCAGGACTCTGCACTTGTCCTTGTTGAACCTCATCATATTTCTTTTGGCCCAATCCTCTAATTTGTCTAGGTCCCTCTGTATCCTATCCCTACCCTCCAGCGTATCAACCACTCCTCCCAGTTTAGTGTCATCTGCAAACTTGCTAAGGGTGCAGTCCACACCATCTTCCAGATCGTTAATGAAGATATTGAATAAAACCGGCCCCAGCACCGACCCTTGGGGCACTCCACTTGATACCGGCTGCCAACTAGACAAGGAACCATTGATCACTACCCGTTGAGCCCGACCATCTAGCCAGTTTTCTATCCACCTTACCGTCCATTCATCCAGCCCATACTTCTTTAACTTGCTGGCAAGAATACTGTGGGAGACTGTATCAAAAGCTTTGCTAAAGTCCAGAAATAGCACATCCACTGCTTTCCCCTCATCCACAGAGCCGGTTATCTTATCATAGAAGGCAATTAGGTTAGTCAGGCATGACTTGCCCTTGGTGAATCCATGCTGACTGTTCCTGATCACTTTCCCCTCCTTTAAGTGGTTCAGGATTGATTCCTTGAGGACCTGTTCCATGATTTTTCCAGGGACTGAGGTGAGACTAACTGGCCTGTAGTTCCCTGGATCTTCCTTCTTCCCTTTCTTAAAGATGGGCACTACATTAGCTTTTTTCCAGTCGTCCGGGACCTCCCCCGATCGCCATGATTTTTCAAAGATAATGGCCAATGGCTCCGCAATCTCATCGGCCAACTCCTTTAGCACCCTCGGATGCAGCGCATCCGGCCCCATGGACTTGTGCTCGTCCAGCTTTCCTAAATAGTCCCGAACTACTACTTTCTCCACAGAGAGCTGGTCACCTCCTCCCCATACCGTGCTGCAGAGTGCAGCTGTCTGGGAGCTGACCTTGTCTGTGAAGACAGAGGCAAAAAAAGCATTTAGTACACTAGCTTTCTCCACATCCTCTGTCACTAGGTTCCCTCCCTCATTCAGCAAGGGGCCCACACTTTCCTTGACTTTCTTCTTGTTGCTAACATACCTAAAGAAACCCTTCTTGTTACTCCTAACATCTCCGGCTAGCTGCAACTCCAAGTGTGATTTGGCCTTCCTAATTTCACACCTGCATGCCTGAGCAATACTTTTATACTCCTCCCTGGTTATTTGTTCAATCTTCCACTTCTTGTAAGCTGTTTTTTTGTGTTTAAGACGAGCAAGGATTTCACTGTTAAGCCAAGCTGGTCGCCTGCCATATTTACTTTTCTTCCTACACATGGGGATGGTTTGTTCCTGCAACCTCAATAAGGTTTCTTTAAAATACAGCCAGCTTTCCTCTACTCCTTTCCCCCTCATGTTATTCTCCCAGGGGACCTTGCCCATCAGTTCCCTGAGGGAGTCAAAGTCTGCTTTTCTAAAGTCCAGGGTCTCTGTTCTACTGCTCTCCTTTCTTCCTTGTATCAGGATCCTGAACTCGACCATCTCATGGTCACTGCCTCCCAGGTTCCCATCCACTATTGCTTCCTCTACTATTTCTTCCCTGTTTGTGAGCAGCAGGTCAAGAAAAGCTTTTCCCCTAGTTGGTTCCTCCAGCACTTGCACCAGGAAGTTGTCCCCTACACTTTCCAGAAAGTGTTGGAAGGGACCTCAGGAGGTCATCTAGTCCAACCCCCTGCTCAAAGCAGGACCAAACCCAACTAAATCAGCCCAGCCAGGGCTTTGTCAAGCCTGACCTTAAAAACCTCTAAGGTAGGGAATGTCTCTCCAAATCCCTTCCCTTCAGCAGATAGAGAGGGGAATTTAAGGATATCCCATGTGAGTACCCTAACCACTGGGTGGATTTGAGTCTAAATAGTCCTAGACCCTACGACCCTACAACTAGTCTGTAATTCTGCAGTATTTAAACAATGTTTCCACCCCTCTTCCCAAATGGACCTAATGGAACTAAGGGCCAGATCATCCCATACCATGGTGGGGGTGTGGAACTAATGGGAACTCCAGGAGCCTCTCACTGGAGTGTTTCTTCTTCAAAATAGGGAAGGGTTCCTAATCTTGAAGAGGAGATGCAGTGGAGGTGGCAGCTTGACATCAAGGAGAATCCTAGAATGTGACAGGAATAAATGGAGACCGTAGACTTATTCCTGCTCCCATTGCAGTCAACAGGAATTGGTCATGAATTTCAGTGGAAGTAGTGTGTGTGCATGGTAATGACTAAAAGGAAACATTTAGTGAAATGAAAATTGTCCTTTGTTTGCTTCTCCTCCTCTAGGAAAGAAACAAGAGCATTCTGAAGAAGGTAAGATTTCCTGTATACATGTTAATCCATCAGCAAGGGGCACATTTCACCCAGTCACAATGATAGAGCACACATGAAAATATGATTGGTTATTTCATGCACCAAGAGCCACTGTAGGGGAGTATGAAGTTTTAAATTTATTTTGCTCTTCCAACAGTCGTTAATTGGATAAAGAGTATGATTGTATGATTGCTTCCATTGACTTCAGTGGGAATTAGATTGGGCTGAATTAGACTATCTTGACCTTCTGCCTGCCTTTCTTTCAGTGCTACGAACACTGAGCGCTAGATTAGGTAAGAGGAGTGTATTTCCATATATTTCTAGTGAATACAGTCATTCACTCATCATAACCCTATTGTACATCACAGTTCATATGGCAGTTACCCTTCTAGAGAAAGAGGATATGGACTTTCCATTATAAAACTACTATTATCAGTTGCTCATAATTTAGTGAAATAACCACAGTTGGAGTTGCAAGTGCTCAGTCACTACCTTTCCTCACATGCAATGATTTTGGTTTTTTTTCTTCTGAAATGTTTAAACAAAACCTTTTCATCCATTTTTGATCAAAGTATGAATAATGGGTGTTTCTTCATTGTGCTAGGGCTTCCAGCTCCCTTAAAAGGGAGGGGTACCTCTGACTGATTGCAGCCTGAGTTCAGAATCAAACCTGTCTGTCACTGGCAGCAGGGGAATTCCCCATCCCCTGCAGTCCTTGATTCCCTGCCAGCTTTGTTCTGCCTCACAGGAGTCAGAGGTGCCTTCAGCCCTCCCTCCTGCCACTTACTTGCATCCGAAGAAGTGGGTATTCACCCACGAAAGCTCATGCTGCAAAACCTCTGTTAGTCTATAAGGTGCCACAGGATTCTTTGCTGCTTTAACAGCCATACTGTGTCAAACCAATAATCCATCCAGCCCAGTGTCCTGTCTTCTGACAGTAGCCAGTGCCTAATTCATCAGAGGGAATGAACAGAACAGGGCAATTTATCTGATGATTCATTCCCTGTCATCCAGTCCCAGCTTCTGATAGTCAGAGGCTTAGGGACACCCAGAGTACTGGCTTGCATCCCTGACCATCTTGGCTAATAGCCATTAAAGGACCTATACTCCATGAACTTATCTCATTCTTTTTTTGAACCCCATTATATTATTGGCCTTCACAGCATCCTTTGGCAATGAGTTCCACAGATTGACTTTTTGTTCTGGGAAGGAGTACTTACTTTTGTTTGTTTTAAACCTGCTGTCTATTAATTTCATTGGGTGACCCCTGTTTCTTGTGTTATGTGAAGGAGTTAATAATACTTATTTTCACCAGACCATTCATGATTTTATAGACTTCTATCTACCATTATGATCATCTAGTCTGACCTCCTGCACAATGCAGGCCACAGAATCTCACCCACCCACTCCTGTAACAAACCCCTAACCTATGCCTGAGTTACGGAAGTCCTCAAATCGTGGTTTAAAGACCTCAAGGTGCAGAGAATCCTCCAGCAAGTGACCCGTGCCCCATGCTGCAGAGGAAGGTGAAAAACCTCCAGGGCCTCTGCCAATCTGCCCTGGAGGAAAATTCCTTCCTGACCCCAAATATGGCGATCAGTTAAACCCTGAGCATGTGGGCAAGACTCACCAGCCAGCACCCAGGAAATAATTCTCTGTAGTAACTCAGATCCTACCCCATCTAACATCCCATCACAGACCATTGAGCATATTTACCTGCTAATAATCAAAGATCAATTAATTGCCAAAATTAGGCTATCCCACCTTAGTTGTATCTTTTCTATGCTGAACAGTACCAGTCTTTTTAATCGTTCCTCATATGAAAGCTGTTCCATACCACTAATCATTTTTTGTTGCCCTTCTCTGTACTTTTTCCAATTCTAATATATCTTTTTGAGATGGGGTGACCAGAACTGCATGCAGTATTCAAGGTGTGGGAGGACTATAGATTTATATAGTGGCATTATGATATTTTCTTATTATTATCGATCCCTTACCTAATGATTCCTAACATTCTGTTAGCTGTTTTGACTGCACATTGAGTGGATCTTTTCATAGAACTATCCACGATGACTCTGTCAAGGTTCCCTCCCCACTATGAACTCTGGGGTACAGATGTGGGAACCCGCATGAAAGACCCCCTAAGCTTATTTTTACCAGCTTAGGTTAAAAACTTCCCCAAGGCACAAATCCCTACTTGTCCTTGGACAGTAATGCTGCTACCACCAAGTGATTTAGACAAAGATTCAGGGAAAGGACCACTTGGAGTTCCTATTCCCTCAAAATATTCCCCCAAACCCCTTCACCCCCTTTCCTGGGGAGGCTTGAGAATAATATCCTCACCAATTGGTACAGGTGAGCACAGACCAAATCCCTGGGTTTTTAGGACACTGAAAATCAATCAGGTTCTTAAAAGAAGAAGTTAATTTAAAAAAAAAAAAGTAAAAGAATCACCTCTGTAAACTCAGGATGGAAGTAAAGTTACAGGGTAATAAAAAATTCAAAACACAGAGGATCCCCCTCCAGGCTTAGCTTCAAAGTTACAGAAAACAGGAATAAAACTCCCTCTTAGCACAGGGAAAATTCACAAGCTAAAACAAAAGATAATCTAACGCCTTTCCTTGGTTTACTTACTATTTTTGTAATCCTAGATGCTTATTTCAGGGTAGGGTTTTAGGAGATGGATTTTCCTGCCTGGTCCCTCTCTGGCTCTGAGAGAACACACAAACAGAGAGAACAAACCAAACCTCCCCCCCTCCCCCAATTTGAAAGTATCTTCTTTCCCCATTGGTCCTTCTGGTCAGGTGCCAACCAGGTTACCTGGCCCAGCAAATCTGCCCATATAAATCATTCCAGCCAAAGCTCCACACTGGCTTTTTTAAGCATTTCCAGGCTATTCTGTCCCTGCCTAGGCCTGAAGTTGATTGGGAAATGGCATGCAGCGGGTCTGCAGCCAGTGTTCTGTAGGCCAGAGATTAGGTCAACTAGCAAAGTTCAAAGGGGTGGGGGCTATATTCAAATATGTGTCTCTGCTCAATAATTTAGTATCTAATTCCCAGCTGTGTCCCATGGCTATATTTGGGGACTTTTTTCTCTCAGTTCCACTTGTTCTTCTGAGGTGTTTGCTGTAGTAAGCTCCAGGCAGTGAGCTAGATGCATTTCTAGGCTGGGAAAAGCCAGAGGCAAAAGGAAAGGTCTCTGTGTCCTGCTTCACTCTCTTGTCAAGTATCTTGTTTGGGAGCTTGGCTGGTTCTATAGGCAGATTGAAGTTACTCCATCACAGCCCAGGTCAGGTGGGACCTCCACATCCCTGTGATTGGTAGGAGCCAGGCAGGATTGGGAATGCTGACTTTAGCACCAAGCTAGTGCATTTCCATTATAACAAATTCTCGTGATTCTTCTTTGAACAGCCACAAGGCCAAAATAGCACAAGCTTGAAAGTTGCAACATGGTATGGAAATAGCCCTCCCAGGCTATGGAAGTGGAGTACTCGTGGAGTAAGTTGCTACCAGTGGAGATAAGAATACCAGAACTGAGCCCATACTTGGCAATAGCAATACATTATTCTGCTCCGCTTGCCAAAGGACACTTAGTGAGTGGTGCACTGCACATGGGTGTGTAGCTGACTGAGCTTTGCAGTGAACTACCAGGTCACCAGAATGACTTCCAGCCCTGGGAAACTCAGGATCTGGTAACAGGGACCATCTTCCCGCCCCTGCTGCTTTCCCCACCAAAATACTTCCTTAGCCCAATCCACCCAGGGGCAGGAGCCAGGAGGATTTTGTTGAGTTCCTGCTGCAATAAGTAGGAAGGAATGATCAGGACCTGATCAGGTCACCAGTAAATTTCATTGCATACTGTACTTTTTTTCTGACAGCTAAGTAAAAATAAAATAACAGTTCTCTTTGAAAATAGGGAAATAGCCAGGTGTCCTGCAGCCTCAGCTTACTCTGGCAAAGAGTAAATATATAAAAGACATAACAACCCTCCTGCTTCAGCCATCAAGCAAATACGGCCTGAGCTTGGCAGAATAGTCTGTCACATACATATTACTGTCATTTAGATCATTAGTGCATTACGGGTGTCTTGCCTCTTCCTCTGAAGCAGCTGGGAATGGACATTGTCAGAGCCAGGATGCTCCATTAGATGCATTATTATTGTTCAATGCAGTCCAATAAGTTGGTCCAGTAAAGGATATTACCTCACCCACCTTGTCTCTCTATTATTCTATTCAGTCTTGCACTGCCAGGGATAGCATGCTCTTCCTTGTACCCAGCACTCTCGCTAAAGAAATATTATTTGTGTGAAAGTCACAAGTGGAGAGTAAAATTAAAATCCCATAGGCACAGGGATTACCATGAAAAGCACCTAAATTAGCATATATTTGTTGTCATTTGTTTTAGGTGGGTTCCATTGTTTGAATTTGCTATAGTTAGAGTCAGAGGATTTACAACTTAATTTTACATTTTGATCTGAAGGTGGTATGATTTGAGGTTACTCTTGGAAAAGAGTTTGTCGACTTGTTTCTGCTCCCATGGCACTCCTTTGCAGATTTCAGTGAACTTCAGCAGGAATAGGTTTGGGCTGTGTGTGTATGTGTAGAGAGGTTTGTGTGTATGGTATTGTCAAAATAAGAAGTATAAATAAACATCATCTGTTTTCTTCCCTTCATTCAGAAAATAAAGAAAAACTGTTTGAAGCAGGTAAGATTTTCTATGTCCTTATTCATTCATTTAGGGTCAAATCTCACTTGGTTACATTGACACCAAACACATGAAATCATATCTATTTCATGCACCAGAGCTGCTACTGCAAGAGAATAGGAAGCTTTAAATGTGTGTTGCACTTCTAACAGAGTTAATGCTAATGGCATCAGGAATGCTGCCTGTGTTGTCAGTTTTCAAATGATTTTGCAGTTTTATGTTGGTAATTGCACACAGAAGGGTTAGATGTCTTTGTTAGCATCACCAAAACATGGCAGGGCACTAACATGGTCTGCTGTGGAACAGAGTAGTCTGATGGCCATGGGGAAATTCCAGTTTGTGTTGAGAGTCGGCGGGGTCAGGCAGGTTTGTATAGCAACTCCGTTAGCGTTAGGCACATATGAAAATCTGTGCAGAATTGGGGCCATAGGGTTAAATTCTGCTCTCACATACATCCCTTCAATCTTGTTTATTCCAGCGAGGGTCCAAATGGAGTAATCAGACAGAATTTGGCCCGTTGCCTGCTATATAACACAGCCTAATTTTGTCACTGGTAACCCTTCTATGGCCCAGGTGGGAAACTCCAGTGTGGCTCTGTTTTAGCCCCTATAAAATGGTTCCCTTTGTGTTTTAAGATCCAGCAATATTTCAGGCTCAGTGTGCTGTGAAGAAAAGACTGAGGTTATTAGATTGTGACTGAGAGAGGCCCAAGGTGGGTGGTGCATTAGGAAACCAGAGAATTCACATATATTATTCTTTACTCATCTTTTCACTGCTTTTCTTTCAGAAATGAAAAAGTACAGCTCTCAATTAGGTATGAATATCATTTTTAATATTATTAATAAATACAATAATTCAAATAGTATAATCCATAATTATTGTTAAACATTTTGTACATCGATGTTGTCGTGAACAAATACCCCTAGGCAGTAATTTGATAGCATAGACTCAAGCCTGAGGCCCGTTTATTAACGCACATACACAACGCGTTGAGGTAGTGGACTGCAAACCACTCCCACGAACAAGGGGTTACAAGCACATTTTATAGAGCAAAACCGCAATTACATACACACCGCAAATGCATCACATTATGGGGTACTTTTCCAGACTTGTAGACAACCCACCCCCGTGTGTTCCATGGGGAGGATGGTTGGATGACCAGTTCTTTCTGATGGAAACTTTCAACATGTCCTGGACACGTACAGTTAGCATCCCGTGAACATGGCGGTTAGGCCCTATTAAGGTATTAAGGGCATAGCGTGACAACTACTATGGGCACTCAGGGGTTCACAAAAGGGCAGTTAGAGAACAACAATTCCGGTTACAAAACATAGATTGCAGAAATGTTCCAGTACAGGTTACATTTCAGTACATACTTCCATAGCCAAACAACAGCAATATATTTTACTGGGTGTTAATATCTTCCCTGGTTTATAAGCATTAGTAGGGCATTGGGTAGGGGGTACATAGTGGGACAAAGAAGGGGGTATAGTTCCCCCCAATATGACCACTAGGACTACTGCTCTGCTAAATTGTTACAGGTTATTGGTTACATTTTAGCCTTATTGCTTTATAACTGTAACAGCAGGGGCAGGTACAGTGTTTGAAAAGTAGAAGTCTATTAGGCACGTAGGCAAGCTGGACCAAGGCCAAGGATGCTGTTACAAATATTCCAGTTCCCCTTTCCTCTGGCCTTCCCTCCTCCCCTCTCCGGGGCAGCGTAGCTTGGTTTAGGCTTTGCTTTTAGCTGGTACAGGATAGGCCCTGACTGACTGGGACAGGGGCTTCTGGTCTGACAGTTTTAAGCCAGGCCAGGGTTTGTAGGGGATAGAAAGAGGGGGAGAAAGTAACTTGGAGGGGACAAAGAAAAGGGGGGGGTATTTCCTCCACAATGTCAAGTATCAGTTACTAGCAAAGACCCATTCTAAGCAAAAGTGGGCCCAGAGATTAACAGAGACACAGACAGAAACTAAGTCAGATGTGTCTTCACATTCCATGACATTTCCTGTAATTCTCTCCTGTAAAACACAGCTGATGAAGTCTCAACATGTTTCAGACATGCTCTTGGACTTTGTCTCGTGGTGCCTGACCCCGTACAGCTAGAACCAATTTGAGTTTTGACAGTGACCTCTGTGGGAGCAGGAGAAACTCTTGGGGCCAAATTTTTAAAGGTATTTAGGTACCTAGGGATACAGATAGGGCCAGATCAGGAGTCTGATTGATGAACATGGCAATCAGTTACAGGGAATCCAGCATCCACAGATAATAAAGACAACATTTTATTGCAGGCAAAGATTGATTTTACACCTAAGATGGGGAAAGGACAGGAATCAGGAACAAAAGGGAAAGGCAGTGGAATAAGGGATAATAATAAAAGACTGCCCAACCAATCACACGGCAACAGCTGAACACTCCTTCCCTTAAGTACAAACAAAGCAATATTAAAATAATGCCCCCTCCCATCTCTTCCCAGAATCTCCCCACAGTCTGGCTGGTGGTGTGGCACAGTGATAGGAAGGGCTGGGGTCTCATAATTCTTCCTTCTGTGTGGAGTCAGCTGCTGGCCAGGGCGTGAGGCTGCTGTCTCCTACCAGACTCGGCTGGCACTGTCCTCAGAGGTACAATGGAGTCTTGGCGCTCAGTGTCTCCTTGTGGATCTGGGTACTCAAGGCCTCTGGCTGAGAGAAGCACAATATTTGCTTCTCTTCTGATGCTGGGATCAACTTCAAGGCTGCTTCCTCTCTGGCCTGTGTAACACAACTCCCTGCAGCCAGCTCTCCCACAAACATATCTCTGTCCCGGCTCATGCTATGTCCAATCCACATGTCCTGGTGGTCGCAGCCAGTGCAGGCTATCTGGGACCTGCAGCTGGTTGCCATGCTTATAAGTCACATTCCTGCTCCCGTCCAGTCCCCACAGGTTCATTGTGTCTCTCAAACACAGACTAGGCAGATAGTCTCAGCTCCCCCAACCTCCATTCTGCTGCCCTGGGAACTGCTGGAAGCTGCTTTTCTCAAGCCCCAAAACTGTCAAGGGAGCTGAAGAGGGCTTGTGAGAAAGAGTGATAAAAGTCTGAGAGAAGCAGAGAGAGCTGGGTATGGCCAAACACATAGTGAGCACAAGCACTGAATGAAAATATTAGACTCACTCACTTAATATGACTGATCCAGGCTGTGACAATCAGGGTCCAGAGACCCCAGGGAGAAAACGCAGGGTCTGAATCCTGAAAGAATAAGCAATTGAATTAACTGATTGTATACAATATTACTGTACTCTAACAGTGTATTGAGCGAGCTCTTTTATGAATTTACGTGACACACTGGTGATTACTATCATGGTGAAATGTTTGTATTAATACTAGGTGAGGAATTATGGATACTCACTGATATTATGCTTTGAAATCTGTGAGCAAACAAAGAGAGAAATAGGTTTTCTCCAGTGAAATTAAGCAGTATGGAATCGAAACAATGGCAGCCCTGTTTTATGTACGAATCAGCAGGGGGATGCAAAGTCCACAGGAAGGGAAGACCAGCAGGAAGCCTTCCTGGCTCTTGAAACAGAGAGAATGAAGTTTAGGGTAATATCAGAAACTGCAAAAAGACATTAGAGTTATCCATTACTTGGGGGACTAAAGGGGCCAGCACTCTTGAAATCACAGAATGATGGGTCCTTCAGCCAAGGGGGTTGAAGTATCTGGGAGCTGTCAGTGAGAAACCTGCCTAGGCAAACACTGTAACTTGCTAAAATTAAGTTTCAGTCTTAGATGCATATTTTTACTTTTGTTTGTTTGTTTGTTTGTAACCATTTCTATCCCTGTTCCTTCAACTTGTTATCACTTATGTCTAAATTCTATTGGTAATAAACTTGTTTTACTTTTAGAAAACCAGTTCAGTGCTGTACATTAAACCAAAGGGTAAAATCCTCAGCTAATCTATCAGGCTGGTGTGTGTTCTGGAGAGCTGGCTGTATTTTAAAGAATCCTTATTGAGGTTGCAGGAAAAAACCATCCCGATGTGTAGAAAGAATAGTAAATATGGCAGGCGACCAGCTTGGCTAAACAGTGAAATCCTTGCTGATCTTAAACGCAAAAAAGAAGCTTACAAGAAGTGGAAGATTGGACAAATGACCAGGGAGGAGTATAAAAATATTGCTCAGGCATGCAGGAGTGAAATCAGGAAGGCCAAATCACACTTGGAGTTGCAGCTAGCAAGAGATGTTAAGAGTAACAAGAAGGGTTTCTTCAGGTATGTTAGCAACAAGAAGAAAGTCAAGGAAAGTGTGGGCCCCTTACTGAATGAGGGAGGCAACCTAGTGACCGAGGATGTGGAAAAAGCTAATGTACTCAATGCTTTTTTTGCCTCTGTCTTCACGAACAAGGTCAGCTCCCAGACTGCTGCACTGGGCAGCACAGTATGGGGAGAAGGTGACCAGCCCTCTGTGGAGAAAGAAGTGGTTCGGGACTATTTAGAAAAACTGGACGAGCACAAGTCCATGGGGCCGGATGCGCTGCATCCGAGGGTGCTAAAGGAGTTGGCGGATGTGATTGCAGAGCCATTGGCCATTATCTTTGAAAACTCATGGCGATCGGGGGAGGTCCCGGATGACTGGAAAAAGGCTAATGTAGTGCCCATCTTTAAAAAAGGGAAGAAGGAGGATCCGGGGAACTACAGGCCAGTCAGCCTCACCTCAGTCCCTGGAAAAATCATGGAGCAGGTCCTCAAGGAATCAATTCTGAAGCACTTAGAGGAGAGGAAAGTGATCAGGAACAGTCAGCATGGATTCACCAAGGGCAAGTCATGCCTGACTAACCTAATTGCCTTCTATGAGGAGATAACTGGGTCTGTGGATGAGGGGAAAGCAGTGGATGTGTTATTCCTTGACTTTAGCAAAGCTTTTGATACGGTCTCCCACAGTATTCTTGCCGGCAAGTTAAAGAAGTATGGGCTGGATGAATGGACTATAAGGTGGATAGAAAGCTGGCTAGATCGTCGGGCTCAACGGGTAGTGATCAACGGCTCCATGTCTAGTTGGCAGCCGGTTTCAAGTGGAGTGCCCCAAGGGTCGGTCCTGGGGCCGGTTTTGTTCAATATCTTCATTAATGATCTGGAGGATGGCGTGGACTGCACTCTCAGCAAATTTGCAGATGACACTAAACTGGGAGGAGTGGTAGATACGCTGGAGGGTAGGGATAGGATACAGAGGGACCTAGACAAATTAGAGGATTGGGCCAAAAGAAACCTGATGAGGTTCAACAAGGACAAGTGCAGAGTCCTGCACTTAGGACGGAAGAATCCCATGCACTGTTACAGACTAGGGACCGAGTGGCTAGGCAGCAGTTCTGCAGAAAAGGACCTAGGGGTTACGGTGGACGAGAAGCTGGATATGAGTCAACAGTGTGCCCTTGTTGCCAAGAAGGCTAACGGCATTTTGGGCTGTATAAGTAGGGGCATTGCCAGCAGATCGAGGGACGTGATCGTTCCCCTCTATTCGACATTGGTGAGGCCTCACCTGGAGTACTGTGTCCAGTTTTGGGCCCCACACTACAAGAAGGATGTGGAAAAATTGGAAAGAGTCCAGCGGAGGGCAACAAAAATGATTAGGGGGCTGGAGCACATGAGTTATGAGGAGAGGCTGAGGGAACTGGGATTGTTTAGTCTGCAGAAGAGAAGAATGAGGGGGGATTTGATAGCTGCTTTCAACTACCTGAAAGGGGGTTCCAAAGAGGATGGATCTAGACTGTTCACAGTGGTACCAGATGACAGAACAAGGAGTAATGGTCTCAAGTTGCAGTGGGGGAGGTTTAGATTGGATATTAGGAAAAACTTTTTCACTAGGAGGGTGGTGAAGCACTGGAATGGGTTACCTAGGGAGGTGGTGGAATCTCCTTCCTTAGAGGTTTTTAAGGTCAGGCTTGACAAAGCCCTAGCTGTGATGATTTAGTTGGGATTAGGTCCTGCTTTGAGCAGGGGGTTGGACTAGATGACCTCCTGAGGTCCCTTCCAACCCTGATATTCTATGATTCTTTAGAGGCAGCAAACTAGAGAACTTCTATGAGGGGCCAGTGAGAGGGACTGGACACTGCAGGGGAGATGGGTCTGGGGAGACTCGGAACTGGAAGGGCTGTTGGGGTCACCCGGCAAGGAATAACCAGGCTGGTGGAAGCCAGGGTGAGGTCATTATGCTGTGATCTGGCTGTCAGGACTCAGAGCCAAAGCTTCACAGCACAGAAGCACCCAGAGTTGCAGGGCAGGCAAAGACACAACCCAGTTTTGGTCTGGGTGAACCCCCTAAGTGTCAATGAAGTTAATATATTGATTAGTAATATTGAAATACTTTTCACATTCTAAAGGGCAAAAATACAGGTGTTGATTGATAATGTTTGTATTTTCACAGAGGAGCTGCAGAGACAAAATGGTGAGTTCACACTGACTTCTAAGCTGTAGCACTCAACAGTAGTATATGTCCTATGTTTGTAAGACCCAACACCAGTCCTTCGATAATACATTATACAGCAGCAGGCTGCAAACTGTCAGTTCTGAGCGGTGTCTTTATTCCCTTCTGTAGTCCAAATATAGAATTATTCAGTCTGTAGTAAGGTAAAATTCCTTGGAATCTGAGAAATATACCTGTGTAAAAGCTAAGCAGGAACAGAGTAAGGACTAGCTCTACACTGAATGTGAAGTCCAGTTCAAGGTCTCTGCTTTAATATTCAAAGCCTTTGGTGATATCTGCCTTGCTTATAGGAGAAATACTTCTCCCTCTGTACTGTAACCTCAACTGACAGCTCTACTCCACTGGAACAAAGAAAACGTTACAGAATACAGTGAGGCATATGAGAGCAGGAGAAAAACCTGAACCTTCCCAGGAGCTGGACTTAGGCCATTACACTGATCTACTACTTGAGTGTCACCTTCAGTGGAATGTGCGTATGGACAGTCACTGAAAGGAGAAAGGGAAGTTACTTACCTGTACAGCAGCTGGAGTTTGTGGAGATGTGCTGTCCTTGTGCACATTCCATGACCCACCTTCCATCTCCTCTACCCTGGAGGCCTTTTACTTGCCAGGATCCCATGGTAGAGAGGAAACTGAATGGCAATTAGCAAACTCCACCTTTTTATGCACTTGACCTGGGGCATGAAGAGGCTCAAGCCACATGCTCAGCCATACAGGAACTGCTGGCCAAATGATTCCAACCTGTAGTGTATGGGGTGGATGAGCACCATCAGTGGAATGTGCATATGGACAGAACATCTCTGTCCAGGCAAGTAACTTCCCTTTGTCTGTTATCTATCTGATAATGTAGTGAAAGCTCCGTTACAGAAAAGAGGTTCCATATTTTGCATGGTTGAAGAAAAAACATTTTTGTGCCTTTTCCATTGTACTTCAGAATGAAATAATAAGGATTAGAGTCACAAATGTACTTAGGCATTGCAATGCTGAGAGAGAAACCCCTGCATGCCTCATGATACCAACAGTCTAGTGTTTAGGGGTGTGGGGCAGTCAGGTTTCAATGTCCAGCTCTATGTGATTTGGAGCAGGGACTTGACTCCAGGTGTTTTGCTTCCCAGCTGAATGCCCTAACTGCTGGGTATATTGGGTATTTTGGGACAAGCACACCCCCGCTCTTTTGTGCAGACCTGAGCCTGTTGGACAGCTCTAACCAAGACTATGAGATCAGGCCTCCTGGCAAGACAGGCAGGGAGATGCCTAGTTTGTGAATACCACTTTGCAGCCCCTGGGTCTTACACACGAGTGAGGGCTCCAAGCTGCTCATTAGCTGTGGAGCACATCAGGATTTAGTTGGCTCTGTGCCTGCTGACTGGAGAAACTTAGACACCATGGGGACTCTAGTCACTTAAAGCATTAGGTTGCAGTTAAGATTTGGGTTTGAGAATATCAGTGATGCTTAGTCACCTAAATAGGCACTTATCAGGGGGTAGCCATGTTAGTCTATATCTACAAAAACAACAAGGAGTCTGGTGGCACCTTAAAGACTAACAGATTTATTTGGGCATAAACTTTCCTGGGTGAAAACCTCACTTCTTCAAATGCATGGAGTGAAAGTTACAGATGCAAGCATTATATAATGACACATGAAGAGAAGGGAGTACCTCACAAGTGGAGAACCAGCGTTGACAGGGCCAATTCAATCAGGGTGGATGTAGTCCACTCCCAATAATAGGTGAGGAGGTGTCAATTCCAGGAGAGGCATAGCTGCTTCTGTAATGAGCCAGCCACTCCCAGTCCCTGTTCAAAGGGATAAGAGAAACAGCAGAACTAAAATTCATTTGCAAATTTAACACCATTAATCTGGGCTTGAATAGGGACTGGGAGTGGCTGGCTCATTACAGAAGCAGCTTTGCCTCTCCTGGAATTGAGGAGCTATTTTCATGTATGGATCTCTGGCAAATGCCCAACAGTGCATCAGATTTGCATTTGGAGCACGATCCCAGGAGACATTCCTCCCTAGCAGAGATATGGAGTGAAAGGCTCATTTTTAGCAATTTTCACGAAAGGATCTCTGACAAATGGCCAGCAGTGCATCCGAATGGCATTTGGAGGCCGATTCCAAGTGAAATTCGTCTCTAGCAGTAATGTGGAGTGAAACGCTAATGTTTAGCCATTTTCATGTATGGATCTCTGGCAAATGCCCAACAGTCCTTCCGAATGGCATTTGGAGAATAATTCCTGGAGATATTCGTGCCTAGCTGTGATCTGGAATCAATGTTTTATTTTTAGCAATTTTCACGAGGGAATCTCTGCCAAATGGCCAGCAGTGCATCCTAATGACATTTGCAGGATAATTCCATGAGGAATTCGTGCCAACTCTTTGTTTCTACTTTTCCCAATCATTCCCAACACCTACATATTTAGGGTGATTTATCTGATAATGTCATAGAAGCTTTTGCATGAGTGATTCTGCACTGACTTTGTGTCAGTTTCACCCAGATACATGAGAGAAATGTTCCTTATTCATGTAACATGTGCAGTCCCTGAGCCTCTTTCACAGAACAAATCCAAGGAGACATTGTTCCATTCAATTATACTATCATGTGAGAGCAATGTAGTGTGGGGATGGGGTCAGAAAAACACTAGCATCACTAGCATGACCTTTCCTTCAATGAATTCTGAGGCACCACTTCCATTGATTACACTGGGAGCAGGACTGGGCTCCCAATTTGACAACAATAGAGTACATATTGAAAAGTGTCCTTTTTGTTTTTCTTGGCAGAGAAACTCAAGGAAGATAATGGTAAGTTGGCTTTGAGTTCTGCAGTTTGGAGGGTGAAGGGTCAGTCATTTCCCCATTGAGGGAAGTGGAGGAGGCAGAGTTTCATTAACTGCTGATGGGTCAGGACCTTTCTACTTTTGCATGTGCGGGTGGCAGGTATGCTTTGGCAATTCAGACTGGGGAGAATGTGGGTATTTTTCACTGGCAAGTTGTCTCTCTGCTTGGTCAGGGTTGCAATGTCAGTTTGGGGCTGTTGAGAGAAAATAAATGTTCATCTAATTTTCAACAAAAACAAAGACAAAACAGGCGACATGCAGAGATGTGTCTCCTTTTGCAAACAATGGCAGAAAGGCAAGGGTAAGTTTGGTTTGATTTCTGAGATGATCACACAGAGTGGAGTTTTATCAGGGAAATATTTAGCAGCTAGTTCTAGATTGCACCAAGCAACCCTCTGTAAGTCTTACACAACCCCATGGGGTTTAATACCCTGTCCCCAGGGGGAACTCTCGATAGTGAAAGTCCTGAGTATCCCTTTGTATGGGAAACTTCTGCTGGGAACTTCAGGGACCTTTCATTGGAACTTCTACTGATGAGGGGGGTTCTCCCCTCACATGACAGAGTGCAGACCCGGTGCCTCTTGACATTGAGACATTGTTAAGGTTCCATGCAACCACTGTCAGAAGAAATCTAGCATTCCTTAATCCAACATTTGGTGCTTTCTCCAGTGAATTCAGTGGCAAGACTTCTATTGACTGCCCTGCAAGCAAGACTGGGCATATATTGAAAAATGTCCTGTTTGTTTTTCTTTGCAGATAAACTCAAGGAGGAAAAGGGTAAGTTTGCTCTGACTTGTGCAGTTTGGAGGGGGCAGGGTATGTGGAAGAGGCCATTTTTTTTAACTGCTGAGGAGTCGGGATATTTCTGTTTTTATGGTGAGTGGGTGGTGGATGAATTTTGCAGTTGGGACTCAGGGGAATTTGGGCATTTTTCACATGGGGTTGTTTCTCTGTTTTACAGGATTGTGGTGGGGGTGTCAAAGTTGGGCTGTTCAGAGGAAAGAAATGTTCATTGACTCAATATGGAGCAAAAACAAAGATAGAACAGTGGGTGCATTGTGATAGGTCTGCTTTTGCAAAGCAGTGGCAGGAAGGCAAGGGTGAGTTTGATTTCTGAGACAATAACACAGAAAGAGACATGTTCAGTAGCTAGTTCTAGATTGCACCAAGCAATCCTCTGTGAATCTTAAAAAACCTCTGTGAGGTTTAATACCTCCTCCCAGTGAGAACTCCCTCTGCTGGGAACTCCTCTCTCTTGGATGTTTCCTCAGAAGCCTCCATTCATCTGGGGAGTTTGTCTCACAAACTGAGTGTGAAACAGCCTGAAATTTCTGCAGAGTCAAAGACTCTTCTGCAAAATGAATCCTCATAGTCAGTTTTCACAGTGGAGAGCGGTAAACAATGGGGTTTACCAAGGGACCTGCTAATGATCTAGAAATGAGAATGAACACTTAAGTGGCAAAATTTGGAGATGATACAAAATTATTCAAAATTATTAAGAGCTACAAAGAAATCTCAAAGAATGGGGGACTGGGCAACAAAATGGCAGATGAAATTCATGGTTGGTAAATGGAAACTAATGTACACTGGAAAAAATAATCCCAGCTATACATATATAATTATGGGTTCTAAATTAGCTATTACAACTCAAGAGTGAGATTTTGCAGTCACTGTGTATGGTTATCTGAAAACTTCAGCAAATCATAGAATCATAGAATCATAGAATCTCAGGGTTGGAAGGGACCTCAGGAGGTCATCTAGTCCAACCCCCTGCTCAAAGCAGGACCAAACCCAACTAAATCAGCCCAGCCAGGGCTTTGTCAAGCCTGACCTTAAAAACCTCTAAGGAAGGAGATTCCACTACCTCCCTAGGTAACCCATTCCAGTTCTTCACCACCCTACTAGTGAAAAAGTTTTTCCTAATGTCCAACCTAAACCTCCCCCTCTGCAACTTGAGACCATTACTCCTTGTTCTGTCATCTTCTATCACTGAGAACAGTCTAGATCCATCCTCTTTGGAACCCCCTTTCAGGTAGTTGAAAGCAGCTATCAAATCGCCCCTCATTCTTCTCTTCTGCAGACTAAACAATCCCAGTTCCCTCAGCCTCTCCTCGTAAGTCATGTGCTCCAGCCCCCTAATCATTTTTGTTGCCCTCCGCTGGACTCTCTCCAATTTATCCACATCCTTCTTGTAGTGTGGGGCCCAAAACTGGACACAGTACTCCAAATGAGGCCTCACCAGTGCTGAGTAGAGGGGAATGATCACATCCCTCGATCTGCTGGAAATGCCCCTACTTATACAACCCAAAATGCCATTAGCCTTCTTGGCAACAAGGGCACACTGTTGACTCATATTCAGCTTTTCGTCCACCGTAACCCCTAGGTCCTTTTCTGCAGAACTGCTGCCCAGCCATTCGGTCCCTAGTCTATAGCAGTGCATGGGATTCTTTCGTCCTAAATGCAGGACTCTGCACTTGTCCTTGTTGAACCTCATCATATTTCTTTTGGCCCAATCCTCTAATTTGTCTAGGTCCCTCTGTATCCTATCCCTACCCTCCAGCGTATCAACCACTCCTCCCAGTTTAGTGTCATCTGCAAACTTGCTAAGGGTGCAGTCCACACCATCTTCCAGATCGTTAATGAAGATATTGAATAAAACCGGCCCCAGCACCGACCCTTGGGGCACTCCACTTGATACCGGCTGCCAACTAGACAAGGAACCATTGATCACTACCCGTTGAGCCCGACCATCTAGCCAGTTTTCTATCCACCTTACCGTCCATTCATCCAGCCCATACTTCTTTAACTTGCTGGCAAGAATACTGTGGGAGACTGTATCAAAAGCTTTGCTAAAGTCCAGAAATAGCACATCCACTGCTTTCCCCTCATCCACAGAGCCGGTTATCTTATCATAGAAGGCAATTAGGTTAGTCAGGCATGACTTGCCCTTGGTGAATCCATGCTGACTGTTCCTGATCACTTTCCCCTCCTTTAAGTGGTTCAGGATTGATTCCTTGAGGACCTGTTCCATGATTTTTCCAGGGACTGAGGTGAGACTAACTGGCCTGTAGTTCCCTGGATCTTCCTTCTTCCCTTTCTTAAAGATGGGCACTACATTAGCTTTTTTCCAGTCGTCCGGGACCTCCCCCGATCGCCATGATTTTTCAAAGATAATGGCCAATGGCTCCGCAATCTCATCGGCCAACTCCTTTAGCACCCTGTGTAGCAGTGGTCAAAAAGGCTGACAATAGTTAGGACCGTGTAGAGGAGCAGACTCACCCCTGCAGCGCCTCCTGCTGGTGACTTCTGGGAATTAGCTCTAGATCCCTGCAGCCAAGCCCTTCTCCCTCTACAAACAGAGAGAGACTTCTGAGCTCCTGGCTTCCAGCCTCTTATATAGGGCCAACTGAGGCCTGATTGGGGTGTGGCCCAGCTGCAGCTGCTTCCCCAATCAGCCTAGCAGCTTTTCCCCTTGCCACAGCCCTCTTCAAGGGCTTTTTTAACCCCTCTGGACAGGAGCGGGGTGACCACCCCACTACACACACCCCACCTCAAGATCCCCTCCACCGGGGGGGTGGGGGTGTTTTTATCTCCCCAGTTTTTCCCCTCAGCTTGGCCCACAGGACATCCTGTTCCTGCCGCAGGTTCTCCAGCTTGAGGAGCAACCGGCCACCCTCGGAAGGGTTTGGGTGCCCACTGTAGCCTGCTTAGCTCCCAGGTGGGTTCCCCTTTCTGGTTGGGTCTCCACCATGGCCTGTCTTGCCCCCGTGTGGATTCCCCTGTGGAGCTGGGGCCCCTCTGCCCCAGACCCCCTTTCCAGGGCCCTGGTCACCACCACCTCCTCCTTCGGGGCAGTCTCGGACCTGTCCCTCTGGCCTCCTCCTCCTTCTCTGGGGGCTAGGCCACTTTCCCTGGCGCCCCTTGTGGCAGAGGAGGCACAGCCAGTGCTCACCCCTGACCACCTCAGGGCTAGCCTGGGCCCTGCGAGTCGTCCAAGGGCACTCCCTTTTCCTGTGCCCCAGTTCCCCACAGGCCCAACACATTTGGAGCCCCCCTGTTGGCTTCACAGGGGGCACTCTCGCAGTTCCATAGTGTCCCGGGTGAAGCCTCCCTGCTCCAGTCCGGTAGGGACACTCCCTTCTCAAGTGTCCCTGTCGCCCACAGGCAAAACAGTCTTTAGGCCCTGGCACTGGCCTCCAGCCCAACGTGCCTGGCCCCCGTTGAGGTCCATGTGCCCTCCCCCGCAGCAGCTGAAGCAGCCCCGCTTGCTGCTCAGCGAGCCGGGCCACACAGGCTCTCCAATAATAGTCCTTCTTCATTTTCTCCACCTTGGATCTGGGCAATCGTCCCACAGTCCTTGCCCTGCCCCTTGTATCGGGGCGGACCACTATGCCCACATTCTCCACCACATGTAGAGGAGCAGACTCAACCCTGCGGCACCTCCTGCTGGCGACTTCCAGGAATTAGCTCGTTCCAGCTCCGGAGCGCCCTCTGCAGGCCGGTGATCCGCCTGTCCTATGGCCCCCATGTCTCTCCCTGGACCCCAGTGCCCTTGTACCTGGGGTGCTGCCCCTTGGTAGTAACCGTTCAGTCTTAGGGTCTCCCCTCCCCAGAGAACCCCCACCCACTATTCCCACCTCGCCTCAGTATAAGGCTACTGCCAGTCATCGTCTAGCCCCCGCCCTGGGGCAGACTGCAGTATCAGCCTACTCATCACTGGCAAGGTTGGGTTTGGACCTGCTGCCTTGGCCTACCCCTGGGCTGCCCTCTGCAACCCCCAGTACCTATTTGCCTTTTCCAAGGCCGCAGCCTGGGGCTTTCCAGGCTGGAGCTCCCCAGATCCTCTGCCTTTCCCCAGCCCTGCTCCACTCAGGTACCCTGTCTCTAGATCCCTGCAGCCAGGCCCTTCTCCCTCTACAAACAGAGAGAGACTTCTGAGCCCCTGGCTTCCAGCCTCTTATATAGGGCCAGCTGAGGCCTGATTGGGGCGTGGCCCAGCTGCGGCTGCTTCCCCAATCAGCCTAGCAGCTTTTCCCCTTGCCACAGCCCTCTTCAAGGGCTTATTTAACCCCTCTGGACAGGAGCAGGGTGACCACCTCGCTACAGACCGATTGGGAAAGGTATAGAAAATAAGACAAAAATTGTCAGAAAGCCACTATCTGAATCCATGGAACACCCATACCTTGAATACCATTTCCATTTATGCTAGCCTCATCTCAACAAAGATATATTAGAGGTGAAATAAATACAGAGCAGTGCAACAGATATGGTCAAGAATTTGGAACAGCTTCCATATGAGGAGAGACTGAAAAGAGTAGGTCTGTTCACCTTAGAAAAGAGGTGGTTTAGGGGGAATACCAAATAGGTCTATACAATTATGAATGGTGTGGAAAAAGTCAATAGAGATGTAATATTTACCCTTTCACATAACTGAAATCCCAGTGATTACCCAATGAAATTAACAGGTAGCAGGTTTAGTATAAATAAGAGGAAGTACTGTTTTCACAAAACACACAATTAACCTGTGGGACTCATTGCCAGGGGATGTTGTGAAGGCCAAAAGTCTAACTGGGTTAAAAAAAGAACTTGATAAATTCATGGAGGATAGGTCCATCAATGGCTATTATCCAAGATTTCCAGGGACACAACCCCATTCTTGGGTCACCCTAAACCTCTGGCTGTCAGAAGCCAGGGGGGCAGGATACGGGTGGATCTCTCCAAAATTGCCCTATTCTGTACATTCCCCCACAGGCTCAGGTACTCCCTATTATCAATGACAGGATACTGGGCTGGAAAGACCATTGGTCAGACCCAGAGTAGCAGTTCATATGTACTCAGGAGTCTTGGGATTTCTGTACGATAATGCTGTTCTTCAGAGCTCTTTCCTGGCCTCTCCTGTGCACTGGCAGCTGGGTGCTGAGCATGCCTCGAACCTCTCCATGCTTGGGATCTCCAGGAGGAAGTGTTCACCCCTTAAGTCACAATCCTGGCTGAGGTCCTCCGGGTAGTGTGGTTCTGCAACTCACTCCCCTTCCACAGTACAGGTCTGGGCCAATCATGTCTCTTACCTGATCCAGTGAGCCTCAGCCAAACTAACCCCTCCACACTAGGTTTTTCTCCCCTACAAAAGAGGAGGGTTCAGCTGACTACCATGCTGTGGCCTTTCACCAGGATGTTACAAAGCCCTTTAGCTGGTCTCAGGATCCATACAGCTGGAAATACTGGAGGTACTGGTGTGGGGGAAGTGGGGATAATGCACATTTCTCCCCTTCCTGCCCCCCCCCCCCCCAGGAGGTTACAGCTCGATGGAATCTAAATCCTTTAACTATTAGTTACATTCCTGCCCAGCCCTTTAACGATGAAAGCTTCTTCACTATCATTGAATATTTGTTTCTTTTTCAGAAAACCTAGAGAAGACAATAGGTAAGTCTGTATCTTATTTCTCTTATATATAGTCGGGTCAATACACACAAATCTTGTAGAGTGGAAAGTGGAAGAATTTATTGTTGAACTTTTCTGCTCTCTCCTGCCTTTCATCGTCCCCTTTTCCTGGCTTGAGAAGAGCATCTCTGAATATTTGCTAGATCTGAGAATAATTGCTTTAATAGTCTGGCATTTTTAAATGAACTCCCCCAGTGCTGTTCGGAATCCTCTAGGAAATGTAGCTCACCAGAAAACACATATTTTATGAAAGAAAATGTATGTATGAAAAGTATTGTTAATTGAAACTGAAAATGGAACATAATTCATTAAATAAATAATATCATGACTCTTAATAGCTGATGCCCATATTAGGGGATTGTGTTTCCTATTGACCTTTTTGCTATTTAATAGTGACTATGAATGTTCTTGCCAAAATTGTTTAGAAAAAGGTTGGGATCTAATATCTCTTCCAGTCTTCTATGCAGGGGGATGGGCAGGCGACTAGACCCACCGAATGAATAGCTGGGGAAGGCTCTTTGCTGCTCACCAACATGGCTAATATTTGTGCTGTTCAAGAGATAAAGGTTCCCATTCACACGCTATAGCTCGCTAATACATAGAAATATATTAATTATTTTTCGCCTTCTCTTTTCTCCATGATTCTTTTTCAGTGCAACTCCAAGAGCAAAAGGGTGAGTTTACTGAATAACTATCCCCCTGAGTCTCCGCCCCATCCAACCGCCCCCTGCTCCCTGTTCCCTGACTTCCCCCCCGCAACCCCTGGCCCCTTATCCAATCCCGCCCCCGCTCGCCGCTCGCCATTCACCGGAGCCAGTCACGCCACTGCAACACTCCTCGGCAGGAGCAGCGGGCCGGAGCGCTAGCGGCGTTGCTGCGGGGGAGCAGGAACAGCGGGGGAGGGGCCGGGGCTCGCCTTCCCGGCCAGGAGCTCAGGCGGGCCAGACAGGATGGTCCCGCGGACCAGATGTGGCCTACGGGCCATAGTTTGCCCACCCTTGAGCTAACCACTTGAGGTACAATCCCACCCGGAGCTCCCCAGGGCAGTGCACTTCAGCAACTCACTCACCTTTCCTAACACACAGCTGATCCTATCCAACACACATTGTCTGTGATGGGAAAAGGTGCAATTTCTGTCTCAGTTGTTTCAGGAAAGCTGTACCCCTTTCCCTGGAGCTCACGAAGCCCCTTGGACAGAGGGCATGGGGATGGTCTTAAGTAGAACTAGGAAGGTTCTATTAGTTCTGTATTTGGCTTTATAACTACTTATATTGAGAACCAATATATGATAATGAGCTCTAGCAGAGAAAGGTCTTACAAGATCCAATGGCTGGAAGTGAAGCTAAAGAAATCAATACTGGAAATATGGTGTAAATTTTTAAGAGTGAGGGTAAGAGCCACTGGAATTATTTACAAAGGTCATGGCAGATTGTCCATAACTAGTAATTTTTAAATAAAAATATGGAGGTTTTTTCTAAAAGATCTGCTGTAATACAAACATGAATGATTTTGGTGTGATACATGATAAGAGTGGTCCCTTCTGGCCTTACACTCTATGGTGCTCATTATCTCACCTGCTCCCTCACAATTATTCTCCAATAAAGACAATATGGCTTTTGATATTTTAACTATTAGTTGCCTTCATTCTTGGCCATATTATTACAAAAGTTGCTATTGTTATAATTATTTTTTGTAGGGAACTTGGAGAAGAGAATAAGTAAGTCTGTGTCCCTTTTCTTCCGTGTGCTCTAAAAATATGTAGGACTCTTGTAGAATGAAAAGAAAAAATAAATAAAAATAATGGAGACATACCTGTCTCATAGAACTGGAAGGGACCCTAAAAGGTCATTGAGTCCAGCCCCCTGCCTTCACTAGCAGGACCAAGTACTGATTTTGCCCCAGATCCCTAAATGGCCCCCTCAAGGATTGAACTCACAACCCTGGTTTTAGCAGGCCAATGCTCAAACCAATGAGCTATCCCTCCCCCCAGAAAAATGATTGATTCATTCATTATTAGACTTCACCTTCCCCTCCCACATTTGATGGAGCAGTTTCCTTGGCTTTCCTTGTCAATAGCATATATGAGCATTTGCTATATTCGACCAATGCTATTCATACATCGTTAAAATGGAAATCAACTCCTCCTTTACTCCAAAATCCATAACCCTCCGGCAGAGAAATACATATGAAAGGAATTGTACAAATGGACTGGACTCTGCATTGAAGTTGAAATGAAATGCAGGTCATGGTATAAATGGTATTACTGCTTCTTTATTAACAGATCCCATAGTAGTAGAGGAGCATCATGTGTCTTTTGCTAATTAGTTGTGGCCATCAAGCTTCTTGTTAAATTTATTCAAACAAGAATAGAATCTTGTCTTTCTGCTTTTAGGGGGATAGGCATGGGACTAGCCCACAGATTGAGTAGCCAGCGAAGGCTCTTTGCTTCTCACTCGCCATGGCCAATATTTATACTACTCAGGAAAGAAAGGCTCTCATTCACACTCTTGAATTTGTAACTAAATGGACATACACTGAATTCTTTTCTTCTTCTCCCCATTGTTCTTATGTAGAAGAACTGCAGGAGGAAAAGGGTGAGTTTGCCCAGTTGACTGAATAGTTACAGTCCAAAGAGCAAACCCTGTAGTCTCTGTCTGGGTTCCAAGTGCCCCGACTGCAGCAGAAAAGTTATCATTCCTCATGACTGGGAGGAGGAAGGGCCACGTAGGGGATTCTGCAGCCCTGGTGCATCGTGTAGCTGAGACCTCACCAGCTCTTTGCAAAGAGAGCCAGAGGGGGAGAGGTTCAAGGGCAGTTGGGGATGTAAGGAAACACATCAAGGTCATCCAGGAACTGCACATATCCACTGTAGAAGAAAACTCTGGATGGGGAGTGCAGCAGGACAGAGCCACTAAAGCTGTGCCTCTGCAGTAGTAGCCAAGGCCGTGCAGAGACTCCCTGCACCTCCCGCCTCAGAGATGGGGGCTCAAATAGTCTTCCGCAAACTGCTTCCCCCAAACTGGTAACCCACGTTCCATGCAGAGCACCCAGAGGAGGCTCTTTGACAATTCCCTTGTGAATGGAGTGATGATAATCACACAGAAATGTTTGCTACAGCAGGAAATAGAACCCAGATAGTCCAGTGTATTCACTACTAGACTGAGGGCTGGTCAAAAACTTTCCATGGGAAAATGTCTATTTCAAAAAAAGAACTGTTTGGGAAATGAAAGCAAGCAAGAAATTAATATTTCAGCAATATTCTAACTTTCCTTTTGACTATATTGAGATAGAACCTTTTGATTTTTCATTTCAAAATGATATTACATTTATACTGAAATTTTTAAAATTAGAACAAAAATGTTTTAATTTTATCAAACAGCATGTTTTGATAAACCTAAAAATGTTGCAGGAAATTTCAAAATTCTTTTTCTGAATTGTGTGAATTTCTGAATTGGAACAAAAAGTAATTTTAAAATCCTGGAAATTCCCACAAAATACAAATGCTGGTTCTTCTGCATGTCTAACAAGACCTGTGCTCAGCCTCTAGCTCTTACATGGACATTTTTTATATCTGTACTTTACTGTGTGATGTCTTTTTCCACACTCTAACTTCCCATTGAAATCAATATAAATTGTAAGTGAACCATCATGAGGTCTTGACAATGGAATCTGATCCAACAATTGCTCATTTGTAATAGGTGAAATTGCATCAGAACATTTTTTGACTTACTCTAATCTCTTTTTAGTTGTTTATTGAGTTCTGGGTAATTTCTAATAGTAATTTTATCAAAATTGCTTTGTCTTTCTCCTCGTGGATAGTTTGTTTTTTTCAGTTCTAGTTGGTTGGTTTGATTCTCCTCTTTTAACTGAGGAAACATGCAGGTCAGAAAAATGGTTCTTACATTTCAGTGTGAAGATAGTCAGCTGTAGAGTGGTGCTTTCAATAGATAAACACGCTAGACTCAGTCTTGCTCCCACTGGAATTAAAAGGTGTTTTCCGTGAGCTTCAGTGGTTGCGGGATTGGGCAATGGGACGGTGTGTGTGTGTGTGTGTTTATACCTGGCAAATACACATATGTTTAGTCAATAAAAAATGTTGTTTTCTTCTCCACATACAGAAAGGAAAGAAGATCATTCTGGAGCAGGTAAGATTTTTCCCTCTCCCTCCTTATCCATTAGCAAGAGTTGTCTTTTTTTCCCACAGAGGAACTTTGCATACATTTTTTCCCAAGTAAGTCTGTTTTGAACTCCACTGCTGGAAGTACTGTGCAGACTGTAAAAAACATCATTAGTATTTCTAAAATGTACAGATGATTTTGTAGCACAAACAGTGTTGTACCCAACACAAGATAACTCTATTTTGGATCTCAGGATGACTGAAAATGATGAATTAATCACTGAACTGGATATTGGAGGTTGCTTATGGACCAGTGATTATCACCTGATCACATTGAATATGGGCAAACAGAGGGCATTCTCAACCAATTATACATATATTTTAGGCTTCAAATAAGCTAATTTCCCAAAGATAAGGGAAATTATAAGCAATATTGACTGAAAGGAAAAGGTTAAACAGAAAAATGTGAAAGAAAACTGAGATTTCTTTAAGAAGAGTCTATAAAATAGCCAAAAAGCCAAAATTTGACAATCACGAAAGAGGCCAACGCAGGTGCATTGAGTCTCATATGAGCCTTTTTTGCTAATTAATTGTGGCCATGAAGCTTCTTGTTACATTTATTCAAACAGGAATATAATTTTGTCTTTCTACTATCTAGGGGGAAGGGCATGGGACTAGCTCACAGATTGACTAGCAAGTGAATAGTCTCTAGCAATGGGCAATATTTATGCTACTCAAGAAAGAAAAGATCTCATTCACCCTCCTCAATTTGTAACTCCATGGACATACACTGAACTCTTTTCTTTTTCTCCCCATTTTTCTTTTGCAGAGGAACTCCAGAAGGAAACAGGTGAATTTCCCTATTTTACTGAACACTTACAGTTCACAGACCAAACTTTGCGTCCCCTGTATGGGTTCCAACAGCCCTGACTGCAGCAGGGAAGCTCTCATTGCATGGCTCTTGGGTTTGGGAAGAGGAGGGTTCATATAGGGGACTCTGGAATCATGTATGTCATGGAGCTGAGACCTCACCAGCAATTTTCAAAGAAGGTCCAAACAGGAAAGGTTGAAGAGGAGTCAGGAATGAGCAAAAACATGTACGAGATCCAGGAACTAAACATATTCTCAGTAGGACGAATCTCTGGATGGGGAGTGCAGCAGGACAGAGTTGATACAGCAGTGCTTGAGCTATAGTAGCTGAAGCCGTGCTGATACTCCACCTGCAGCCTCAGGGATGGGAGGAGAATAGTCTTCCCCAAAGAGCTTCCCCCAAACTGGGAACCCATGTCCTGTGCAGAGCACCCAGGGGAGGCTTTTTGCCATTCCCCCTGTGAAGGAAGTGGTGATAGTCACAAAAGAATGTTTGCTCAAGCAGGAAATAGAACCCAGGTATTCTGGTTTCTGGCCCAGTGTATTCACTACTAGACTAAGGGATTTGCAGAAACTTTCCATGGGAACGTGTATTTCAAAAAAAAATATTCAGAGGGTTTTTGTTAAGTGCTGAAGGCTGGAATGCTGTTGCCTCAGTAACGCTGTTCAGGCTGCTCAGTGCTTCTGTCTTTGGAGCTCTGGTGTTATCAGTACTAGCAGATAATGCAGCCTGATAATGTAGCAGACCTAACTGTTACTCATAAAGAAAGACCACAGGCATGGTTCAGTGACAAAGGCACTTGGCCAGGTTTACTGCCCTCCAGGCACAGTCTTAGCACCCTGGCTCCATGATTACAGATTTGCTAACACATGAGTGCCCAGTGGCAAGCAGTGGCTCTGTCAACAGCAGGACTTTCTGCTGTTCCCCAGGCCACGCAAAGGATTATGGTGAGGTACCCCAGCATTTATAGACTAAGACAAACAACTGGGATAAACAACTTATGTACTACCTTATGCGTTTCAATGACATCTGTTTTTTTTCCTCCCCTTGTTCCTGATATCTTGAACAAAACATCCCTATTCTGTGAAGCCACCGTATCTTGTACTAGATTGGGATGTATCTGTAGTAGGTTTAATGTATTTATGTAAATATCTTGTGCCTAGTACACTAGCAATAACTTTTGCCAAGTTCATATATTGGACAGTGAACTTGTTAGCATCTACTTCAATACATGGCCTGACTTTAGTTCACAGTCTCTGATTCAGGCCTCAGGTCTTACACCAGGCTCAGTGATCCAGGCTCTCTCTCTCTCTCTACTATGGAGGGAGGGGGGAAAGAAAGAAAGAAAGAAAGAAAGAAAGAAAGAAAGAAAGAAAGAAAGAAAGAAAGAAAGAAAGAAAGAAAGAAAGAAAGAAAGAAAGAAAGAAAGAAACTGTATCAGTGGAGTCAAAACTTTCTTTTTCCATCTTGTTAAAATGGAACATTCTGATTTTCCATTTTGAAATGACTTTCCTTTTAGTTTTTTGAGACTATGACCCTCACTGACACCTACTCTCCACTGGAGCCTGAACCTTGGTAGCCAATGCAGGGAGGCTTGTGAGACTTAATATAAACCTGTACGGGACTGAATCCTGCACAAAACCAGAATGATCCAAACCTCTCAGGCTCCCCAGCTACATGCAAAAACCCACTTCTTTGATTCTTCTTTGATTCTCCTTTTGCAGTGAGTGGGAAGTGAGTGAGTTTTGAAGTTGGGACAGAGGAGGGGCTGGGTATTTCTCACTGGCAGGTTGTCTCTCTGCTTGTTCAGGGTTGGGTTGTCAGACTGGGGCTAATGTTCAAATGTTCAAACAAATGTTCATTAACCCAATTTCCAGCAAAAACAAAGACAAATAGGTGAGATGCAGAGATGTGTCTCCTTTTTCAAAGCAATGGCTGCATGGCAAAGGTGAGTTTGCTTTGGCTTCTGAGACAGTCACGCAGAGTGGAGTTTTATCAGGGAAATGTTTAGCAGATAGTTCTAGATTGCACCCAGCAACCTCTGTAACTCTTAAACCACTCTGTGGGGTTTAATACTCTGCCCCGAGAGCCAGAGCATCCCCTTGGGTGGGAAACCTCTGCGGGGAACTTCATGGACCTTTTACTGTATCCTCCAGTGATGAGGAGGGTTCTTCCCTCACACAGCAGAATGGAGAGCATCCTGGAATTATGTCAAATCTAAAAATTCTGCTGGAAGCCAGGCCTCATACTCAGGGGTCCCTTGACTTTGTGTGAGAAGAGTGTCTTGGCCTCCTCTGCCCCTAGCACAGGGTGCTGAGGGTGCTGTTCCCCTCCATGCCTGGAATCTCCAGGAGAAGCTGTTAACCCCTTGAGGTACAATCCCTCCTGGATCTCCCCAGGGCAGTGCAGTTCAGCAACCCATTCACCTTTCCTGACACACAGCTGTACCTATTCGAAACACATTGTATTTGATGGGAATAGGTGAAATTTCTGTCTCATCAGGGCTGCACCCCTTTCCCTGGAGCACACAAAACTCCTTCAGTAGGAATGGGTTGGCTAGACACTGGGACAGAGGGCATGGGGATGATCTGAACTAGGACTACAGAGGCTATATTAGTTCTGTATTTGGCTCTGATGCTGGAATACTGTGTGCAGTTCTGGTGTACCCAACTGAAGAAGGAAGTTGTCAAACTGGAGAGGATTCAGAGAAGAGAACCAGAATGATTAAAGGATTAGTTGACATGTATTATAGTGATAGACTCAAAGAGATTGCTTACACTCTATAAGTACATACATAGGAACAAATATTTGATAATTTAGTGTCGCAGAGAATGGTCTAACAAGATCCAATGGCTGGAAGTTGAAACTAGAGAAAGTCAAACTGGAAATAAATTGTTAATTTTTAAAAGTGAGGGTGATTAACCATTGTGACAATTTACCAGGGGTTGTGGTGGATCCTCCATCACTGGAAATTGTTTGAAAACAAGACTGTATGTTTTTTTCTACAAGATCTGCTCTAATACAAACATGAATCATTTTGGAGAAGTTCTCTGGCCCATGGTATAGATGATGAGAGTGCTTCCTTCTGGCCTTGGACACTGTTATGCTCATTGTGTCACCTGCTCCTTCACAGCTATTCTCCAATAAAGACAATACAGCTTTCAATATTTTAACTGTTAATTACCTTCCTCTTTGGTCATATTATGGCAAAAGCTGCTGACATAATCATTAAACATTTCTTTCTTTCTTAGGAGACTTGGAAAAGAGAATAAGTAAGTCTGTGTCCTTTTTCTTCTGTGTGCTGCTCTACTGTTGTTTAGGAGTCTTGTAGAATGAAAAGAAAAACCATTGATTTTATTATTAGATCTCCCCCCTCTTTCCTGTTTTGGATAGAGCAGATTACTTGGCTTGTTTTGTCAATAGCATTTGTTGGTTGTGAGCAGTGCTGCTCCTACATTTGTTGAAATAGACTCACCCACTATTCTTTTGTATTCTCCAAGAACCATAACACTCCTACAAAAGGCACAGTATGAAAGGCAATATATAAATTGAAAGGACTCTGCATTGAAACAGCAATGGAATGCAGCTCACAATGTAAATTGTGTTACTGCTCATTTCACAGCAGATCCCATATTAGCAGAGCTGCATCCCATGCCATATTTGCCTCTTTTGCTAATTAGTTGTTGCCATGAAGCTTCAGATTAGACAAGATCCTATTCTTGCTTTAATAAATGTATCTACTCTCTAGGGGGATAGGAATGGGACTAACCCACAGATTGAATAGCTACCTCACTACCCAATGCCAATATGTATGCTATTCAAGAAACAAAGGATCTCATTCGCCATCTTCTATTTGTAACTCCATGGATATACACTAAATTATTTTCTTATCCCCATTTTTCTTTTGCAGAGGAACTGCGGGGGGAAATGGGTGAGTTTCCCTACTTTACTCAACACTGATCAAACTGATCATGCGTCTGACGAAGTGGGTAATCACCCACGAAAGCTTATGCTCCAATACATCTGTTAGTCTTAAAGGTGCCACAGGACTCTTTGTTGCTTGATCAAACTTTGTGTCCCCTGTATGGGTCCCAACAGCTTCAACTGCAGAAGGGATCTATCATTTCGTGGCCCATTGATATGGAAAGGGGAGGATCTGTGTAGGTGACTCTGTAATTGTGTCAAGAATCAGAGGGGTAGCCATGTTAGTCTGGATCTGTAAAAAGCAACCGAGAGTCCGGTGGCACCTTTAAGACTAACAGATGTATTGGAGCATAAGCTTTCGTGGGTGAATACCCACTTCATCAGACGCGTACCCACGAAAGCTTATGCTCCAATACATCTGTTAGTCTTAAAGGTGCCACAGGACTCTCTGTTGCTCTGTAATTGTGGTATGTCATGGAGCTGAGACCTCAGCAGGATTTTGCAAACAAAATTAAGGGGAGAGAGGTTGAAGGGGAGTTGGGCATGAGAGCGAAAACATCCACGCCTACAGGAACTGAACATTTCCACTGAATGAAAAAGCTCTGGATAGGGAGTGCGGCAGGACAGAGTTGATAGTGCTGAGTCTGAGCTTGTAGTGGTTGAGGCCATGCAGACACTCCACCGCATGCCTCATGGATGGAGGGAGAATAGTCTTCCCCAAAGAACTTCCCCAAAGCTGGAAACCCACATCCCGTGCAGAGCATCCAGAGGAGGCTTTTTGACAATCCCCCACAAGGAGAGTGCTGATAGTCACACAGGAATTTTTGCTAGAGCAGGAAATAGAAGCTAGCTATTCTGGCTTCTGGGCCAGTGTATTCACTATGAGAGCAGGGTGTTGGCAGGAAATTTCCATGGGAATGTGTTTATTTCGGAAAAAAAAAAACTGGATGGGGGGGAAAAAATGAGCGAAAAGAAAGCATCTCACCAGAGTCCAAAGTTTCTATTTGCTCCATATTAAAATGGAACATTCTGATTTTTCACTTCAAAATGACTTTTCCTTTATTTTTTCTGACAATGACCCTAATCTGCTTTCATAGAACATATCCAAGGAGACATAGTTAAGGTTCCATTCAGTTACCTAATCATTCAGTGCCCCAAGAGGGATCCCTTGATAGGGAAAGAGCATCCTCTTGGATGGGAAACCTCTCCTGGGGCCTTTCATTGCATCCCACACTAATGGGGGGGGGTTCTCCCCTCACACAGCAGAGTGCAGAACATGTGGAATCACTGCAAAGCCCAAGACTCTGATAGAAGCCAGGACTCATACTCAGAGGTCTTGTGCCTTTCTGCCAGAAGAGTTTCCTGGATGCCCCTATCCCTGGCAGCAGGGTGCTGAGGGTGCTGTCCCCCTGCATGTCTGGGATCTCCAGGAGGAGCTGTTAACCCCTTGATCTACAATCCCACCTACTGTTCCCCAGGGCAGTGCAGTTCAGCATCCCACTCACCTTTCCTGTCCCATGACTGGGCCACTCAGACACATATTGTGATCTGAATAGGTGCAATTTGTGTATCAGCAGGGCTGTACCCTTTTCCTTGGACCTCACAAAACCCCTTCAGTAGGAATCGGTTAGCTAGATACTGGGCCAGAGGGCATGGGGATGATCTTAAGTAGGACTATGGCGGTTATATTAGCTCTGAATTTGGATCTGCCGCAAGAATACTGTGTCCAGGTCTGGTGTCCCCAATTGAAGAAGGAAGTTGCTAAATTGGAGAGGTTTCAAAGAATCAGGCAAATGATTAAAGGATTAGAAAACATACTTTATAGTGATAGACTCCAGGAGCTCAATCTATTTCGCTTAACAAAGAAAAGGGGTCACTTGGTCACACTCTATAAATAAGCACATAAGGAACAAATATTTGTCCTCAACCTAAATTTTTACTCAAAATACCCTCCTCTTTCCATTTGAACCAACAAATCCATCTTCCCTTGTTCTTCCCTAAACCTCATGGCAGCAAACAAGGCTACATACTAAACACTCTGGACATCAGACGAGCACTAGCGTTCTTCCTTGAGAGAACCAAGACCTTCAGATAGTCACCAAGACTTTTTATTTCAACTTTGAAACGATCTAAACATTCCTCAGTTTCCAAGCAGAGACTGTGTAAATGGATTTCTGGATGCATCCATTTTTGCTACCAACAGGAGGATATACAACCTCCACTGGGGCTCCAATCCCACTCCCCCAGGTTATTATCCACCTCAGTAGCTTTTCTCAAGAAGGTACCAATCAAGGCCATATGTAAATCAGCCACCTGGGTATCTGCACACATGTTTAGAAACCACCATGTGATAGATCAGAGCTCAAGATCAGACACATTGGTAGGACTTATTGTATTATCGTCAATTACCCACGCAACTCTGAAGCCCCTTCCGTCCACAGAGGGACACTACTTGACAGTCATCTGAAGTGGAGAACCCATAGGGATACGCCTCAAAGAAGAAGAGAAGGTTACTCACTCTGTGCAGTAACTGAGGCTCTTTGAAATGGTGTCCCTGTGGGTACTCCACTACCCATTCTCCTCCTCTCTACTTCAGAGTTCAATCTATGGACCAGGTGGTAGAGAAGGAACTGAGAGGGGTCTGGTCATGCAGCGCTAGATAGGTGCCAACAAAGGCGTGAGACAGGGTCAGATTGGCAGTCTGGATAGTCAGAGGTAGAGACACAGACACTCCCCATCTTCCTGTGCATCCACACTTCCTGAAGGAGAACCATTCGAGGAGCAGGAGGAGAGACCAGAGGAGGAAGCTTCACCTCTAACCAACATCTCATCATCTTCACTGGGTGAGGCAGTCATGCCAGCCCCCTCCACCCTCAACATCTGCTGATGACTTCAAACTATTTCAAGAACTGTTCTGATGAATAGCAGATTCTCTCCAGATAAAATTGGAGGAAGTGTGAGAATCACAACGCAAGTCACTGGACATATTGCAGACCTCTACATCAGCCAGGATCACTCTTCCTATAAATGAGGCCCTATTAAATCCAGCCAAAGTGGTGTGGCAGCCATTATACCTCCCATATGTAAGAGGACTGACAAAAAGTATTATGTCCTCTCAAAGGACATGGACTTCTTTCACATCCCACACCAAACTCAATGGTGCTCAATACGGTGAATGAAAGGGGAAGATAATATCACTCCAAGATGATCCCCTGTGATAAAGACTGGAAGAGGATAGATCTGTTTGGATGTAAGGTGTACTCATCGGCAACTCTACAATTCAGAATTTCATATTATGAGGTGCTTATGTCAAAGTATAGTCTCACAAACTCCTCTAAGTTAAGCAAATGTATTGACTACATTCTGGAGGACAAAAAGGAACAGTTCCAGGCACTCATAGCAGAGGGTCAACTACTGGCATGGACGGCACTACGGTCATCCTTGGATGTGGCTGACACAGCTGCTTTGTCCATAGCAACATCAGTGGTCATGAGATGGGCTTCATGGCTACACCTGTTGGTATTCCTGAAGGAAATGCAAGCCACAGTAAAGGATCTCCCATTCAAAGCTCCAAAGTATTTACCAAGCAGACTGATGAATCCCTTCATTCCCTAAAGGATTCAAAAGCAACATTAAAATCACTCAGCATTTATACACAGCACAGAGAGAAAACCGGGTAGATACCACCCTACCCCGAGATGACCTCTGGCTTTCCTCCCACCTCAACGACACTCTGACCTGCAATGGAGATGACAGAGATCTCCTTCTAAACACAGATAGCTCCCATCACAATCATCTACATCTTACATGTCTGTTTAAAAAAAAAATGTTTGGGGGAAAAGAAAAACGAAGCATTTCCAAACTTTCCTTTTTTGACTGCATTGAAATGGAAAATTTTGATTTTTTTCATTTCAACATTGTGTTTATATTGCAAATTTCAAAATGAGAACAAAATGTTTCAATTTTATCAAAACAGAATGTTTGGTCGACCTGAAAATTTTGGAGGAAATTTCAAAATTCTTTGTTTTCATTCTTTTCAGAAGAAAAAAAACCCCTAATTTTACAATAATGGAAATTCTGGTTTCTGCCCAGCTCTAACTAAACCATGTTCTCAGCCTCTCTCTCTTATAGGGCCAGTTTTTATATCTGTACCTCAGTGTGATATGTCTGTTTCCATAACTCTAACTTTCCATTGAAATCTATATGAATTTTAAGTGAACTGTAATTACGAGGCCTTGTGAATGAAATCTGGTCCAACACCAGTATTGTATTAGATGAAGCTGAGTCAGAATATTTTTCTACTTACTCTGGTTTCTCTGTCATTTATTCTGTGCTCATCTCCATGCATTCTGAACACATTGTAGTTTCTAATAGTAAACATATCAAAGTTGCTTTGTCTTTCTCCCTAGCTGTGACATCTTGCCTTAGTTATTAGTTTTGGATGGATGGTTTGGTTTTCCTTTTTTAACTGAGGAAATTCACAGGTCAGAGCAATGGTTCATATATTTCAATCTGAAGATGATGAGCTCCAGAGTGGTATTTTCAATAAAAAGACACTCTGGATTCAACCTCGCTCCCATTGAAGTCAAAAGATGCTTGCCATGAGCTTCAGTGCTTGTGGGACTGGGCCATGGGAAGCCCAGGATCCGTGGATCCGGGTCTCTCCGACCAGCTCTAATCAGGATCTTTCTGCTTTTGCAATGAGAGGAAGTTGGGTAAGTTTTGCTGTTGAGATTCAGAGCTGTAGAGTATTTTCCGCTGGCAGGTGGCCTCTCAAATGCTATAGCGTGGAAACTGGTGCAATTTCTTTTGTGAAACATTTTCAGACCCTCTCCCTCCTAAGAGTGTTTTATAGGGTCTGCTGTTCCAGAACCAAAGTGTGTGCACGTGTATACGTGTGTGTCGTCGTCCCCCCCCCCCCCCCCCCCCCCCCCCCCCCCCCCCCCCCNGTTGCCCCTTTTCTTGGTACTCAAAGCTCCTTCTTCAGAGCCATGGATCTGTATGTAAAGAAAGAAAGAGCCGGGGCTGGGCTGGTTGTGTGTGAGGATTATGCACCTTTATCCCCTTCACCCCAAGGGAGAGTCCCCATAAAACACAATCCTGTTCAGAGAATCTTTAGTTTTTTTAACTATTAGTTCTGTTTGGGGTGGTTGCAGACGTGTATTCCTCTCAGGTGTGTTTGTGCCAAGCGCACTGGGACTGGAGATTTTCCCCCTAGCAGTACCCGTCAGGGCAGCGCATGTGCTCAACACCTTCTTTTGGCCTCTCCGGAGGCTATATAAGGGTGGCACTGCCCCAACTCCCCTAAGTTCCTTCTTAATGCCAGTGGCCTTAGTTGGAGCTCCCTATGCACATTTTCTCTTCACATTGGTTCTCTGCATCACGCTGTGTCACTGAGTTTTTCACTTTGTAAATAGTTTTTAGTTGTCCGAGGTAGAACCTACAGTCTAATTTAGATTTAGTGTAGTTTTTATAGTTAGCTGTTTGTAGCGGTTTGTGGTGCCCAACAACAAGGGTTATGCACTGTTCTCCGGGCTTCAGCATTGCCTGTCATGTGGGGTCTTTATCCCCAACCGTGACACACACACTCGCTGTTTGCTCTGCAACTCTGCAGCCTCTTACCTGGATCTCAAAGCCCCTTGAACTCCATAGTTTTCCGCATTTCACATAAATATCTGTAAGATTAATCATCCAGACCATAAACCATCATCATAATAAATTCTTCCAGCTATCTGGCTACCAATTTCTCTAGCTCTTTTTTAATTTAAGTCATCATGGATTTTGCACAATTTAATTCATTTACTGGGTAATCTTTGATGCATGTGTAACCCTTCTGCCGATCTGAGTTGGCAGCAACAAGGGCCGGGTTCAGTATCTAGGGCAGGGGTCCCCAACGCGTAGTGCTCGGGGGTTGGTTTTTTGGGGGGGGTTTTGGCGCCCGCCGGCAGCGCTCGGGTTTTTGTGGGTTTTTTTGGCGCCCGCCAGACAAAAAAGGTTGGGGACCACTGATCTAGGGGTTTCGTTTCAATAAGACAATGCAAAACTGGCTCGAGCCCCCACCCAGTGACCTGGGACAATTACATACCACCACACCCCCCTGGGCACCTTTAAGAGGCAATACTTCCCCTCTCGCAAGCACAGAGTTTGAGTGTAACAAAATCCTTTTAATAAAGGAGGGAAACAATGCGGCATTATGTTGGGGAAACACCACAAACAGGATTTATAACACAACCCATGAGCAGGGTCTTAAGTTCAGCAACCCAAAAGATCACCCAAAGTCCCAACAGTTCAACACCCCAAAAGTCTAACAACCCAAAAGTCTCTGTCCCTGGCCAATGCAGCGCCAGAGTTCAAAAGTTTATCCGCAGAGTTTTACACCCACACACACACCCAGCCTAGGTGGAAAGGGGGGGGCGCGTTAAGGGGCACCTTACATGGTCCAAGGCCAACTGCCACACCTCTCCGCGGGGTTCTGCTGCAGCCTTCACCATGAGCCACTCCAACTGTCCCGCAAACTGCTTCGCTCTGCCAGCTGCTCCGCTCTGCTCCACCAGCCGTGCCATGAGCCACTCCAGCCATCCTACAAACTGCTCTGCTAGCCATCCCGTGAACCACACCTTGTCAGCCACTTAATAATAGATCTCCAGGACCCTCTACTAGTTAACACAGCACTCAACGATTTCAGCTCATAGTAGAAGAGCCCCAGTGCAGGTACACCAAATTAGCTCTAATATTTGAAAGGAAGAGGAATAATTGGTGTTTCAGATTCTCAAAATGGGCCCATGCCATCAGGTACACATACCTATCCCCAACCTCTCTCAATTCACTGGGTTTTGGAACCCATGTCCCTTGTCTAGCGAGTGCCACTTAGGTGATGGTGAGACCCTCTGTCATAAAACAGTTTCATTGTCCTTGATTCACATAATCAGGGTAACAACACTTTATTCCTCCTGCCCCAATAACAAAGAAACTGGGGATCCCACAGCAGCCAAAGTGACCATTTTGGGCTGCTGTGGGCTTATGCTAGGCGGGGTGGGTGTGCCTATGCAAACAAAATCAGCCCCTGAAGTTCTTTTCCACACTCGCCACAATTCACCACCAGATGTCAGGGTAGAGCTCATCCTGACTCTGCTTACACATGGTACCAAGGAAAACACTGAACAAGAGTTTAAAAGGCTGTAATAATTGTTGTTATTTTTTTCCAGATGAAATGAAGAAGGAATTAGGTGAGTGAAGACCTATGTACACCCTTGCTGATGTCCCCAGTCCTGTTGCTTGGATATTTGGAGAGAGGGGACATTTCTCCTGTCTCTTCTCCATCTCCCTGGCTGCTTTTGCTGGAGAAGGGGATCCTGACAGTCCATGTTCTTCCCCATCCATATCAGGGAATACAGCAGCTCCAGGCAGACACATTGCAGCTCCCCAAACTGCTCACACATACCAGGCAGCATGGGAGATGTGGCATGCTCCGTGCTGTCTGTCTGAACCTGTGGGATGGGACAGATCCCCGGACTACTTGACAGCCACATACAGAGTCCAAAACACCTCAGTAGCCACAGCTGGAGTGTCACTGATTTAGAGTATGTCTGCACAGCAGCTGGGGTGTGTAATTCCCAGTGCAAGTAGACAGACACCTGCCAGCTCTGCTCCAGCTACCATGCTAAAAATAGCAGTGTAAGTGCAGTGAGACAAGTAGCAGCTCAGACTAGCTGCCTGAATATGTACCCAGGGGTCAGATGGAATTGGTTTACCTGAGCCAGCGTGGTCACTCTCTTATTTTTAGTGCACTAGCTCAAACAGAGTTGGCACATGTGTCTACCCATGCTGGGTATTACACCTTCCAGCTGCAATGTAGACACACATTGGAGGGAATTGTCCTTCTATGTCCTGCCTAGTAGGAGCTGGATTGCTGTGAATACAGCCTCTGGTGGTTGGAAACACTGTGTGTGTGGACGGGAAGGTTTATTTTCTGTTCAAGTGATAGGGGAATGTGTAAGAGGGAGTTAGAAACAGATCAAAGCCAAGAAGGGCAGGTAACGTGGTGAGGTGATGCATTGGATGGAGGTGCAAGACAGACAGAGCAGATCTCAGCCAGAGCAGGACTCTTGCCCTGGTTTCTAATCTTAGCTCAGAACAGCCCGTGTGTGTGTGAGGGAGAGAGAAAGAGAATGGCCATTCAAGTGCCATTTTTGTCAATAGTAAGTCCTGCAAAAGGAATCAGCCCCTACTGTGTCTGGCATCCTCACTTGTCATCAGTCTGGAACTTCCCTGTTGCTGGAGGGAGGAAATTTGCAGTCAATGCCTCTCTTAATTCATTGTCTGTTGTTTTCTTACTTTCGTTTCAGAATGGAGAAGGGCTCGGAACAATTCAGGTAACAGAATACACAGCACATGCATAGAGGTGCTAATACTATGGTAATAGATGCAGCATATAATACATTAGAATCTGTCCCAATATTAAAGAAATCATCGTTTGATACTATAATCAAACTAGAAACATAAACTGTTCTTATCAGTTACACAGCTCCTAAGGTCCTTACTTCCCAGCTCCCAAACTGATTTCAAGGCCTGATCCTGAGCTGATTTACACCAATTTCACACGATTGTAACTCTACTGACTTGCATGGAATTACCCCTGAATTACAACAATGAGATCAGAATCATCCTGCCAGTGTGATTTTCAAAAACATCTGGGTGATTTCAGAGTAATATGGGGCCTATATCTGTTAGCACCCCACTGTGGCAGGATGGAGAGCTACACAACCTGACTCCATTCCCCTTATGCCGCCACCCTCAATTCTGTATTCATCAAGTTCTTTGTCTCGCCCTTTGGTTGGTTAATTGTCTCAGTCCCCTTCAGGATAATAGGGAGTTGGAAGTTCCTTGGCTCTAGTGGGGCTATATCTCCATATTTTAGAGCTGAATTCTCCAAATTCCTTGCCTGCAGTCGGTGGACCCACTCACTCACTGGGTTCCCGTGTTGGGAACAGCCAGAACCAATCCTTCTTTGTCCCTTGCTACTCCCTGAGCTGTCTCCTACATCTCCTGCTCTGGAGGCTTCCCCAGCTTCTTGCTCTGCTTCTCTCTCTTTGGCATGTTGGCTTCTTAGGCAGCTTCTCCCCAGTGGAGGGATCCTTCCTCTGTAATCCCTCTGCATCTCTGGCTGCTGCCTTTTTCCCCGGGAGCTCCCCCTCTCACTGAGCTCTGTAACCTTTTATCAATCCCTGGTGCTACCCTGCCTAATTAACTCCCCCAGTTACTCAGTGAGGCAACAACTCCCAAGTGAACTTAAGCTACCTCATGCCCCCTTGTGGAGCCTGTCAGGGGAAGGCTGGGCCCCAGACCCCTTCAGAGAGCCAGCTGCCCTCTGACAGACCTGCGCTCCTAAATCACTTCAGCTCAGCTCCTCCAATGTCATGGTACCAATGGGAGTTAGGCATCTACATATCTTTGAGGAGCTGGGCCTTAGTGTTTACTTGGTGCAGGGTTTTTTGAAGTGCCTAAAGAGGCCCTCATGATTTGGGCCACAGTGAAGGCACAGATGATGTAGTGGCAGGGACGGTGACCCCAGTAAGAATCATAATGCAGTGGTGGTGGGATCACGATGGGGACTGCAGTGGTGAAAGGCATGGTCAGGAGCGAGTCAACGATGTTTATGAGGCACTTGCTAGTGATGAAGACAGTGGTGGTATCGTTGCTCTGGTGATAACGGAGACTGATGGGGATGTTGCTGATTATAATAATTATACTGAGAGAAGATGAAAATGATGCTGAGGCAAGGAAGGACATGGTGATGGTGATCTGACAATGAAGACAGTGCAGATAATTTCAATGTTACAACAGTTTTCTGCTGACCATCTCAGAGCTCTTTACAAACAACAATAAAACACCCTCTAGCACCTGATGAGGCTGGCACCATACTGAGTTTACTGCAGAGTAAACCAGCTATCAGAGCGCTTATGTAACCTGACCAATCTCACACAGCAGCAGAGCTGGGAACAGAACCTTAGGGTCCTCATTCCAGGTCTAATTACTAGGTAAAACTTTATTTTAATGAGTAATTATAATATGTTATTATGTATGTGCATCTTATTTATTTACAATGGTAGTAATAGGGCATGTTGACATGACCAGTGTTTGAGTTCTTACTAATCCAGTTCTGTGTTTCATGGTGAACTTCTCATCATAGTTAGCTGTCATAGGAAACCTTTTTGCCATTCTTCACACACAAAACTTCCCATAATGCTAGACACATAGTGGGCCCGATTCAGCTCTCAGTTACGATGGTGATGGCGTACTTTGCTGGCCATTAGTTTAAGTGAAGTTCCTCTGGATTCACACTTGTGTAACTGAGCTCAGAATCTCGCCCAGTTTGAGTACTAATGTGATAAACAGTTCAGGGTCACTTTTATTTTTGTGTAAATACCAAGCAAGTCTCATTTCCGAAATAGTTCAATACAACATTGACTTGGCAAGTGTGCAGCATGGGTCAAGTCCTGCAAACCTCTTCCTTGCATGAGGAGAGGCAGCAGGGGAAGGCTCATGGTGTATATTTCCCTCCTATTCTAGTTTATACTGGCGTTATAGGAGTGGTTCTCAGAAAGAAAACTCTCTTCCTGTAGATGACATCACACTTGATGCAGACACTGCCCACCCCAACCTCTCCGTTGCTGACAATAAGAATAGTATGAAACATGAAGCCCAACCTCAAAAAGTTCCAGGAAATCCAGAGAGGTTCGATTCAACTGTCTGTGTGTTGGGCGCTGAAGGATTCTCTGATGGAAAGCACTACTGGGAGGTGGATGTCATGAACAGCTCTGACTGGGACCTGGGAGTGGCCAGAAAATCAGCACACAGAAAAGGAAAACTTTCCCTGTCCCCTAAAGAGGGATTCTGGGCACTCGGTCTGAGTGGGAGAGATTATTGGGCAAAAACAGACCCATGGACCCGGGTCATGGTGCAAAAAAAGCCCAAGAAAATTGGAGTTTACCTTAGTTACAAAGACAGGTTGGTGACATTTTTCAATGTAACTGACATGTCTGTGTTGTTCACATTTAACAATTGTTCATTCTCAGGAGAGGTTTATCCATTCTTTAAAAATTCACAAAAAGAAACAACAATGAGAATTTGTTCAATTAAAGAGGAATAAATATAACATGACTGATGCTGATTTTATACTGATGTAACTGAAATCAAGGATTTTATGAATGTATTTTGATGTAAAAAAGCTGGGGGGGGTTAAATGTAGCTTGTCATGCTGTCTTCATTACATGTTTTGCAATAAAATGTTTTCATTTCCTATTGGTTTTTTGCTTGTGACTTTTGTCCAATACAATATTTGACTAGCACAGTGTTTCTGGGGCATTTGATGCAGATGTTAAAAAGAAGAAAACACCATCCTCTCTCACACTTTCCTTATTGGCAGCTTCACCTTGGAAGCAAAATAACAAGAATCTCATTGCTAATTTCAGCATTTTCCTCTATAATAAAAGATAGATAACATGGATATCTCACTAATAACCATATTTTGGGACCATGTATCAGAGGGGTAGCTGTGTTAGTCTGTATCCACATCGGGACTCACTGATATTTTGGGATGGTATTATACTGTACTATGAAGTTCCAGTGGCTGGAAGAAAAGTTAGACTGAAGATAGATTTCCACTATAAATCCAATTTTTACTCCCCCACCTCCCCCATAAAGTTATCCAATCTTCCTGACACTTCCCACCAAGACAGAATTCTTCTGGGAATTCACTCCAAAAAAAGTGAATTAAGCTAAACTGATTTAACTCTGAGGTCTGGTCTACACAACAGACCTATGTCTGTCTAACTATGTTGCACAGAGGTGTGAAAATTCCATACCCCGGAGACATGTAGTTATAATGACCGTAACATCCCTTTGTGCTTTGTGGAAATGAGAGCTTCTCCCACTGACATAGCTCCCACCTGTCAGGGTTTTAAACGTTGACCTATCCTTAACGAGAGTATCCACACGGGTTTAATGCAGTTTAGCTAATCCGCTCTTAATTCACATCTTTAGGGCATGTCAACATTTGGAAACAGTGTAGCTGCAGGGCTGGAGCAGCGCTGCTGTAGTGCTACAGTGCAGACTCTACCTTGCTGACAGGAGGGGTTCTCCCATTGGCAGAGTAGATAATGCACCTCCCCAAGAGGAGGTAGCTAGGTTGACCGAAGGATTCTTCCATTGGTGTAACGCTGGCTACACTGAGGGCGGTTAGGTCAGTATAACCACGTCTCCCAGGGTGTGTGGGTGTGTATTTTCACCCCCATGATGTGTCCTGCCCAACTATGCCAATGTAAATTCCCAATGTAGACTAGCCCTTAGTGCCTCTTGTACAAACCCATTGGGTTTAATAGGGTTACACACATGAAAGAAGCTGCCCTAAGGTAGTAGGCTTGTTTCTTTTCACAAGCAAGGTACAAAGAAACTAACTTCTTAAAAGAACTCAAACACAGCTCCAATAAGACACCTTCCAAAACTAGGGAAAAGCCACCATCATGTGATGTTTTTCTGCAGTACCACAGGCCAGATTCACCAGTACTGTTTGGTTGCTGTGCACCATTCTGTGATGATAAACAGCTGTGCACCCAGTTTAACTGGCTAGTTAATTACGGCTGCTTTGGGACACTGGTGCAGTGTGAAGCAGCCAAAGTGTATTAGGGATTCTGGCCCAATTTAAAGCAGGACTAGGGATGTCTTCACTTTTCCCATTATTTGATCATAGACTCCTGGGGTTTTCTATGCCTTTCTTCCCATTTGCTCCCAGATTCCCCTCTTTATTCTAGCCTTAATCCCATCCACATGGGACTAGCTCCCAGATTCACAGGGTGTATTTTTTTCCTTTGATAGGCAGAGTTAGTGGCTGCAGCCTTGGAACTAATTATGATCTTTCTTATCCATAAACTCTTCTTCACTTCACAAAAGATGTTGCAGAATTGCAGCGCCTGTCTCTGCTGGATGGAATGCTTTGCCTCTGCTTTGTCATGTCTAATCCTTGTTTGAACAGCGGAAGGATGTTGTAATAAAGATAGCTGATGATTTCTACAAACAAATCAAGGTCAGTGTTGCATTAACTCCTCTCAGCCTCTGTTTGTGCTGAAATTGATGTTTTTATTATTCACTTTCAGAGCGCTATAATCAGTCCCACAAACATGATGTGTGTGTCCATTGGCCTATTTGTATATGACCTGGGTGTGGTCTGAAAATTAACCTTGCATGCCCACAAATACCCAAGCAGTGCTCCAAGAGCTGAGCTGACTGGAAAATGGATTTCCATCCCACAAAAAATTGTGGCGTGTTGGCATTTGTGTCACAATGGGATGAATCTGAGACTTATCACAATGTTTCATGAAAAATGAGACAGACGCACTCCAGAATAGCCAAAACCCTCTTGGTGGGGTTCGAGACCTTGCTCTGGCAGTTTTGGGCCTGGGTGTCT
>QXTE01000494.1:1557-238629 GCA_003942145.1 Platysternon megacephalum
CTCTGTTCTTTTGTCTTTCAGATAATCAGAGAAAACTAATGCCAGCTGAACAGCATTCAACATACCATGCATTTACTGGCACAATAGGAATTATGTTCTGTGTTCTATGTCCTGTCTTGTGGTGTTTGTCTCATGGCCAGAATTGTTGTGTTTTAATATTTTTATAAGACAGTCTAGTTTAAAACTAAATAGAAGGGTTAAATCAAAAAGCAGATACTTGTTTTATTCAACTTAAAATACAAAGTGTTTGGATAATATCAGGAGAATGTGATATACTAAAGGTTAATACATTCGCTTAAGTAAGAAAGAAACTGCATTGGCCACATTTTTAATTGAAAAATTGTTGTTAAAATTTGCATACCAACAGTCTTCGGAAGCAAGGACATGAAAGGTTAACCCACTCCCCATATTGCACATGGGATCCTTCTGGCTACCTCAGATTTCTAGCCAGAGGGCTGGGGAGGGAGGAAAGCTATTGGACACCAGAGGTTGTACTGAGTGGACTCCTCAAAAGTGGGTCTGCTTGTCCTGGCTTGTTGCTCCAAAGCTCTGTAATAAAGTTATTTTACTGGAAGGGTATATGTGGCATACATTGAATAATAAGACTAAAGTACTGTATAATGGCGATGTGTATGTGTTAATTGTTGGGAAAAAGTGTATGAGTGAAGAGTAGAAGGTTCCTTTGTAGGTTAAAGGAAGCTAAGAAGGAAAAGGAACAGAACGAGTTAACTGAGGAAAAATATAGCTAGCAAGCTCAGTCCAAAGATAAGATGCTGGCCCCATCCAAGGACATTGTTCACAGCTAAGACTTGGCTGACAACCAAGAAAAGGGGGGCTGAATGTGCCCAAGCAACTATGAGATCTGCAAAACACTGCCAGACATTAATGAAATGTGCTAGGTTTCTTTTCTCACAGATAAAAGTGCTAACCAAAGACCCTAGCAGCCCAGCCATTCATTGAAACAAGGAGACTGAGTCTATGTAAAGCCCATCAACGAAAGACTGCTTTGGCTCCACACTGGAAAGGCCCTTTCCAAGTCCTGTTAACCACCAACACCGCTGTGAAGTGCCAAGGACTGCCTACCTGGACTCATGCCAGGGAAAAAGCCCAATTGGTTAAACAGCAGGTTACCTTTCTCGGGTATCATCTTCGACAGGGGAGTCGTAGTTTGGGTAAAAACAGAATCCAGGCTATACTTGATAGCCTCCAGCCCCAAAATCCCAGGGAATTGAAAGCCTTCCTGGGGCTAACTGGTTTTTGCCGACTTTGGATCCCTGACTATGGCGGGAAAGCCAGGCCACTGTATGATTCCCTCACACAGGAAGGTCTGCTCCAGTGGACATGGACTAAGGAAAAGGAAAAAGCATTTCAAGAGCTTAAAAAGGCCTTGGTTCAGCCTCCCGTTTTAGCCCTTCCAGATTCCCGGAAGCCGTTTTATTTCCCAAGTAGTTCAACAGGTATCACGGGCCCTCAGTATCCAATGGAAGTTGCATACACCTTGGAGGCCGCAGAGCTCGGGTCAGGTGGAGAGAATGAATAGGACTCTTAAAGAGACCCTTACTAAGTTGGGCATAGAGTCCGGGTTAAAGTGGCCTGATGCCCTGCCCCTCGCCCTCACCCGCATTCGGAGGGCCCCGCGTAAGGGACTCAAGCTTTCACCCTTTAAACTAGTCTTCGGGTTCCCTCCCCGAATACTCATCCCGGGGTTCCGAGAGGATGTAAACTGGGAGGTGGAAAATGACTCCTTATGGAAGCAGGTCTCTGCGCTGCAATCTGTTTTGTTACAGCTACATCGCTACGCGGCGCCTTTCCAGACTCTTCCCTTGGATCACCCCGTGCATTCATTCCAGATCGGTGACCAAGTCCTGGTCAAAAAGTGGAAGCGTGATCCCCTCACAGCACGGTGGGACGGCCCGCATACTGTTTCGCTCATCAGCCAAGCCGCAGTTAGACTTCTCGGGAGCGACAAATGGACACACCACACCCACAAGCGGTTCTTGAGCCCTAACCTGGAAACTGAATCGGCAGAAGAGGACATCAGCCCTCTGCTCGCCCCGGCTCCGGAAGCCCGAGGTGACACAGGTGAAGACTCCATCTGGGAATATCAAGGACTAGAGGGACTGAAGGGACTGTTTAAAAGAACAAAATAATGAAGTTCTTCCTTGTGTTTTTGTTATATGTATCCCAGTATTCATATGGTTGGGGAAACGGGTTTTTGCAACTCGGGGAGTTAATAGCAAATGCCTTTAACCTTACTAATTGTTGGGTGTGTGGCGGTCCAAAAGAATTAAATGAATGGCCTTGGGTAGCCCAACCAGTCGAGCCCAAATGGTGGGTCAGTAATTTAAGCACAGTACATAATGGGACAGAGAGATGGGCTGAGGACAATAGTCCCTGGCGACTCTACTCTTCCGGAATAAGCAGCTTTTGCCTTAACCGGACAAGACGAGAGGGGGTGTCTGTAGGGGAAAGCAAATGTGAATGGACTCTATCCCTAGGATTTGATTGCTATGATCCCTACTGTAGCCCATACGACTGTTCTAGATATCAAGGGCGATGGAACGCCACCCATGTCAAGCTTTCAAATAGTAGCTTGGTAAAATGTTCCCACCATCAGCAACATGAAGATGAGACTTGTAAGCCGGTGAAACAGGATAAGTCCTTTTCTAATGCCCTCCTTATAATTTGCCGGAAGGATAATACCACTAGTAAGAGCCACGTGGCCCGACAGCTTGAATGGGCATGGCAACACCATAATGGGACCCGGACCCATTTTAGAAAGTTCTGGTTAAGTACCAATCAGCCAAACTGGTCCTGTAATTGTGTTTGGAAAGCAGGGGCTGGGGCCTGGAGATGTGAGTATTGTAATCCTGAAGGCTTCTTGTCCATCGTACTGGGAGGGCCCTTAGGAACAGGTAATCACTTATACTATGAAAACCCACTGGATCCCAAAACCTGGGATGGCCCCTTTGCTAATGGAACTTGGGCCCTAAAAGGCCACTACTGGATCTGTGGATCCTACGCTTATCATAGGTTGCCTCCAAATTGATCCGGAATATGGTACGTGGGCTATATGAGGCCCCTATTTTTCCTATTGCCCCAATTCCAAGGAAAGACTTTGGGGGTCAAGGTATATGATGATCTAATTCGGGAAAGGCGGTTTGTGGACTCCATTTTAGCGGCCGGGAGCTCCCAAACTTGGAGAGATCAGGACTGGCCCCCTGAAAGAATAATCAAATATTATGGACCAGCCTCCTAGAACCCTAGTGAACTTGTGGCAGGGGCCAGAGAACCCATATATAATCTAAACCGCATTATTAGGCTGCAGGCTGTCTTGGAAGTATTAACCAATCAAACGGCCGCAGCACTAGACCTATGGGCTGATCAATCAACTCAAATGAGGAATGCAATTCTTCAACACCATATAGCTCTTGACTACTTGCTGGCGGAGGAAGGAGGACTTTGTGCAAAACTAAATGAGTCTAACTGCTGCTTACAAATAGACGATAATGGACAGGCAGAAAAAAAATTAATTACGGAAATGAGGAAGATAGCCCATGTCCCAGTACAGACTGGGGGTGGATGGGACACAGATTGGTTTACCGCCTGGTTGCCACAGTTAGGATGGCTCCGAAACGGGTTTCTCCCCTTCGTATTTTTCGTTATCACCCTATTAACCCTAGCGTACTTCGCCCCCTGCTCAGTTTCACTGATTCGAAGGCTGGCTGCCCAGGCTACATTTCAACAGATGATGATGTTATACGCGCCAGTAAGAATAGAAGCTGCAGAGCGGGGATTATAAGGCTCTTAAAATGCTTTTAAGGGGGGAGAACTGTTAGGAAAATGCTGGATAGCTCAATAGAACTAAAGACATGTATATAACCATGTCAGCTATTCCCTATCAGCTTAACTGGCTCATTTGGCTTACAATCATAATGCTGCTATTTTCCCATGTATTCTCAAGGTAGTTAATGCGAGGGAGCAACAGTTATATCTTGTTTGTCCCTTCAAAATGATACATGTATCCGCAACAAATGTTTCTTGTGTACTCCCTTACCGTATGTGTATCCCATATCTATGGGCCAACCTAATGACGCAAAGTTGTTTGTTACTGACTATAAAAAGAGCCAGTCCGGCCATGCAGGGTGTGTCTCTCCTCTGGCATGAGCCGATGAGAACACCCGATCGGCCGAGCGAGTAATAAAGCTGCTGGTACCCATCTTCTTGTCTCTCCGTGCCTCCTTGGTGGAATTAGGTAAGCTCCAGGGGGAAACGAGCCCTGTTTGGCTAACACTTACTAGGCATGGCCTTTAGACTAAAATCTTTGTGTTGCAAGAATGATAATTATTTAGGTATGAAAATTAAGTAAACTTTAAAAAAGGGTTTGTTTCTTCAGGGTCTTATATCTTTAAAGTGTGTGTGATGGGGACAAACAGGTTCCTCCTCTCTGGTAAAATGTGGTAACTTTTTTACATAAGCTGCTGCTTCTTTTAAGTTAGCCTACGGGAGTTTTCTACAATTTCTTTACAGAAGTTTTCCTTCGGGGATAACTTTAAAAAGCAAGCTGGTATATTTTTGCAAGAAATAGAACATCTTTATATTCACTGTTAGCAAAAAAAAATTTTTAAGGGTTTGTTTCCCCTTTACAAAGCTTACAGCTAAGGTCAATTTCCAGTCAATGAAATAAGAAAGCTTGATAGGGGTAAACTGTTCTGCTCTCTCTCTCAGCCAGCCATGTGCTGTCTTTTCTCTCCTTTAAAATCTCTTTGCCCTGCGTTCACTAAACTTTCTCTCAACCTAACAAAGAAATCTTTATTTTCTTTATTTTTTTTAAATTCCTTTTCTTTAATTTATCTCAAAACCCAGCCAAACATGTCTAAACACATGCATACAATACAAAAGTAAATAAATAAAATTTTCAAAATGGCTGACAGCGTCAAAAGCGTACATGACCAGAAACAGGACAGGAGGGCGGGATATAAACAATAAAAAGGGCATGGAAGCCTGTCAGGAATACATGGTGAAGAGTGCTATTGAGTGGTTCAATATTCATGGCACAGGAGGCCAACCACACACCCGCACTGGGGGGTTCCACAGGCAAAACATGCGACAAACACCTGCACAAACCTGTTTTCAAGGGGTCTTTGCACTGAGTGAATCACATGAAACCAGAGCATGGCAGCATCTAGGACCCCAGTCCCATTGTGCTAGGCGCTGTACAAACCCAGAATGAAAAGAACACTCATCCCTACGTAGATCAGCAGCAACATTTGAACCCCTTACACTTTAGGTCCCTAACTTAGGCCCTTATTAGCTGAGCTCAAGGAGTAATAACTAGCGCCCCTTCCTAGACCAGCCACGGGAGAATGACTTGACAAATGTCTTACTGGGTTACACAACTATTCAGTTGTCAGCAGCAGCATACTGGTAACCAGGAATCTCGGATTCTGCCCGTGGATCTGGTTCCAAGGGCTGGGCACGGCACCGTGTGTCTAAGCTGTCAGGGCGGGTGCTAGGCAGAGGGTCTGCACCCCAAGAGTGTGCCTGGGGACCCCAAGACAGGGACAAAGTCTGGGCTTTCTTCATACTCAGGATCCAGTGGCTTGGTCCCCACACAGCAATCTGGTGAGTGGCCAAGGGCGGGTGCTCATCTGTCACACACTGCCAGGCTTTCCCCTAAGGGAGCTGGGGGCACTCACCCAGGGCTGTGGGGCAGGGGGAGGAGTCAGGTCTCTGCTGATGAAGGCTGGTGCCAGCTTCACTTTTTCTGGGGGCGTGCGGAGGGGCAGCACTGTGGTCTGGGGTCCCCAACGGCCAGGACTGTGTGTGCAGGGAGGGTCTGGGTCTGGGTTTGTTTTTCACCCCCCTTGGAGTGGGGAAATGGAGATGGATTGAGCAGACAGGGCCAGATCCCAGCTGGTATGACCGGCGTAACCCCCTTGATTTCAGCACCAGCGGGGGGGTCTGGTCCATAATAGTCACTCCCCTCACGCCAATCCCAGGGCAGTGACACGAGCTTGGCACAGTCTGCGGAGTTACTTCAACAGGAAATAAACCCCTGAGAATCGTTTCCCTGAAGGACTCACAGCCAAAATAACCTGATGAGAGAGAGACCGATGGACTCTCGGGCTCGGTGCCCAAACGCCACACGTGACCCACAGACATGGCCTCACTAAGGAGAGTCCATGTGCCAAAAGCAAGGCCAGAGTCAAGCTCCAGATCCTAGCTGATGTGAACCGGCCCCACTCCCTTGGAGTCAATGGATCAGATCCCAGGTGGTGTAAACTGATCACGCTCCCTTGCAGTCAATCAGGGCCGGCGCTCCCATTAGGCGACCTAGGCGGTTGCCTAGGGTGCTGCTATTTTGGGGGCGCCTGCGCCCCCGCCGCCCGTAGAAATTTGGGGGCGGGACCGTCCGCCGCCTAGCGCGCCGGCAAAGCTGGCGCCGCTACTGCAGTCATTGGGGCCAGACACCAGGGTCCTGGGAGGTTTGATGGCACTGTACGATCTACACTTCCCTGGGCTTTCCATGACCAAATATAAGGAGCACAATGAGGTCAGAGTGGGCAGCGTGTGCCCGTGTGTTGTCTGCTTCACATCAGCTGCACACCCTGAGGGCATTAAACTGGAAACAGCAGCTTCATGCTGGGGGGACAGTTTGGGGAGGGCTGCATGCTGTGCCCAGGGGCTCGGTGGATGGCTGGGTTCCCACATCCAGAGGAAGGTGCCGGGGGGAATGGCTGCACCCTGAGGGGCGTCTGGATCCCGAGGCTGGGGCAATGGCTGGGAGCTTGCAATATCCCTGGGGTGCGACGCACAGAGACAGATCCTCTCACAGCAGCCCTGCTGGATGGCCGGGGAGGGCGCTGGCTGGGCCCTGTGACAGATGCCCCCCACCATTCCCCAGGGCGCTGGCTGACTGGGGAGGGGCAGGAAATGGTCCCACTGCTTCTAGCCACCAGCCCTTCTCCCAGGGGTGATGGGGCTGTGGGAGGGGCAGGGATGCAGCCGGCCCAGAGCTCAGGGCTGGCCAGCCCGTGGCCTAGCTGGTGGCCCATGTCTCTGCCCTCACTCTGCTCTGGCCCCTGGTGGTGCAGGGTCAAAGGGCCATTCTCCAGCCAGCCCCATGCCAGTTGCAGGCAGCCCTGGAAGAAGGAAGGGGGCTCTGCCCAGGAACTGGCTGGAAAAGATGCAGAGAGCGACTGTGGAGCGCGGCTGAGGGGACGGGGATGGCCTCCTGGCCCCACTGATCCCAGCCCAGCGGTCCCAGTGTTGCCTGCTCCCCGGTGTCCAGAGGGGAGGCTCCTGGCTAGGACCCACAGCCAGAGCAGGTGCCTGATCTGCACCCTCAGCTCACCCCACGTGGGGACATGGCTGCGGGAGAAGAGGCTCTTTCACGTCATGGGGACGGCCAGTGGTGCCTCCCAGGGCAGCAACAACGACACAGCCTGTGTGTTTGAAACAATCTTCCACCACGACACCCCCGCCTCCTCCTGCCCCATGGAAACCCTGCTGAGTCCCCCTCCCCCCCACCTCTCCGCTGGGCACAGGTAAATAGGGCCGAGGCATTAGCCCCACCTGGTTCCAACTGTGCACTCAGATCATTCCCAAATCCTGCTCCCACGACCCCTGCCCAGGAAGTGCCCTCAGCTTTCTCCACCACACGCCGCCCGGGGCATTGCTGGGCCACACTCTGCACCCAGGAACCGCAGGTGAAAGGTCCCATTGGTGCCACCTGGCTAAAGCGCTGACATGTTCTTCTGTCTAACCCAGCCCAGTCAGCCAAATCCACACAGCCGGCGAGTGGGGTCGGCACCTTCCTCTGCTCTCACTTCCCCAAACTCCAGGGCAAACTGGGCCCCTCGCTGTTTGGATTCAGCTGATTCAGCTTCCTCGGAAATCTGAACCAGATGACATCCATTTAACCCCCTAACAGCACTAGTCAGGGCGCGCTCCTCAGGCCAGAGATTGTCTCTCACTCTGTGTCTGGGCAGCGCCTGGCGCAATGGGCACCTCTGGCCAGTTCACCCGAAGGTGCAGATGGTCTCGGCCGGTCTGGGCCTGGTGCTGGTTGGCTGCTGGCCCCAGCCCTCCCCCACCCCTCCTGAGAGTCTATTCACCTCAGCTGCACTCCCCACCAGTTCCTCACTCCCCACCCCAGCCCTGCCCCGCTCAGCCCCCATTAGTGGATCAGGCCCCAAGGCCCCGCACAGTTCCACAAGGCCAGGCTTGTAGCCTCCATGGTGCCAAGCCTGGGCCGTCAGCACCAGCGTCCTGTCTCTCCCCAGGGCCCCCTGCAGCGCAGCCAGGCCAGCTCGGGAACCGGGTCTGTGTTCAGGGCAGGAAACCACGGACACCCTGGCCCCAGAGCAGCCCCCTCTGGCCCAGCCCAACAGCTGCTGTTGTCACAGCTGGAAATTGGAGGGTGCCTCACCCGCCCCTCGCTCCGCCCCCCGCCCCACAGGGATCAGTGGGGCAGGGGAGGGGCTGGGCGAACGGTATAAAAAGGAGCTGGGAGGGACTCAGCTGAGAGCCCATCACTGGGCATCTGGTGTGAGCATCTGTCAGTGAGTGACGGCACCTCCTGCTCCTGCCCCATGGAAACTATGGTGAGTTCCCCCACCTGCCTCCTCCTGCACCATGGAAACCCTTGTGAGTCCTCCTTGTTCCCCTACCTCCTGGCCCATGGAGCCCCAGGGGTGACCCCTCTGCCCACCTGCCCCCTGCCCCAAGTGATCCCATGTGGGTCCCCTCTGCCAGTCACCTACACCCCACCCCCACCCCATGAAGTTCCTTCCAGGGGATTCTTCTCTGCCCCATCTCCTGTTGGTAACACAGCAGGGGCTAGCGGGATGTGGGGCAGGGGGCTCAGGGTTTGTGCCCAGGGCTTGGTGGCACTGATGCTATAGGGTCCTGTGCAGGTGCCGGGACGGATGCCCAGGGCTGGACTCCCGCTGCTGCCCCTTCTCCTCTGCTTTGGGCCAGAGACCACCAGGAGCATCAACCCGGCCGCACTCGAAGTGATTGTGAATTATGTTGATAGGTGAGTGAGGCCCCAGTGGGGCATTTCCCATCTGACTGTGACCCCTCTGCCCTCCCCAGGGGGCAAGCGTAGGGAAAAGGGGGGAAGATGCTTCACATTTGCCCTCAGTGGCTTTCTATCTGGCATAAATGGCTCAGTCCATGGCAGAGCTGGGAGGGGGAGAGGGAGCCCTGAGCTGAGATGGATGATTCTGGGGGTGCAGGGAGAGATGGGGCCCAGATCTAGGAGGGGTGATTCTGGGGGTGCAGGGGGAGATGGAGCCCAGAGCTGGGAAAGGGGTGATTCTGGAGGAGCAGGGAGGAGATGTGGGTCTCAGTACTTGTGTGAAGGGCTGGTCAGAAACCGGAATTCCAGTTCCATCGGAAATTCTGAAACTTCTATTTTTTTCCTTATGAATCAGAACTAAAATTTGAAATCTTCTACAGAACGGGAATTCCAAATTTTGGTTTGGAAAAATTGAAAACAGATTTTGGTTTGACCATATCTAACTATTTCATTTCAGTAAGTTCATAATGTTTCAATTTCAGCTTTAGCAGCTTGACTTTTATGTTTAATATAATATAATATAATATAATATAATATAATATAAAAATCCAGATGTTTTCACTGGTATATTATAAACAGTAATATAACAAAAGTTAAAAAAAATAAAGTCACAACCAAATGTTTCAATCTAAACAAATTGTTGTGATTATTTTTCACCAAAAAATTACACAAAATCAATCTATTCCCTTGAAACCTTAAGATTTTTTTGAGTCAGGTTTTTCCTAAGGAAAACTGTTCTGTCTGAAATATTTTGGCGAGCAATAGTCATGTGCTTGCCATACACTCCCTTTGAAATAAATCAGGACCAGATAATTTGCACCCAAGAGTCTTAAAAGAACTGGCCGAGAGCTCTCTCAGCAATTGATGTAGATTTTTAATACAACCTGGAACCCTGGGGAAGTTCCAGAGGATGGGCGAGCGGGGAGGGAGGGGAGATAAGGTTGTGCCTGTATTTACAAGAGTAAATGGGATGGTCTGGGGAAGTATAGGCTGGTACCTGACACCAATCTCTGGCATACCGAACGAGTCTGATGGTGCTGGTTCCTCGCTGCCCACGGTTCGTGGTAGATAACAATAGAGCTGAAAGGTCAAATAATGGAAAAACCGACCCGCCACATGGTGGTGTGCCCTATTATAGGGCCTGCGCGCTATCATGAATATTCATGCTTATGCTCACCCTTCCATGCCCAAATCTAACATCCTCACCCTGATAATATGAGGGGGGCACTTATCCCATAGGCGAACACAATGATACATATTCATGCTGTTTTAGCTCATTATCATACCCGTCACCTCGTGCTCGAGCAGATTTGTGGTTCTCACGTCCATGTTCCTGTGGCTGCTGTGTACTGTTAAGTTCCAACTCCTGCTATTACGCAAGTTATTCCTAGTTCCCCAAAACCTCAGGGTAACTGTCAGACCCTTTATCTGTGTCACAGGCCAACGATACTTGACTACACTTACACTAACTTGCTTGAGCTAATGTCTGACAGGATACAGGCCTGTAGGTTCCTTGTGTTACAGCTGAATAGAGGGAAGGCGAGCCAGCCCTATGGGCTACAGCCCCAGCTTTACACAGTCCCTTGGAGGAGCCCTTCAGTGTGCCAGCCAGCCAAGGGTCCCACTCCTCCTTAAAGGCAGGACACACGGCCTCCCCACTTCTGAGACCGAGTCCCTGGACTCCCACATTCCTGCTTCACCCTGTCCCGGTCAGAGACTTTAATGCTCTTCAGGGTCCCATGCATCTCAGCCAGTCTTTGCAGCAACTCCACGCAGCCTCTGCAACACAGAGCAGGGTCTAGCAGTCACCGGGAACCCAGCATCGGGCAGTCCATAGGTGAGCACAGAGGAGCAAAGGTTATGACACAGTTCAGATTGGCTGACGTCAGGGCTCTACCCAGACAAGCTGCTATGGAATCCATTTGGGCCCCATCTCTCTGGGCTTGTCTACACTTGAAACACTACAGGGACAGCACTGCAGTGCTACAGTGTAGACACTACTTACGCTGACGGGAGGGGGTCTCTCATCGCTGTATTAATCCACCTCCCTGAGAGGTCGATGGAAGAGTTCCTCTGCCGACCCCACACTGGCTACACCAGGGCATAGGTCGGCTTAACTACATCACTCAGTTGGGTCAATCTACCATTCCGGGTAAGAGCTGCCGTGTCTCTCCAAAGGGCAGCTTCCATCCCAGCCTCCTGTCACCTCCTGGCCCATCGTCCTCTGGCAGAGCCCAGCTGAGTTCACATGTACTGCCTGACGGAAATTCCCATTGATAGGTGTCAATTGGTCAGTCCTTGGGGTTCCCACTGTTTTTGTGGATCCTCCACTGGTATGGGTCTGTTTCAGCCAGTTAACAACACATGCATACCACCCCAGACAGTTGTGTGACCCAGCACCTGATGTCTCCTGCTCTGCCCCAAAAGCTGCTTTCTAACCCTTTACTCCATGCATAGCAATTCAAAGTAGAGAGAAACTGAAGCATGCATCAGAATCATAAAAATATTACCAAAATTCCCACGCTTGTCACACTGACATTCTAGACATTGCCCGTGCAAGGGCTTTGACTTAGTCTCATGTGACACTCTAATAAAAGAAATGAGCACTCTACAAAATCAATGTAGCTCACATTCAATGGATTAAAAACTGGCTAACAGATAGATCTCAGCATGTCATTGTAAAGAGAGAATCCTCAGAGAATGGGGACTGTTCCAGTGGGATTCCCCAGGCCTCTGTTCTTGTTCTGATACTATTCAATATCTGTATCAATGATCTGGAAATATATATATATAGTATCGGGACAATAACATATATATATGCAAACACACATGCACACGGGGGTTTCAGCCTTCCTAGCGTGTGTCAGCCAAGTTCACTGCACACACCTGGTCTCCTTCCATCCCTCCCACCCCCACCACCAGATGCCTGGGTGCCACCTCCCTTCCCCCTCTATTTCATGGATCCGCTCCACTCCCTCCTGTGTCAAGGGCTTTGTGTCTTTCCTTTTTCTAGAGGGTTGCCCATGTCATTGCTTATGTAGGCCAAGCTGTATTCCCTCCACTCTGAGTCCCATCTTCCCTCACTACCCACTCACCCACTGCCCCCTCATAAGGAATGTGTGGGTGTCTTCAGGTGGAGTGGGGGGGGGACCGAGACCCAGAGAAGGGAGGGTGTTTTAACACAGCCCAGTGCCGGGTCAGACATGTAGAAGCAAAGAGCTCAGATCACAGTTACAGGATGGGGATTGTCTCCTGGAAAGCGTCGACTCTGCAAAGCATCCAGGGGTCATGGTGGAAGCCAACAGAACATGAGCTCCCAGTGCAATGCTGGAGCTGAGGGGGGGAAAGCAACGCTTGGCCAGATAAACAGGAATATTAGGTAGCAGAGAGGAGGCATCACCTCTGTATACAATGTTAACGACACCCTTACGCAGTGGTCCCCAACCTTTTTCTTCTGGCAGGCGCCAAAAAAAAAACAAAAAAAACGAGCGCTGCCAGCGGGCGCCAAAAAAAAAAAAAAAAAAAAACACCCCAGCGCTCCCGGCGTTGGGGACCCCTGCCCTTACGGGATACTGCGTCCAGTTCTGGGGTCCACGCTGCAAACAGGATGTTGACAAATTGGAAAGGGATCAGAAACAATGGATCTGAGGTCTGGATCTCCTAGAGAGAGACTAAAGGAACTCAGTCTATTTGGCTTATCACAGAGAAAGTGTCAAGGTTCTTTCCCCACTCTGAACTTTAGGGTACAGATGTGGGGACCTGCATGAAATACTCCTCGAAGCTTATTTACCAGCTTAGGTCTAGTAGCTGCCACCACCAAATGGTTTAAACAAACGTTTATGGGAGAGCCATTTGGAAACTCTGCCTTCCCCCAAATATTTCCTAAGTCTTTAACACACACACACACCCCCCCCCACACTCTCCTGTGCAGATAAGACTTCTTCCCTCACCAATTTCCTGGTGAACACAATCCAAAATCCTTGGATCTTAAAACAAGGAAAAATTAATCAGGTTTTTAAAAGAAGACTTTTAATTAAAGAAGAAAAAAAGGGTGAAAGGAATACCTCTGTGAGATTAGCATGCAAGATACTCTCACAGACAGATTCAAAACACAGAGTATTTCCCTCTGAGCAAAACCTTAAAGTTACACAAAAGAAACCCAATGATTCTCCCTCTTATGCAGAAGAAGTCACAAAAGAAAATAAAAATAATCTAATACATTCCTTCTCTAAATACTCACTACTTTTACGAAATGTTAGATGGCTGATTCCTGGATCTTTCACTCCAGCACAAGCACTTACAGAACAGACAAAGACTTTTTTCCCTCCTCCCTCTGAAAGTATCTTATCTTCTTATTGGTCCTTCTGGTCAGGTGTCAGCTAGGTTATGCGAGCTACTTAACCCTTTAGAGGTAAAAGAGGAATTAACCCTTAACTGTCTGTTTATGACAGAAGGCCAAGAGACGTGACTTGAGCAGGGTCTATAAGTATCTGCGTGAGGAGGAGATTTCTGACAGCAGAGGGCACAGGCGCCGACTTTCATTTTCCCCACTCTGCCTCTTCCCCCAAGGCCCCACCCTTGCTCTGCCTCTTTCCGCCCCAGACCCGCCCCCTCCCCCAGAGCCTCCCACCCACCACTGAACAGCTGATTGGCAGGTGGCTGATGGGTGCTGAGCACCCACTATTTTTTTTCCGTGGGAGCTCCAGCCCCAGAGCATCCATGGAGTCGGCGCCTATGGCAGAGGGCTCTTCGGTCAAGCAGGCAGAGGCAGAACGAGATCCAGTGTCTGGATGCTAAAGGGAGACAATTTCAGAGGGGAAATAAGGTGCGATGTCTAAACCATAGAACAAGGGATGTGGTGGCTTCTCCATCTTTAAAACAGGGCTGGGTGTTTCTTTCCCAAACATCCACCCTAGCTCATACAGGAGTCATGGGCAGGGATCCCTGGGGGAGGCTCTCTGGCCTGGGCTATTCAGCTCAGACTAAATGGTCACAATGGTCCCTTCTGGCTTTAAACTCTATGAATCCATAACCCAGACTTTCTCCTCTTTCCCCCCCAAAGGTTTCACCCTGACAATAACGGCCAATACGCAGCCGCGGTGAGCCTGCCCCAGGCGGCGTGTAATCTCCTCGATGAGCAGCAGCTGAGGGCGTACCTGAGTGAGGCGGAGCTGAACGAGATGAAGGCTAAACTCAACAGCAAGGAGCTGTTCGTGGGCCAGAACGTCGCGGCCGCCCGGCCCAAGTTCCAGAAGAAGTACTCCACCCTGCACTCTGAGTTCCTGCTGCTCAGCCCATACCAGAACGGCACCAGCCCCGTCTCCCGCCTCCTGGACAAGACCCGGGTCCAGGAGACCTGCCCAGAAACCCATGTCCCGTGCAAGGAATGCGGCAACAACTGCTACAAGAAGTGGTCCCCGGGCCAGCGCTGTGGTTGGAACAGCTGCCTCATCTTCTTCACCAAGAACTCGCCGTGCCTGGGCACCTGCCTTAACGCCTCAGGCTGCTCCTACATCCGGGACCTCATAGACGGGGTCTTCGGTGCCATCAACAACAACTTCCGGGCGTTGGCCTTCCAGCTGGTCTACCCAAAAGACAAAGCCCAAAAGCGGAAGGCATTGTGGGAAGCCTGGCAAACCATCCAAAACGCCCCAATGTACAAGTGTGATAACAACTGCTGCGCCAGCTGTGAGGAGAAGAGCCTCAGCCAAAACCCCTGCCTCGAGGGGGTGCCAGAGATGGGGGCCGTGCCACGGAGAGCCCACGGGTGACGGGATCCCAGTGGGGATGAGTTGGCTGGCTGGGATACAACCAGTCAACACACCAGTCAATTCGTCTCCCTAACATGCCCCTCTGTCTCTCTGGCTAACACACCCGCCTCTCTGTCACACCCCCTATCTAGCCATCGCCATAGATACCGGGGTGGGGGGGGGGCTGCAATCCCTCCCCCTTGCTCTCATTTCTAGGGTGCCCACCACCCTGCTACGGCAGTCCTGGATTTGCCCTGCGATCTCCCTCGCTCTGTGTGGTGCTGCAGCTCTATCTGTCATGTGTGTGCGATTCCAGCATGGAGCTCTGAGTCCAAACAGGGGTGGCACAGATGGGATGTGTCAGTGGATGGGGCAGGATGGGGGGCACGATAGGAAGGGGTGGAGGTGGCAGACCGGGGATGGGATATGGCGGGGGGGCGGGTCAGACGGGGGATGAGATGTGTTGGGCAGGGCAGAGGGGGGTGGGACGTGGCGAGCATGGGACAGAGGGGTATGGGACTTGGTGGGATGAGGGGGAAATGCGGGATGGAACATGAGGCTGGGCCAGACGCGGGTGGGGGATGGGAGGTGGCGAGGGCTGGGCAGACTCCAGTCTGGAGCGTTGTCCCCATCCAGGCTGGGGCTGGTTTGTCTCACACTGGAGGTGACAGGGTGAAGTTGCCGATTCTCTGCCATATGAGCTAGGCCAATAAAGCTTCAGAGCTTCTCGGGGCCTCACGTCTCTATCTATCTTCCTGGCGCATTCTATCTGACCCACTGATTCCAAGGGAGTGGGGCCCATTCACACCAGTTGGGATCTGGCCCATTGATTCCAAGAGAGCAGGGCTGGTTCACACCAGCTGGGCTCTGGCCCTGTCTGCTCAATCTCTCTCTGTTTCCCCACTCCAGTGAGTGCTCCCCACTTCCCCCAGGTGAGTGCCCCAGCTCCCTTAGGGGAATGCCAGACAGTGCATGGTTGATGAGTGCCCCCTCTTGGCCACTCCCCAGATTGCTGTGAGTGGACCCAGCCCCTGGATCCCAGAGTCTGAACAGAGCCCAGGCCCAGACCCTGTCTTGGGGTCCCCAGGCCCGCTCTAGGCGTGCAGACCCTCTGCCTAGCACCTGCCCTGGCAGCTTAGACACACGGCATACGGCCCAGCACCTGCAACCAGGGGTGACCCCTCAAAGTCTCCTGTAGCTTAACACCCCTCTGGCAGACCTCCACCCAAAGGTGGGAGCCCTGGAGGGTCCCTCTTCACCGGCCCACCTGGGAGGTGCAGCACAAGCACACAGACGCTTTGTGCACACATTTGACACAGACCTACCCACCCCTCCCAACCCGACATGCATTTCCCTGCCTCGGTTTCCTCGCTGCTCAGGGCTGTAGCCACCCAGGGCCCGTCTGCCACCGTGCACGGCTTGTGATCTGAAACATGGGGCCTTCTCTAGCCCAGGCCTGCCGTGCCCTGGGCTGGGCCGTGCCCTTGGTCTCTCCTGCCCAGCGCTGCCTGTTCCCGGCGGCTCTTGCAAGTTTTCCCCCGAGTCCTGTTGGAACCATTTGCTTTGATCCCATTTCTTCGCCATGTGTTGGTGACATCCCGCTGCTCCCCCTGGCCTCCTCCCTTCAGACAGGGGGCGGACAGATCTTCTCCCCGCTCCACAAACCCAGCACTGTGCAGAGAGACTCCCCGAAGCAGCCCACTGTGGCACGGAGGAGGGGAAATGAGGGGATGGGGGGAGGGGAGGAACAGGGTGGGTGCACAGAGCTCCTGCACAGGGGGAAATGGGGGACCCTGGCATGGGTGGCTGGGGAAATGGGAGACACACACAGCCCCTGGCATGCAAGTCACAGACCTCCCTGGGGGTACATCTGAACAGTGCAGGTGCTGGTGGGTCACAGCTCTGGGGGCAGCTGCACTGAGCAGCCCCCAAAGGAGACGGGCAGCCGGAGCGAGACTGACGTGTTCCCATCACTCCCATTAGTGATTTCCTGAGCGGGAAATGGGGACTCCCGGCCGGTGAGCTGGGAAAGCCTGGGTCTGTTCCTGGCCCATAGCGGGGGCTGGTTCTGATCTAGGGGATGGGGAAGACACAGGACCTTTCTTCTCCTGTGTGCGCCAGCTCCCATCCAGCCCCAGGGCAGGGGACTGGCTGGCCCAGGGGGGTGGGGAAAGGGACACGGGGCCTTTCCCCTATGGGGTGCCGTGTGCCAACCACTCCTCTGGCTGCCACATCCCTCTCTCCTCCCCAGGGTAAGGGGCACAGACACAGCGCCCCAACCCCAGCCATAGGGAAAAGATGGGGTTTGTAAAGCACAGACCCACCCCAAACCAGTCCTGCTAGAAGCCAGCACTGCTCCCAGGGGATCAGTGGGGCTGGGCCCCTCACCGCAGAACTGGGCTGGGCCTGGCAGGAGCCAGCTCCCTCCCCATGGGGTCAGTGGGGCTGGGCCTGGGGCTGGGGGCGGGGAGGCCCAATTGTTGGTGATTGTATATGATCAGTGATTTTAAATGTTCAGGATAAGGTTTTTTATATTGTTTCCCCTCATCCATATGGGCTTTGGTACTTTTCAATATGGAGTCGGACTTTCAAAGTGGCGCTCGGCCACAGACTCCATTTTGTCCCCAAAGGCGGGAAAATGAAGGTGCCAAAGCTCTGGCGCGAGGCGCTGGTTCAAACCAGTTGGAACTGGCTTGGAACTGCCATCGCCTCAGAGCTTTCCCGCCACTCGCTCCAGGAGGCAGCCGTGTGCGGTCGGGCTTTGCGCGGGTCTCCGGATTGAGAGCTGGGAAGGATCCTGTGACACCAGGGTCCTCTGGTCCACCAGTCAGCAGCTTCCCTTCCAGCAGCTTGTCACCGTCTGGCAGCCGAGACCCAGCGTTCCTCCCCAAAGGCCAGCGTTCGGCCGAGGGTAGCAGGTCCTGGCCCCACTGCTCGCTACCGTCTGACCTGCCCAGAGATGACACCTGACCAGTAGCGGCGCCAGCTTTGCCGGCGCCCTAGGCGGCGGAAGGTCCCGCCCCCGAAATCCCGCCCCCAACAGCGGTGGCGGAAGGTCCCGCCCCCAAATTTCTACGGGCGGCGGGGGCGCAGGCGCCCCCAAAATAGCAGCGCCCTAGGTGACCGCCTAGGTCGCCTAATGGGAGCGCCGGCCCTGCACCTGACTCGCAATCGGCTAGACTGGGGATTTGTTATATTCTTGTTGGCAAGGGAGGGGTCTGAGCTTCAAGCTCCTTTGTTGCCATCCACTGTTTGCTGAGTTTTGTGTGTTTACTTCTGGCTTTCTCCTTATTCCTTTCGTGCCACCAACCCTTAATCCACTAATTACTTGTTTCAAACTTCCTACACCACGCTTGGGAGGGAGAGTGGGACACAGGAGCTGCTTCCTCAGGTCATAGGCGCCGACTCTGTGAGTGCTCTGGGGCTGGAGCACCCACAGGGAAATATTAGTAGTGCCAAGCTCCCCGCCCCGCCCCACCTCACCTCCTCCTCTGCCTCCTCCCCTGAGCGAACCGCGTCCCCGCTCCTCCGCCTACCTCCCAGCGCCTGCCACCACCAAACAGCTGTAGCAAGCTCCGGGAGGGAGCGGGTAGGAGCGGGAACGTGGCGCGCTCAGGGGAGGAGGTGGGGAAGAAGTGGGGCCGAGGAAGGGATTTGAGGAAGGAGTCGGAATAGGGGCAGGGCAGGGGTGGAGTTGGGGCGGGGCTGGGGGCAGAGGGGGGTCGAGCACCCACCAGTGCCAGTAGAAGTCGGCGCCTATGCCTCAGGTGATAGACCCTGATAACAAGACCAGGAACCCGTACCTGTAAAAGGGAAACAGAGAGGCATATTGGGGTTCATTTAGTTTTGATTTTTCCCTGGATACACAATCACTGTGAACAGCAAATTCTCACCTAAAACCCTTGCTAGAAACCAAACACCTGAGAGACAAACCAGAAAAGTCTTTTCTTGGGGAAGAGAGGGGTGGGGAATAAGCTGGGCTGGGGGAAGTGGGGGATGGGATGGGGGATAGGCAGGGGATGGGGGCTGAGGAGGGCAGGGGGAGGGGGCAGGTGACAGGGGAGGTCTGACCACAGTGATTGATTACTCGGGCGGCTAGGCCGAGCACCCACCGCACAACTGCAGCCGCCCTGCTGTTTACAGGCACTAGCACGGGTCTGTCTACACGAGCTGCGTCACGCCTCCCAGTTGCTGTGTAGACGAACTTCCTGGTCGCATCAGTCACCTTTGGGCCCTGGCTCTGTGCACACACTGGTGGGGTGTCATTTCCATGGCTGCTTTCAGATTTGGGCTGGCTGTTAACAGCCTGATGAAGCACACAAATGTTATAGACCCAGCTTAGAGAGGGGCACACTGAGGCACCCAGACAGGAGGGGACCTGCCAAAGACAGCGGAAGAGCTAAGGCTGGAACCCAGGCATCCTAGCACCCAGGCCCCTGCATAGCCCCCAGGATCATTCTTCCCACCCTCTGCAGCGGAAGGGCCGGGGTCTGGTCAGTGCCCTGAACAAGCACCAAAAAATCAAAACGTAACCAGGGGCTGGAATCTGTCTGGATTAGGTGCAGCGGCTGTGACACCAGAGCTAGGGTTGTGTGCAGCACATTTGTGTTTGGACAGTGGCAAGGATGGTTGAATATCTCATGTTGCTGAGGGAGTTTTAATAAAACAAAACCTGGGTTGTCATTTTCGGCCCATGATGGACTGTCTGGTGAGTTGATTGTACAATTTGAGGGTCTAGAATGTTTACAATAAATTGTTGAAAAACAGGTGTGTTGGTGATGTGTGCGTGCGCGTGTGTGCATGTGTGTGTGTGCACGCGTGTGTGTGCATGCGTGTGTGTGCGCGTGCTATTTTCTTCATACTCCTCTAGCAGCAAGATCCCATCACAGACATGGTCCACATTTGCATACAGCATCGTTCACATACAAGGTAAAAAGCAACAAAGAGTCCTGGGGCACCTTATAGTCTGTTAGTCTATAAGGTGCCCCAGGATTCTTTGCCGCTTTTTACAGATCCAGACTAACACAGCTACCCCTCTGATACTATACAAGGTAAAGTACTTTAAAGTGATCGTGGTAAATTTTGTGCCTCAGTTTGAAGGTGCCAAATTTTAATTTGATGACAAAAATGTGGTGTTGGAAAAATGGCTAAAAATGAGCGAGGGGAGGAGCAGCCCAGGACCCAGGGCTCTAAAATGACAAAATCCACTTTGATCTGCTACAGCCCGACACTGTTTTCAGAGTGACTAACCCAGGTTGGGGTCTCAGGTTTCTAACCAATAAGCTACACTCCCCTCCCAGAGCCGGGGGGAGAATCCAGGATTCCTGGGCACCAATACGCTGCTGCTGACAAGTGAGTACTTGGGTACATAGGCGCCGACTCCGTGGGTGGAGCACCCACCAGTAGCCCCTCTATCAACGCCTCTCCCTCCCCCCAGTGCCTCCTACCCACCGCCTGCCGATCAGCGCCTCCCCATCCCTGCCAGCGATCAGCTATTTCGTGGCGTCAGGACAGGAGGCGCTGGGGGATGAGCGAGGGCACAGCACACTCGTGGGAGGGGCAGAAATGGGCGGGGAAGAGGTGGGGCAGGAGCGGAGTGGGGGTGAGAAGAAGCAGGGCAGAGGTGGGGCATTGAGGGAAGGGGTGGAGTAGAGGCAGGGCCTGGGCAGAGCCGAGGGTTGGCACCCCCGGCAGTTTAGAAACTCAGCACCTGTGCTTGGGTAACCCACTGAGAAAACATTGCTCATGTCCGTCTCCAGTGGCTACTTGAGGAAGGGGCTCCTGGAGCTCACAGAACAAGCTGGGGATCTGAACGATTGAAACCCTGCTGCTGATCTATGTGTGGGCTAAGTGTCTTTTCCTTGGGGTTTGTACAGCGCCTAGCACAATGGTCCCTCGTGCAGGACTGGGGCCCTAGGCACTGCCATGCTCTGGTTTCATGTGATTCACGCTGTGAAAAGCCCCCTTGAAAACAGGTTTTCTGCTTCACAACTCTGACGCTGGGTCAGTTACGGTGTGAATCCCTGACACACACACGTCAGGTGTTTGTCACACGTTTTGCCTGTGGAACCCCCCGGTGTGGGGGTGCGGTTGGCCTCCTGCCCCGGGCCCCACACGCAACCCCGCTCAGCCCCTTCCCCGCTGCTCTGTGAGCTTCCGTCCCGTCTGATCCAGCCAGTGGGGGGTTGGCAGGAAATATGCAAACTCGAGTCTGCTCCTTGTGCTCGTGACGTGTCTTCCTCCCACTCACCAGCAGATGGCAGCAGATGGCCAGCTTAACAGCGAGCTCGGCGCCTCACTCCGTCACTATCCGGGTTGACTCCGGATTCACCCCCAGGAGGAGGGCAAGTAGGGCGGTACCCCACCCCCCCAGAACCCCGTACCTTCAAGAGATTTCTAGCTGGTATGGGGTACTGGAAAGATGTGGAGCCAGCCCAGCCCCCCCCCCCTCCCATTGGAGCACAGGGGTCTATCCTTCCTTCTTTCATTTAAGAAGTTTTCAATTTGGGGTGCTGCTGGATCCTCTGCCTGGAAGTACAGGTGGCACCAGGGGCCCAAAGCATCATTTTACCACTGATGCAGTTGTAAAATTTTAGACAGGTAAGGGGAGGTGTCAGAGGGGACGGGGAGAGCGTGGGGGCCCCAGGCTGGGGGTGGGGCGAGGAGGAGTCACATGGAGGGTCACGTGGGGAGGTCACAGTCCCCCCCTTGTGTCCCTCCCATGAGTGCAGTACCGGCAAGAAATGATTTTTACATGCACCACTGGAGCCAGACTCCATGAGGGGCTGCCCTTAGGGAGCCAGCACCTCCAGGGGATGAAGTGAGACACACACACACACCCGGTGCATGGACGGAGATAGGAGACCCGGACACACGGACAGAGACATGAGGCCCCAGGATGCTCAGAAGCTTTATTGGCGGAAATAGCACGGCAGAGAATCAGCAAAAAGCGTCACCTGCAGAATGGAACAACCCCAAAGCAGCCCCCCACTGACAGAGCCCCATGCTCCGAGATCCCCATTGCCCCACCGTGGCTATGGTCCATGCCCAGGAATCCCCCCACCACCATTATCTGAGTAAGGGGCTCCCCCATCCGATCCAGCCCCAGGACACTCACCAGAGACAATGTGCCCTGCTCCCATCCACTCCCTTCCCGCCCCCCGCAGCCTCGTACAGGGATGGAGGTTGGGTTCTAGATCAGAGTTCTGAACTCACTGGATGTGGGTTCTAGACTGCAGCTCGGAGATCACCGAAGGATGGGGGTCATGTTCTCAATTGGAGCTTGACATGCACGAGGAGGTGATGAAGGTTTAGAATGGAGCTTGAGATGCACTGAGGTGGTGGCGGTTCTGGATTGGAGCACACTTGGGGAGAGGGACGGGCTTCTAGATTGGGACACACACAGAGGAATGGGGTTCTAGATTGGCACTTCGTGCCCAATTGGGACATGTTTCTGTTACACTCAGCGAGCCAGAAGCCCATGCAAGGAGGACCAGTGGCAGAGCGAGCCCCACGCGCTTCCTGGCTCACCTCCACCGTCTACCCCTTCCCAGCCAGGCAGGGGTTGTTTTCAGGGTCCGTCGCAGCACAGTCCTGGCAGACGTTGTTGTCGCAGCGCAGCAGGGGCACGTCGCGCAGCCGGTGCCAGGCCTGCAGCAGATCCTGGCGGGTCACTTCAGGCTCCGTGTCGTCGTCTTCAAAGATGCGCTGGAACACGAAGGCCTTGTAGTTGTTGTTGATGTCCGAGAAGGCGTCGCTGGTCATGCCGAGGATGTTGTAGGGCCCATTTTCTGCCAGGCACATTCTCATGCAGGGCGAGTAGCGGGTGAATAAGATCAGGCAGCAGTTCGGTGTGCAGGTCCTGGTCTTGAGCTGGGCCACCAAGCTGTTCTGGCCCCCGTTGAGCAGACGCCACTCGCTGTGCTGCCAGTGAGTCTTCCGACGTCTAGGCCGGGCAGCTACGATAGGCCAGTCATCAGGGATGTACGGCGTACCTTGCCTAGCGAGCGCCTGATTCATGTCATTCAGCGCTTCCTCGGGCAGCTGCTCCTCCAGGTTGGTGGGTTGGTTACACTTCTCATGGGGCAAGCTCACGACGAAGGTGTATTGAGCTTCACCTAGTGTGAGGGGCCTGAGAGGGATCAGAGCACCGCGGGGTCAGGGGACCCGGGGCTCCCAGCAGCCAGGAGATGCCAAGTAAAAGGGAGAGAAATGGGAATAGGCCCCCCAAATACCCTCCTACCTCAAGGCTCCATCTCCCGCTACACCCCAGAGTCACCCCTCCCAGTTCAGGTCCCCATCTCCCCCTGCACCCTCAGAATCACCCTTCCTCAGATCTGGGCTCCATCTTCTTACACCTCTGAGAATCACCCCTTCCAGCTGTAGGCTCAGTCTTCCCTCTGTACCTCAGAATCACCCTCTCCCAGCTCTGGGCTCCCTCTCCCTCTGCACACCCCAAATCACCCTTCTCCCAGCTCTGGGCTCCAATTCCCCCCTGCACCTCCGAATCACCCCTCTCCAGGACTAATCTAATTCAGGGGTGAGTTCATCACCGGGCATGCTGGGTGCTCTCCGACTACAGTCAGGGTCTGGGCAGAGCCAGGCACAGTGGGGGCCCCTGACCTTGCTGGGCGTCCCTACAAGCCGGTGGGATCCAACCAGGACCATTCTCTGCTGCTTTTCGCAGCTGGGCTACAGGGGCAGGGAAGGACAGAGACAAACCCCAGGCTGGTCACTCACTGGTTCACATAATCCACGATCACGCTGAGCGCGGCCGGGTCAATGCTCCCAGTGGTCTCTGGCCCGAAGCAGAGGAGAAGGAGCAGCAGCAGGAGTCCAGCCCTGGGCATCCGTCCCGGCACCTGCACGGGACCCTGCAGTGTCAGCGCCCCTGACCCCGGGGTACAAACTCAGAGCCACCCAACCCACATCTCCTAACCCCTGCTGTGCTACCGACAGGAGAGGGGGCAGGGGATACACCCCTGGGACTCCATGGGGCAGCAGGCCATGGAGGAAAGGGGGGAGTCATCAGGGTTTCCATGGGTAGTGGGGGGGCATGAAGCACTCCCCTAGTGATCCGTGTGGCAGGGGATGTGGGGGGCAGAGGGGACTCCCCTGGGGCTCCATGGGGAGGGGTATTTGGGGGGAAGGGGCACCCCAGGGCTGCATAGGGCAGTGGTAATTGGGGGGCAGGTGGGGACTCCCCTGGGACTCCATGGGGCAGGGAAGGTGGGGAGAAGGGGGGGCTCACCTAGGGCAGGGAAGGTGGGGGACAGAGGGGACTCCCCTGGGGCTCCATGGGGCAGGGGTGGTGGGGGAAAGGGGGGCTCACCTGGGGCTCCATGGTAGGTGGTGAAGGGTCCATGTCTCTGCTGACAGATGCTCACACTCACTCCTGGTGCGACAGGCTCCCAGCCCTGCTCGGTGTGGCCCCTGGCAGACCGGGCGAGCGCTGGGGGAGGAGGGGGGGGGGGCTGCTGGCTACAGACACTGGGATCTAGGGCCAGGGAACAGGATGAGGACCTGAACAGGGGCTCTGAGAACTTCCTCCTGCTCCCGGCCGGACAGCAGCGCTGGGCGGGGGGGGGGGTGTCACTGCTTGGATCAAACCTTGGCAAGTTAACCCCCTGGACTGGCATGTCCCACACCACCCCGTCAAGGAAATGTGGGGCCAGACCCCCACCTGGTGTAAAGCAGGGTCGCTGCCTTGCAGTCAATGAGCCCAGCTATTGGAGAGGGAATTTTGGTAATATGTGTAGGCGTGCCTCAGTTTCCCTCTGGGCTTTGCCTTGCTCTGCATGGAGTATAAACAGTTCTTGGGGAAGAGCGAGAGACTCGGGGTGTCAGGTGATGCCGCTGTCTGGGATGGAACCAATGGGTCAGTAAAGGCCTGGCAGAAATCGACCCAGATCAGTGAAGAAGCTGGAAAGACAATGGGCTAGCAACCAACAAGCAAGAGGACGGGGATTTTCCCACCTCTCTGCACGGAAGCCGGGCAAAGGCCCCAGCTGGAGAACCGAGGGGAAAGGTGCCAGCTGGCTGGGGGAAGAATTGGCCTTTGCAGAGAGAGAGACACACACACACCCCGGGAAATCAGAGCAAAGGGATGGAGACAGAGACAGACCCAAGGGGGTTGTGACAGTCGCATGGTTCAAGGCAGCGCGGACCAGGCTGAACTCTCTCTTATCTCTGCCTCTGACAGCCTGAACAGTGATTACACCGGTTGTGTATTGGGGGGTGACCTGCCCTATCACAGATAACAGGTTCTTTTCCTAGGCAGCTACTTTACAGTTAACTGAGAAGCTGGAAGCTGGTGAAACACACCCAGAAACGGTATTTAATACAGACAATATCCTGGGCAAGGATCAATACACAGAATGGGTAGAATAAGCACAGTAAAGTAGGTTCTGGCATGGCTCATACTTCCCGTCCTGCATTGCGCATACTTACAACTTACGGAGCCGGCTGGAAGCAGAGATGGAGGGGGAAGAGAGCGGTGCCAACCAGAAGGGAGGTCCTGATTCCATTTACACGGTCTCGGGGACCCGACGAAGCCAAAGAAATGGGAAGTGGAAGTGGTATTTTATACCCATTCTTCTGGTAATAGCACGGCCATGAACCGTATTTGATCCTTAACCCTGATTATAATAAGGTCATTAGCTGGCCCGATCCATATGAGACCTTTGGGGTGTCTGTAATTAAGCATCAAGCATTAATATTCATGATTCGCAACACTTATTTCTTAATTCCTTATTTCTTAATTCCTGTATGTAAATGTGGTCTAACGTCTTAGCCATTGCATGGCAACCTAATTGCTAAAGGCCCCCAGCTCTCCCGTCTTGCAGAATCCTGTGGTGTGCTGGACCCGTTCGTGGTTACCTGTTTGTCTCTCAGAAGGCGAGTGCAAAATATCTGACCTGGAGCAGGTCATCTCCTTAGATCTACAGTGTTCAGCTACCTCCCAGCCTTCAGCATAACTGTACATGGTTTATTAACTGTATTACAGTAGTGCCAGCAGTCTCAGTCATGCTCCAGGACCCCACTGTGTTAGGTGCTGTACAAACTCAGACCAGCTCCATTCCCCCAGCCCTGAGAATGTCCAATACAGCAGAGCAACCTGCAAAGACACAGCAGATGATTCCTCCGTTGCAGGCATGACGCTGGCAGACCAGGTCCCACCTCGTGCCAAGGTCCGTGTGGCTCAGCTGAACTGTGATGAATACCGAGCTGGGCTCAGTCTGGCTCACCTGTGCGTTGGCGCTGATCACGCAGGTATTAGAATTCCAAACAGCTGTTTGGGGTTTAGACTTTATCGAATGCTTGTGAGTTGCTGGGCGCATTAATCTCACTTAAAGCATCTGTACCCACAGTGTACAGGAATATTTGAGCATGATGATGCAAATCAACAGACAGGAGAAGTCTCCAACAGAAGGTGTCACATCCTGCCCAACAAGAAAGGTCTGTTTATACCCATGGACCATTGTGGGTCATTAAAGAGAACAAAAGCCATTGGTTGTTCTGCCCTCCCTCCTCCCCCACGAAGATGAGTCATGTAAGTGGATTCCCCCCATCAGCAGAGTTTGCACAAGGGAGGAAGGGGCTAAAAATCCATGACAAGAAGCAACTGGATCTCTATGCTGCTTGTACTCTGGGGCGCAAGGTTTTCATGGCATAAGCAAGAGATCCCCAGCTGCTTAGCTCTGGTTAGCCTTAAAGGTGGCATAGAGCTTGCTTATTAGAGAAGCTTCTATTACCTTTTGAAACTTAAGATTGTAACTCTTTTGTGTACCTATGTTCACTTGCTTTAACCTTGAAAATAACTCGTGTTTCCTGGTTAATCAATCTGTACATAGTTTATTATGGGATTGGCTACAAGTGTTGTCTTTAGAATCATAGAATATCAGGGTTGGAAAGGACCTCAGGAGGTCATCTAGTCCAACCCCCTGCTCAGAGGAGGACCAATCCCCAACTAAATCCCCAAATAGCCCCCTCAAGGATTGAACTCGCAACTGTGGGTTTAGTAGGCCAATGCTCAAACCACTGAGCTATCCCTCCCCCCGGAGAGCTAAGATGTTCTTGTCACATTCTCTGAGCAGGCCCTGCCTCTAGTCGCAGCCTGACTTTGCTTTATTGTAACAAAACTCTGACCACAACTTTAGCCCAAGCCTCAGGCCTTATACCAGACCTCTGATACAAGAACTTATGTTTCAGGCCCTCTTTCTATTACACCAATTATATCACTATCCTCATTCAATGTGAGGCGCTCTAGTTCACCCATCTTATTATTTAGACATCTAACAAACCCTCGTCTAGACACAGCTTGATCTGCACAAAGCTGCTCCAGGGTAGGCAACCAAATTGGCTATTTACTCTGGAAAATCGAGGCTGCCACTCATGGTGGGCTTTGGGGCGGAGGAGCAGGGTTGTTAGATCCGGGGATGAATGGTAGCCAGGCCGGGGATGTGAAAGGGAACTGCCTCAAGCTACGAGGGCTCCGAGCATGGAACAGCATAGCTGCCAAGGACCGATGTGTCTCTCAGACCGCCATTGTTCTGCAGAGTAGGCCAGGAGACCCTGTGCTGAGCAGGTGTTTGAGAACAGCCCCCAGCAGAGCACACGGGGCGTGCATGGAAGGACACACGCAGTTGACGCTCTGGATGGAAAGCAACCTAACCCTCTATTTCCCCAAGGGGTGATGGGGTAAATCATGCCTTGTCAGAGGGACCATCCGCAGGCCGGCGCATGCCCCTGCACTCCAGGGCAGAGTGACGGCAGCGCCTCCGTGGGAACCCTCAGGGCCCGGGGGATGCTGGGCCAGTCGGGGCCGGGCTGCGTGGGGCAGGCTCGGGTGTGTCGGCAGCTGGAGGCAGCTCCTGGTCGCTGCGCCTGCCCCAAATCCGCGCTCTGCCTTGGCAAAGCAAAGGCGTTAGACGGAGCCCTGTGCTCCTTCCCCTGTGTGCTCTGTAGCCCCTGTGAGAGCCGGACGCTGGTGTCGTGGGGCGGTGTGGCCCTCAGCGCTGTATTCCCTGGGCTGCAGAGTCTGAGTGTCGCTGAGCTCGACGTTCTGCGTGGGCACGAGGCCGCTCCGGGCACCCTTCACTCTGGGCAGTTCATTTCCGTGGTTTTCTTGAAAATCACCCCACAGCTTCCCCAGGTCCCACACCCCAGCTCTAGCCTGCCCCGGCCTCTGCCTGCTCTGTGAGGGTCACCCCGAGCTCAGCAGGTCCTGGCTGCATGCGAGTCCNGAGGCCGCTCCGGGCACCCTTCACTCTGGGCAGTTCATTTCTGTGGTTTTCTTGCAAATCACCCCACGGCTTCCCCAGGTCCCACACCCCAGCTCTAGCCTGCCCCAGCCTCTGCCTGCTCTGTGAGGGTCACCCCGAGCTCAGCAGGTCCTGGCTGCATGCGAGTCCCTTTGCTGCCACAGCACCATCTCCTCATCTCCTGTCTCTGCCTGTCCAGCCCAGCCTGCTCTTCCTCCCCCCGCCAGCCTGCGCCCCACCCAGGGGCAGGGGCAGCTGGGGCCCCACAGGTCCAGGAGCTGGGGGAGGATGCAGGAGTAGGGCAGGGACTGATGTGGAGTCAGCAGGGGGCACTTTTCGGGGGTCACAAGTGGGGGGGCACAGAGGTGGGGGTAGGTGACACCGAGCTAAAGCATTCCCCCCATCCCCCACTACACTGCTCTGACCCCCCCTCCCCACATACCCCTGCACTGCTCTGACCCCCCCTTTCCATCCAGGGGTGGGGGAGCCTGGAGCCCCCTCCCTTGGCCTGGTGCAGCAGCGATGGAGAGGAACTGTGGGGCGATGGGGGTATCAGTAGGGGAGGGAGGGGAAAGGGCCCGGCTTCCCCACTTCTGTCTCTGCTCCATCAGCGCGTTGGAACCCCTGGAGCAAAGGCCCTTTGAGGACAGTTCACTGAGGGATTGTAGAAAAACAGCACTTTTCAAAACCCAGTTCCTGGACAAAGCTGCAGCCGTTGAACTGGGATTTTCAGAACCGAGCTGCTGGGATGGTCCCTTCCCCTGAATAAGGGTCCTGGTGACAGAGCGCGGCCCGATGGGGTGAAGGTTGGCCCAGGGGGAAGAGACCCCACCCTGCACCAACCCCCACACCATGAGTGCTGCTCGAGCACCTCACACACACTTCCCTCTTCATTACCGCCCGCCCCCCCCCCACGCCCGCGCTTTCCCCAGCTCGGCGCCTACAAAGTTACAAGAATCTGAGCATGTGGCTGAGTCTGGGCTGGTTGCCACCAGCTGGGCCCTGGCCCATTGAGTGGGTCAATGGGGCACAGCTGGAGCAGGGAAGTTTATTATCAAAGGCAGGGGCCAAGCACCAGCCTCAGGGTCAGGAGAGGAGGATTTGCCTCTCCCCGCACTCTGGGTGGGTGGAATAGAAACAATGGGCAGCTGTTAGCAGGTGGCTCTGGGAGGGGCCCACCTGGCAATTCCATAAGGAGAGAGAGACTCCGAGGGCTGCCCAGCACGAGCCAGGGAGATGCCGTCCAGCAGAAGGCTCCTGGCTTGGGGCTCGGTCGCCCTGGCCCTGTGCGTGGCAGCCCCAGGTAACGCCTTCCCCCCAGGTAGCCCCAGGCTGTGCCCTCCAGGACCCCGATCTAACTGCTCCCCTGGGAGGGGGCTGGGGGAGAACGAATGAGTCGACAGTGTGCCCTTGTTGCCAAGAAGGCTAACGGCATTTTGGGCTGTATAAGTAGGGGCATTGCCAGCAGATAAAATACATGACAGTGGGATCAGAATAGATGAGTCCAGCTGTCAGCAGAGACGTAACGTCTGCTAATTCCCAGTACGTCTCTTAGAGTCCCTCCATGCATCTTGCAGGGCAGCCCAAAATGATTATTTGGGGATCTCAGTCCAGTGGCTCAAACTCTCCATATGTAGGTCAGCTGTGATGGCAGGACCGTGCCCAGGGCTTCTCTTGTATAGCTGAAGCAGGCCAGCAAGCTGACCGTCATCACCTCCACGTGGGAACTTGCTTTGATGAAGAAGGCAGCAATACAGACAGCTTGGGTTCCCATTGGTCAATGCCATGACCCTTGCTAGTGTTCAATCCAATTCATGCAGCCATTCAAACCACAAAGCTGGTTTATAGGTGAGTTTTCAATGTAAATCACATGTTTCAGATAGACCAAGACAGAGGTTCTCAACCTACTTACCATTGCGGGCCTCATATACAACTCTCTGTGGGTTATGTGGGCTGCAACCACACAATATATATACCACCCGTATGGCCCTGAGGATGTCACATGGGCCGCAGCTGTGTGCTGAGTGGGCCGCAAGCGAACCACAGGCCGCAGGCTGAGAACCACTGGAAGCAGGGCCGGCTCCAGGCACCAGCTGACCAAGCAGGTGCTTGGGGCGGCCACTCGGGNCACTGTTACAGACTAGGGACCGAGTGGCTAGGCAGCAGTTCTGCAGAAAAGGACCTAGGGGTTACGGTGGACGAGAAGCTGGATATGAGTCAACAGTGTGCCCTTGTTGCCAAGAAGGCTAACGGCATTTTGGGCTGTATAAGTAGGGGCATTGCCAGCAGATCGAGGGACGTGATCGTTCCCCTCTATTCGACATTGGTGAGGCCTCACCTGGAGTACTGTGTCCAGTTTTGGGCCCCACACTACAAGAAGGATGTGGAAAAATTGGAAAGAGTCCAGCGGAGGGCAACAAAAATGATTAGGGGGCTGGAGCACATGAGTTATGAGGAGAGGCTGAGGGAACTGGGATTGTTTAGTCTGCAGAAGAGAAGAATGAGGGGGGATTTGATAGCTGCTTTCAACTACCTGAAAGGGGGTTCCAAAGAGGATGGATCTAGACTGTTCTCAGTGGTAGCAGATGACAGAACAAGGAGTAATGGTCTCAAGTTGCAGTGGGGGAGGTTTAGGTTGGATATTAGGAAAAACTTTTTCACTAGGAGGGTGGTGAAGCACTGGAATGGGTTACCTAGGGAGGTGGTGGAATCTCCTTCCTTAGAGGTTTTTAAGGTCAGGCTTCACAAAGCCCTGGCTGGGATGATTTAGTTGGAATTAGGTCCTGCTTTGAGCAGGGCGTTGGACTAGATGACCTCCTGAGGTCCCTTCCAACCCTGATATTCTATGATTCTATGATTCTATGATACTGAGTGACATCAGGGTACGTTACACAGGAAGTCGGAGAATACAGACAAATACAATTAGCATCTGCTCTTGATTCTTGATCACACAAGTGAATGGGCTGGATTACACCACAGTGCCTCTTGGCCTGCCTTAAGGATTACACCCACCAGTGAATCAGCCAATTAACTTTATCCTGAGCTGGTTTGCCAGTGACACAGTCCGCACCTCCTGCTCCCTTCCCCTGCAGGGCACAGCGTCATTCTGCACCGCGGTAACTCCAGGGAAACAGCCCCGCTCGCTGCAAGGAAACGGCCCCAGCTCCAAAGCCATTGGCCAAGCTTTCCCGGGGTGCCAGTTAATCCTCTGGAGCGTTGGGTTTAAGGATCATTCGCCTTCTCTCCTTCTCTCCATTTGCCCGAATATCTGTCGCTCCCACCCAGCGCAATCAGACAATGAAGCTCCCACAATTCCATACCATTCAGACACACACAGAGAAGGAATGAGATGGGGCAGGGAATGTGTGGTGGTGTCACAGGTATCAAGGTATTCAGAAATACGGCTCTCTAATCTAGCAGGCCAAAGTTTAGCCAGATCAGCTGGCAGGCAGCTGAAGCTACGCAAATTCCAACCGGAAAGGAGGTTTATAAAATGTTTTGCAGGATGGGTAATTAATCACTGGAACAACTTGCCACATGATGGAGGATCCCTAGGTGTCTTTATCTGGAGACTGGACGTCTTTCTCAAAGATCTGCTCCAGCTCAACTATAAGCTATTGGCTGGATGCAGGAGCCACTGTGTTGTACAGGAGGGTCGATGAGATGACCAGAATCATCTCTTCTTGCCTTAACTTCTATGAATCTATAAAGGTTTGAGCCACATTAATTTGATTTGGCCACATTAGTCCAGGAAGAAGAGGCAGGAGTTAGTGCTTTCCATCCCGAATCCATGCCGACAAAACCTCACCCACACAACCCACCCCAGCCTTGTGTATCTCCCTGCCACACATCCGGCGGGAGGTAGTTTACCAAAGGTTCAAGGAGTGTGTAATATACAGGAGTGGGTGACTTCCCCTGGGACTTGTGCTGCTTAGTCACGGAGATGCTGCTGAATCTCCCAGCCAGGTCCGATCCTTCCTGTCTCTGCCTGGGAAACCTTCCGGCCATTAGACCAACTCCAGCAGCGTCCCTGGGGAACCAATGCAACAGCTTCGTTTGGGAAGAGTGGGGCTGCAGGAGAGGCGGGAGGGACGGGGAGAGAAAACAGGATTGAGGATGGAAAACAAAGGCTGGGAAAATACACGTGAATGGGAAAAAAGAAACAGAAAAAAAGAGAGGAGGGGAAACAGAGAGAGAGACACTCAGCCCGGCTGCTGCTAAGGCAATTCTAGCATCAGGGCAGGGGGAAAGCTCAGATCTTCAGAGACTGGAGAGCATGATTCAGGATCCTTGGGGCTTGTTACTTTTAATTGTCAGTCTCTATCCCTGCTCGTGCTGCCGGGACTAGGGCTCTGCCCTGGGGGTCAGGACGCCTGGGGTTCAGCTCTGACCAATCCACGACTTCCTCTGTAACCCTGGGTCAGTCACGTCACCGCCTTGTGCCTCAGTTTCCCCTCCCACACTTTTTCTATCTCATCTGTTTTGATTTTAATCTCTCTGAGGCATCCCATGTTTTTCCACTAGCACAATGGGGCCCCGATCTTGGCTGAGGTCTGTGCAGCACCCGGCACAGTGGAGCCGCGATCTCAGTAGGGATCATTCTAATAATAAATCCTGAGATGAGGGTCTGAGGCTGATTCCAGCTGCAGTCGTGGCATGACTCCAAATCGACTCTGGAGTAACTACGATCAGGATCTGGTCCCTTGTTCCAAGATGCAGTTATATCCCTTAGCATTTCTAGTATAAATAATCTGCAATAACAAACCAGATCAGAGCAAGCACATAAAGAACGGGGTGAATTTGGATATCAGACCAGTTCCTAAATGGGAACAAAGACCTCCTTGTCCGTGCTGGTGTAGCTGACTACTAGCTGCTTTTCCCCTCTCCTACTTAGGGCCAGATTCGCCACAGGTATAAATTGGCATCGCTCCGCCGGCTTCAGTGGATCTGTGCCGATTTACAGCAGCTCAGAATCTGGCCTTTTAATTCAAATGAAGCCAGGCCAATGTATACCTGCTGGGGATTCTGGCCTAGTGACCCCAGTGAAGCAAGGCAGATTTACACCACTTGGGGATCTGGTCCATTGACTCCAATGGCGCGGTGCCAATTTATATCGCTCGTGGTTGTAATTTGTCTCTCCCCGTTTCACTTTCCTTCTCCATCTCTCCACCCTGCGCCTTCCCCTTTATTTACAAGGGGAAATCCTACTCGGCCTGCACCCGGGATGGGACCAGAAGCAGGCTGCACTGGTGCGCGACCACCATGAGCTACGACACGGACGGCAGGTGGAGGTTCTGCAGCGTGACGGGCAGGAGCACCGCCAGCCTTTTCGGCGCCCTAGGTGGCGGAAGATCCCGCCCCCGAAATGCCGCCCCCGACAGCGGCGGCGGAAGGTCCCACCCCCAAAATTCCGCTGATGACCGGGGCGGCCGGTGCCCCCCAAATAGTAGCGCCCTAGGCTACTAATGGGTTGCGCCGGCCCTGGTGATGGGTAAGTCCTGGCAGGCTTCGCCTCTTATGCCGTTCCCCTGCGGGGCACAATGGCCGTTTGGCTTGGCCAGGGAAACAGCCCCCCACTCGCTGCAAGGGAACGACCCAGCGTCAAATCTTCTTGCCAAACTTTTCTGAGACGCCAGTTAATTCCCTCCTGGGAGCGTTTGATTTAACGATCGATCAGTCGCCCTCCCTCTTGCCACTGCTCCTTTTTGTGCAAAAATCCGCACCGGCTCGGCCTAGTGACACAACGCTGCTCTCACAATGCCACACACTCATCTCCCGAAAACACACACACGTGCACGCGGGGTGGGAACGAGAGAGGACACGTGCTGCGATGACGTGTGCTATAAGACAGCGTTACAATATTGAGAAATAAGGCCCTGGGAGACTAGCAGAAAAAGGCAGAGCCAGAGGCTGGAAGTTGAAGCTAGACAAATTCAGACTGGAAATAAAACGCCATTGCAGCAGGGAGACCGGACCCTGAGTCGCCTCTGGGGACAGGCAGCCGGGCGCCTGGAGGGAGGCAGCGTGTGCCGGCCCAGAGGCAGCCGGGAGAGCCTGGGCAGCCTTCACAGTGCAGACGCTGGGGGCGAGCGAGGCCAGGCGCCTATGCGGGCAGGAGGCAGCTGCAGGCAGGAGGCAGCTGTGGGGGGCCCCCGGTGACACCTAACACTGGGGTTTAGGTGCCCACGTCCCTCTGTGGATCTGGGCCAAGGGTCCCTTCTGGCCTTCAGATCTAGGGCTCTATAAAGGCTTCATCCACATGGGTTAGACTTGGCCACTTCTGTGTCTGTGCAGCACAGTGGGGTCCTGCTCCCAGTGCTACTGTAATACTCCTAATATATAAGGTACAGTGCCTAGCATAGTGGGGTGCTGGGCCATGACTGGGGCTCCCAGTGCTACCGTAATACCCCTAATATATAATGTACAGTGCCTAGCACAGTGGGGTCCTGTCCATGACGGGGGCTCCCGGTGCTACCGTAAACCCCTTGTGAGTCTCTGCTTGCTCGGCGTGGCACTCTGTCCCCCTCTAGTGGTGGCTAGGCCCCCTACAGAATGATGAGCCTGCTATTGCCTTGGTTAAGAGACAGGTGTCTTTCAACTCATGCGGTAGAAGGTCCCAGGTTTGATCTCCGCTGCCAACACCCTTGGGTGGGTCAGTGTTACGCCCTAATATATAACGTACAGTGCCTAGCACAATGGGGTCCTGGGCCAGGAGTGGGGCTCCCAGTGCTATCGTAATATGCCTGCTCAGTAATGTACAGCACCTAGCACAATGGGGACCTGGCTATGATTGGGGTGCCTAGTGCTACTGTAATACCCCTAATAAATAATGTACAGCTATTATTATTCCAGAAAGGGAAAGGTGTTTTTCACCCCAAATTCATGCTGACTGAACCTCTCCTCCCAGCCCTGTGTGTCGTGTAGGAGCTACATGTTTGGTGGGAGGTATTTTAGGAAAGTTTCGGAGAGTTTGTACTGATCGGGAGGGTGACTTTCCCTAGGATTCTGCTCCTCAATCTCTTTTGAATCTCCCACCCTAGGTTGGTCCAAGACTTTCCTTTCTCTGCCTGTGAAAACTTCCTGCCTGTAGACCCAACGGCTGCAGCCTGACTACAGTGACTGCATTTTGGAAGAGAGACCGGAGCAAAGGGTGTGGGGGAGGGCACTAGGGGGATGTGGAATTGCTAAAACAATTCCAGTGGAGGGAAGACCCTCATCTTCAGAGTCTGGGGAATGTCGGGATACTCAGGGGTTGGGTTTTTTAAGTTATGTCAGCCTGTGTCTCTGCGCGCTGCGCTGTGGGGAGCCACTAGCCACACTGCGTGGTGGAGGGGGAATGATGCGCGGAGGTGACCCAGGGAAACTGACCAACTGCGACCATGTCGGAGATATTTGCCAGGCACAGGATGTAGGTGATGATGTGCAAGGTGCTGAGCTGCTAAAGCATTAAGAGTCTGTGACTTTGCGTTCTGTGGCTGAGTTCTTAGCAGGGCCTCCTGGCTCCAAGATCCATCACAGCTGCAGAACTGTGCTCCGGACTCTCAGCTCTCATTTAAAAAGGGGACCCAAGTGTCAGCAGTACAGTGCTGCTTGCCTGTGTCTGCAGAGAGCCTGGAACCGTGGCTCTGAAGGGGGAGGAGGACTTCCCCATCCATCTAAAGAGCAATTGACTCTGAAACCTAATGTTGGCATGTTGAAATTGAAGCGGGAGGGATAAAATAAACTGTCCCCCAGCACAGTCAGTGAGCAGAACGTGTCCTTAGCACAAAAACCCTCTGATTCCTCTCCTAGCCGAGCTGAAATCTCCCCCTGGGCATGGTACCAGTCGGTGTTTCTATCTCTCGCAGATTTCGACAATGGAGAAGCGTGTGTTTTCCCTTTCACCTACAAGGGCAAATGCTTCTCTGCCTGTACCAAGTTTGACAATCTCTTTGGGAGGTTCTGGTGTGCAGGGCCGGCTCCAGGCACCAGGGAAGGAAGCAGGTGCTTGGGGCAGCCAATAGAAAGGGACGGCATGTCCGGGTCTTTGGCGGCAATTCGGCGGCGGGTCCCTTAGTCCATCTCTTCCTCTTTGAGCTGTCGCCGAAGGAGGAAAGGGAGCGAAGGACCTGCCGCCGAATTGCCGCCCAAGAATGAAGTGGCACGATTGAGCTGCCACCCAAGTGCCGCCGATCGGCTTTATCTTTTTTTTGCTTCGCCGCTTGGGGCGGCAAAAAAGCTAGAGCCGGCCCTGCTGGTGTGCCACCACTGACAGCTACCGCACGGCCCGCCAGTGGGTTTTCTGTCCTGACTGAGGAGGGAGAAGGAGGAGCCGAAGAGAGGGGCAGTGCCAGAGCCGTTGATGTCCCGCGATACCACTTCCACGGAGGGAGCTCCTGGATAAAAACCCAGGCCAAGAGTCTCAGAAGCGAGGAGTGATTTTGGGGGCCCATCTGGAGACACCTTCACAGGGCAGGTGCTCGGCGCTTGTGGAAGCTCAGGCTCCGTTTAAGGTGCTGAGCAGCTGCCCCTTTAAGGCGACACAACGTGGGTGCCCAAAATCCAGACACTGGCTTGCAAATCCTAAAACCCGCCCTGGGCTGTTTGGTCTGATGAGCACGTCACTCTGGCTGGGGGGTGGCCAGCCTGGTGCGTTTCCCACTTTTCGCTGCCCTTGAAAATAAAGGCTCTTTCCAGGCAGTGTCTTTGATTCATTTCTACCCATGGCGGCCTCTGTTCACCATCTCGGCAGGCCCCGCCTTCCTTCCACCCTGGGGAGACAGAGCCATGGGCACAGGGCAGTCGCTGCTTAGTAACAAGGGGTGATGGTGTTTGCAAGGGGATCGCTCTGGGAACCAGGGTTTCAAGCCACAGTGTCACCCCGGAGCCAAACAGAAAATGAGTCTGATTATGTCTGAAGAAACAAACCTCCGGGCCGAGCTGTGAGCACCTGGCCTTTGGCCCGAGTGTTGCACCAATATCCAGTGCACTGCAGGGTGGGGGTTTTTTAAGAGAAATGGATGTGTCGAGGAGCTTCTCGGTGCAATCTTGTTCATTCACCAAAGTGTGCCACGTCCCGTTTCCCTGACCCCAAGGAAAGAAACAGCAGCAGGCAGCTTCCTGGCTGTGAAATCCCCACGCCTGCGCCGCCAGCGAGCTCTGTGCCCAAGCAGCTCTGTCTCGGTAACAACCCTGGGCCTGGCACCTGCTGCAGTTGAGGGGCAGTGTTGGGGCCAGCGGCTGCAATGCAGCAGCCCAGGATGCTGTCCTTGGTGGAGAGATAGATAGCGAGAGGGCAGCTGGTGCTGGGGAGGGGGCTCGGGATCCCCCAGAAGGGGCCGCCTCCCAGGGCCGGAGGAGCCCAGCGCCCCCGGTGGGTGGCAGAGGGCGAAGCGGAGCTACCAGGCGATGGGCGGAGGGTGAGGAGAAGGGGCCGGCCCTGAGAGCTGGCGGCTCCTAGCGTGGCTGGATGGTTAATGGCTGCTCCCGCTCTGAGGCCCTGCACCCCGCAATCCGTGGCTGTCAGGCCCCCTGGAGTATCAGGCCCCCAGGGCCCAGGGCTCAGCGGTGGGCGATCAGGACCAACAAGGAAATGGCCAGGCCCTGCCCGAGCATCTGCTGCTGCCCAGCACCAGGGTCGGCCTTAGGGAAATGGCAGCCTGGCCGGGGAGAAGGCTGTGGAGCATCCTGCAGCCAGGGGAGGTTCCCAGGGGTGGGTCTGACCCGGCTCCGGAGCGGCCGCGCACAGGGGAAGAGGGAGTCATGTCCCGCCCCAGCCCAGCCCGGACTAACAGCTGGAACCTGGCACACGATGGGGCCCCCGGCCAGGGTGTCCCAGGCTTGGGAACAAGGGTGCGGCGGGAGCTGCAGCACCCCCAGGTTTCACTGGGCAGAGTTTGCGGGCGCTGTCAGAAAGATGCGAGAGTCCCGCAGCTCGGCTGCACCCGTGTGGTGAGAGCGGGAACTGCGCATTTTCACACGGGTTTTGAACACATGTGGATGGTTTTCAGGTTCGTTAGCTGGGGGGAAAGTTTGGGAACCCCTGTCATAGGGAATGGTGCCCCCGATAGGGGCCCCTGAACCCCTGAGCAAGGACCCTGCTATCTCTCTCTCTGCACTCCCAGGGGTGGGGTCTCATTCCCAGCGAGCCCCGTTCATGCGCCATCGCTCCCCATGGAGCCATCCCAGGCTGGGTCAATGTTCCTCGTCCCACTGACTCCCACTGACCCGCACCGATTCCCCAAGTGCAGGATCGGGGCCCAGAGCCTGAACCCGTCACGCTCACTGGGGCTTTGCCCAGGGAGCGGAAGGCTCCTGCCTGGGGCTGCGGGGCAGCAGGGGACAAAGTGCGGTTCTTGCGGGATGGGGAGGGGCTGAGCTGGAGCCTGGGTCCCTGCAGGCCGGGGCTGTGTCTGTGTTCGGTTCGCACCCCCTTGGCATGGGGAGAAGCAGAGGTATTGCATAGCCAGGGCCAGAGCCCCTGTGTGGGTGTCAATCAGCCCCACTCTACTGGAGTGAACCCCCCATGCCAAAGAGGCCCCCTAGTGGCCACGTGCGATAGGGCGACGCGACATGGGGGTGAGGAACGCATGGTTCTGTGGGTGAGTCTCCGATGCCAGATCCCCCGTCTGACGGGAGCTGGGCCAGTCCCCAGGTCGCTCACCATCCTGCTCCTGAAACGGGTACGGGCACTCGGCGCTGGACAGATGCTGCACATGGAGCTGGGCCTCAGGTGCCGCTTGCTTAAGTCTGTGCGGGACGGGGCTGCCTGTGCCACGGGGCCAGGCCAGAGGGACGCCTGCACTGGGGCAGAGACACCGTCCAGGGGACGTCCTGGCCCGGACAAGCAGTTAAAACCAAATGGTGAATTTGGAGGCGAGCTGGGGGGGGAAATCTCTGGGCTGCCGAGTCGGCTGCAACGTGCCAAAGATTCTCTCTGGTTCCAACCCGAATTGCTTATGAAGCCAAACGGCGCCGTGTGCGCTGGAGATTTTATTCAGCTAACGAGCAAAGAAGAACCAAATCCGAAGGACACGGCGCGGAGAGGAAACTCCTGCAAACCCTCCCCAGCTAACGGAGAGTCCAACCAGCCCAGCTCCAAACCAATGGCAAAGCCCGGCCAGTGACATGAGCCCGCAGCGACACCTGCGTTAAATCGTCTGCAGCGTCAAACCACGGGGCGAACACGGCCCAGGGCCAGTCCCTTAATGGGCAAACGGGAGTCCAAAGGGGGCTGGCCACACCCCAAGGCAGCGACACTGACGGCCGCGGGGGAGACGGACTAGCACAGAAACCACATTGGTTATGACTGTCTACACGCCCATCGCAGGGGGCAATTGTCGCTTCCTCCGTCCCTGTTAGCCAGGGGGGCTGATCGGTCCCCCCCAAACACAGGACAGGCTTCACCCACCGGGGCCTCCCTCTCCCCTTGGTCGCTGTGGAGGCCTCAGTCTGTGTCCGGGCTCGGCTCGGTGCCTCACTCTCTCCACTCTGCCGAATGGTCTCTTGGCAGGAGCCGGCTGCCGGCTGGCCTCCATCCTGCGTGGGTATCGCTCTGGGCCGGGATTTGGGCCGACACCAGCAGGGGCTGGAGCAAAGGCGCCTCCAGCCAGAGACCTTTGCTGTGACTGGCCGAGGGAAGCAGAGGCAGAGATGTACAAGCGCCACTGGCCCTGAGCATGATGCAGCCACCGGTGACTCGAAGCTCCACTCCCAGGCCAGGCCCCAGGGCCGGGGGGAGCCGGGATGATCAGCCGGGCCCTCGCCATGGCAGTGCCAGTGCAGTAGCAGAGTTCACAATTCAGTCCACCCCAGCCCCTCACAGTGCCCTCAGGTCTGCCCGGGCAGAGCCACGTCCCCAGACGCCCAGGCCGCAGGGCCCAGCTGTCCACAGAGCAGGGGGCACCGAGGGTCTGTGTGAGCACGGGAGCTGGATGCAGGGGGCGTGTGGCTGCCGGGGGGAGCAGCACTGGGTCCTGCGGGATGTAGGCAAAGGGGACAGAGACAGGAGCAAAGCCCAGCAAAATGCAGGCTGCGAGGGGCTGGATTTTAACACCCTTTTCTCTAGGCTTTCGCAGCTCTGGGTGCGGGGGGGGGCTCTGGAGTAGCCATGCAGCCACGTCACGTGTGTTAATGGCTGGATCTCGACTGGCCCGTGGACTTTCTCGCCCAGCGTCTCTTCCTCCCCCACCGGCCCTGCTCTGCTCCCCGCCTGCCGGCTCTGGAGAAAGGCCGAGGGAGCAAGGCCAGGGCTGGGGGCTCCGCTGCATCAGGGGGGCGCCCATCTGTAACGAGCCAGAGTGAAGGGAGACTGGATTAGCGCAGCATTCGGCCTGTCCGGGGAGCCCCACCCCGGGGAATTACAGCCCCGTACCAGGGGCTACGGCCAAGACTCGGGATCCTGGGAGCCCAACGTGAGACACAGCAGCATCCGGGGCTCCAACCGAGATCCGGGACCCACAGCGCCAGGCACTGCACAGACCCATGAGAACAGACAGGCCCAGACCCAAGCAGCTGAGAATCCAAATCGACCAGACTGACACCAGGGAGGAGGGGAAACTGAGGCACGGCCAGGGGAAGGGACACACCCCTGCTCATCCAGAGCGGGCGGGTGGAATTGCTGGGAACAGAACCCAGGTGTCCTGCATCACAGGCCATGGTGGCGCTTTCTGTCAGTCCAGCCTCGCTGAGGCGTCTCAAGTTGGGCACCCAAAATCCTGGGTCATTTGGGGGAAATTTGGTCAAAGTTACAACAGGTCAAAAGGAGCTGGGCAGGGGGGTCCCTATAAATTACATCCCCCCCCAGATCACACTGAGCCCCCCCACCAACACACCCACCCCCTGGAGCTCCCATCAGCCGCCTGCTCTACAACACACACACACACCCCGGAATAGCTGGGACCCCACAGAGCCATGCAGAGCCCCCTGCGAGTCACCCAGCCCAGCTCCCACATGCCATGGGGCCCAGGCTGTCTCAGAGCCCTCCCGCAGCCAGCCCTGCCATGGTCCTCACTGTGCCACACCCTGGGGGGGTCAGCAGGCTGAGGGAGCTGTGCCCCCCCACACCCGAAACCATAGCTCCCTCCCCTAGCACCTCAGGGTTTGCTCCCCTCCATTGGGGTCAGTGGCGGGGACATCGGGTCTTGTGAGTGATGGCGACAAAGATGGCCGCCACCTCCCGCTGATGGGGACAGGCTGTGCAGGACCCACCCAAGGGGCTCCGTGACCCCCACAGTGGAGGGGAGGGGACACGGGGGATGTGCTGACCCCTTGGGCTCACAAGCAGGGAGGCCCCAACCCCGCACAGGCCGGACCCTTGACGTCAGTGCGGCCAAGCAGGCGGGGCTGGGCCAGTCACCCCCACGGGCTCTGGCCCAGGCTTCCCCAGCCCCACAGGCTGGGGATCCGTGCACCTCCCCTGGCCCTGTTTACACGTCCCCCACTGGGCAGCAGGGGGCACAGCGGGGCGCTCATGCTGCCCAAGGGTGGGTTTTGCTGCCCCAGATTTTGCAATGAAGGGCCCATGGAGCGGCAAAGGGGGGTCTATCTCCCCGCTACTGTCTAAAGGTCTGGCTACACTAGGGGATCCCAGGGGCTGGGAAGACTCATTCCATGGGCTGTGGGGATGCTGGAGCTAAGTGAGGGATGTTTGTCAAACAAAAGGGGTTTTTCCCCCCCTCAAAAATGGCCTTTTTCCTCCCAGAAAAATGGCTATTTTCACAAGACACCTGGGACTGTCCAAAGTTTCCTTTTCAACAAAAACTTCGGTGACTTTTGCCATTGAGATTCCGACGGAAAACGTTCCCGGGATCCCGCGGTTATTGGAAACCGGGACACGGGCGTTTTTCACGGGCTGGGAAGCCCGGCTTTTGGTAAATGTCAAGAACAGTTCCTGGGAACGTTCTGATGAAAACATTTTGCAAAAACTTTTGGGGGAACCACCCCCCTCCAAAGTCGGCCCATTTTCAACTTGCAAAACAGGAACAAGAGGGAAACATCTGCGTTTTTTTTCCACACCACCCCCAAGGCTGGGCCTGTTGTGTTTAACAGCTCAGTTCTCAGCCACCCAAATGCCCTGGGATGTGACACTGCCCGGCTGCAATTTCCAGTCTATCTACTCACCATACTGCTCTGGCGCCATTGCTACAGCTCATGCGGTATTTACCCTCCTAACTCCCTGTGAGGCAGGACAATTATCCTCATTACACAGGTGGGGAAACTGAGGCACGGAGCTGCTATGTGACTTCCCCAAGGTTGCACAGGAAGGCTGCGGCAGAGCAGGGAATTAATCTCATAGTGACCAAGTCCCAGGCTAGTACGTAACCACTGGGCCACCCGTCCATGCAAGATGCCAACTGCAGTTCAGTGCAGAAACTCTACTGAACTCAGAGCTGGGCATCTCTCTCCCTATGGACACCCCGGCCAAGTGTCTGAGGCTACAGTGGGGCTGCCTGGGGCCGACCAGCCCTAGAGGATTCTGGGTCCCCATAGGCCGAGCCAGGCAGCAAAGCCCCATGTAGCTCTGCCCTGCTTCTCCCCAGCCCCTACCTGAGTCCAGACAGTACGTGCGTTTCTGGTCCACGTCGTAGTTTCTGGTCAGAGAACACCAGGGCCTCCCGCTGGCATCCCCATCTGCCGTGCAGCCCAGGTAGGTCCGGTTCTGGTAGGTGAACGGGATGGAGCAGAGAGCCGTGGAATTGCCAGCCAGTACTGGAGAGACAGAAACAGGGAAGGGGACAGTGTGGGGCAGAGTTTAAGTCACTGCATTCAGAGGTAGGACTCCTGGGTTCCCTGCTGGGGACCTTGGGCAAGTCACTTCCCCTTTCTGTCCCTGTCACCTCTCCTGCCTGTAGGTCAGTTAGATTGTGAGCTCTTTGCGGCAGGAACTGGCTCTCACTATGTGTCTGTGCAGCGACAGGAGCCCTGACCTCAGTCAGGCTCTGTGCAGCGCCTGGCACAATGGGGCCCGGTGACACAGAGGCCCATCGGGGAGGCACTGCAGTGGGTCAGCAGTGACTGTAGGCCTGGCGTATTCACTACACCTCACACACCTGGAAGAATCTGCAGCTAACCGGGGCCATGGGCAGATCACATTCAAACGGGCAACACGCTGGTCATGAAAATTGTTGCATGGGGTGTGTACAAAGAGTTATAAAGAGGGGCTGAAATGATGTTCCTCAAATGTGTTTGGCAAGCAATGAATAAGCCCTAGAGTAAGGAACGGGCTTTTGCTTCTCTGTCCAGCCTGCTCCTCAGGCAGAGACAATGCCAGTCCATTTACATCTAAGGTAAACAAAGCCATCAAGCTACCAAGCAGGGGAGAAGACAGCCCGGCCTCCGCAGGAGAGAGAAACTTTGGCTGGGCTCACATTGCACAGAATACATTGCAAAGATTTTCAGGGCAATAAAAAGAAGGGGAAAGGACCCCATGGGGTTAGCCGTGACTGGGCAGACACAAGAGGCCGGGGCTCCTGGACATCTGTGGATCCTTCAGCCAAAGGGGTGACATCTTTGGGAACTGAGCACAAGTGAGAAACCTGCTTAGGCAAAGATCGTAACTGGCTGAAATTCAGTTCTAGCCTGAGAAGCGTGTTTCTACTGGTGTTTGTTCGTGACTGTTTCTGTCCTTATTCCTTTGGCTTGCCATCACTTAAACCCATGTCCTTTACTTCATAAACTTGTCTTACTTTTACAACAGAGCTCAGTGTTTGGATTGACGCGGAGGGTTTGTCAGTCCCAGTTAAGCCAATAAGCGGCTGGGTGCTGTCTCTTTGACGGAGCAGCAAAACTGATCAGCTTTTGTGCGTGCTACTGTGAGAGGCTGTGAGGTTTGGACTGGCAGAGTCCTGAAGAGTTTGCTGGCAGGGCAGATAAGCCAGTTGGGGAGCTAACGCACAGCTTAGCCGCAGCAGAGTGGGGTAACAGAGAGGCTCACAGTTCTGGGAACCCCCGTTGGTTGTCAGAGGCCCTGATCTCGATCAGGGTCTGTGCAGTGCCTGGCACAATGCGGCCCCTGATCTCTGGTTTCAGGTGCTTCTGCACCGTAGGTTACCAAATACTACATCAGTGTGAGAGTGCAAGGTTGTACCAGTCTGTCCGCAGCCCCAGACCCCTATCTGTCAAGTGCAAACCCTGCTTCGGGAGGGATCCCTGTGCTGTTACACCTATAACACCCCAAAGCCGCCCTACATGTCATGCCTGGGGCAACAGGTCTGCCTCATCCCGCTGACCTCCCGGGCACGGTTTGGGATAGGGGGCCATATTGTGTCAGGCAGATTCAGTGTCGCCGGACCCACACGTTCAGCAATGGGGACTCTGGCCCCCAAAAACACGAGGTTGTCAACAATCAGCGGGAGGGTCTTCTCATTTCCCAACTGGTTCCTGGGCCATTCTCCCAGTCCCAGCTTCTCCCTGAAGCCCCAAGGGGCAGAAACCTCCTTTCTATGTTTAAACTGAAAGTTGAGCTTCCCCCATAGTCACAGGATCCCAGGAGCTGGGGTTTGACACATGGAGCTGCCTTTATGTTCTGGGTATGCCCAGCGCCGAGCATGGTGGGGTTCTGGGCCATGGCTGGGGCTCCCAGTGCTACCGTAATACTCCTAATATATAATGTACAGCACCTAGCACAATGGAGCCCTGGGTCATGACTGGGGCACCTAGTGCTACCATAATACACCTAATACATAAGGTACAGCACCTAGCACAATGAGATCCTGGGGCTCGCAGTGCTACCGTAAGACACCTAATAAATAATTAACAGGGTCCTGGCCATGAGTGGGGTTTCTAGGCCCTACCATAGCACACCTAATAAATAATCATGTTAAATGTGGGGAGACTCAGGATAAACCCGCTAGAGCTGCCAGTGCTGGGAACTGGGTCTGAGGTTTCTGCTCAAGTGTCTCGGGCTGAAATGTCCCCGACAGCGTTGCCCGGCACCCAGGCACACCTGCACCAGGAGGAGGGTGTGGTGGGGATCCCGGCTGGGATTCCACCTGGGGTGGCTGTGAGATGAGTGGCGCCCGACCGCCCTGCACTGTTCCCCTCCCCCGCACCCCCGCTGCCCATCCTTACGGGTGTCAGGGCAGTAGCTCCAGCGCCGGTCCCGGTCGTAGCTCCCGGTGGTGGCGCACCAGAACCTGCGTGGCTTGGCGGCCTCGTCGGTGCAGGTGTAGAACGCCCGGCCCCGGTACACAAAGGGGAAGATGCAGGGCTGGCCGCCTGTGTTGCCTCCATACTCTGGGAGGGGAGAAACAGGGACCAAGAGGTGTCACCGCTGCGTGGGGGGCTCTGCAGGGCTGTTCTCATTGCTATGCCCCTGGGGAGCCCGAGACTGCCCCAGAGAGCTTGCAAACAAAGGGCAGGAGGGGAAACTGAGGCATGGAGAGGGGAAGGGCCTTCATCCCCAACCCACCCTCCCCTCTATTAGCACAGCAGTGCCCACCTGGAGGGACTGGAGCATCCCCATCAGAGCCTGCTCTGCCACTGATCAACATCCCCTCACACATGGAATCAGAATATCAGGGTTGGAAGGGACCTCAGGAGGTCATCTAGTCCAACCCACTGCTCAAAGCAGGACCACTCCCCAGACAGATTTTTGCCCCAGATCCCTAAATGCCCCCTCAAGGATTGAACTCACAACCCTGGGTTTAGCAGGCCAATGCTCAAACCACTGAGCTATCCCTCCCCTCCGTGACGTTGGCTGCATCTCACCTGATCCTAGCCCTGGCAGGACCTGAGAGCAGCCCACCGCCCAGGGATCTCGGGCGATGGGGACACTCGCTGAGGTCACTGCTGAGATTCCTAAGCAACATCCCCTCTACTGCCCCCCTGCTCAGCCGGCCTCTGGGCATCACAGGCTGAGGCTGGGCAGGACTGTGCCTGTTCCATTATCTGCAGCTTGCTCCCACCTCACCGGAGCTGCTGCCCTCAGCTGCGTGGCACAGGCAGGACACATGGCACCGGGGACCAATGCACACGGTTATTACAGACGTGCATTGCTGTAGTGTCCAGAGGCCCAGCCGAGATCAGGCCCCATGCTGGTGGCCGCAGCACAGACATAGTAGAAGTGGATCTGGGTAAAATTCTTTGACCGAATCTTTTTTTCTGTGAAAAATGCCAATTAGGGTCGACTGAAACGTTTCACAAATCCGTGTCCACCTCGGCAAGTTGTTTCCATCAGGCAAAAAAACCCTAAAAAATTTCCCTTGAGAAATTTCCTTTCATTTTATTTTGTAAAGTAAAATGTTTTAAAAATGCTTGAAATTGAAAAGAAACAATTTGTTCAACCCGACAGGATTTTTTTTTTTTTTTAACTTTTTGATTCACCAAAAATTTCAAACATTTCTTTTTTTGGATGGACCAAGAGGAATTTTTTGTTGAGTTTGGGGCGAGGAAGGAACAATAGATGCTCCAGTGCATGGAAAGACAGAGAGCAACCGAGTGATCATTGAGTCCAGCATCTCTAGGAATCAGTGAACTATTGTCCTAGAAAAATGTAGCTGAGTTCTTTGGAGCTGAGACAATTTCCTTGTAGGAAGTAGGTTTCTTTGTCCTAGAGCCTGAGTGGGAGGTGGAGGGGCGCAGGGGTCACACCTGGGGACATCTCCACTCGCTTTGTTTCTCTCTGCTTCTCACCTTTTCATTTCAACAAAAAATCCCACCTCCCACCCTTATGCGTGTGGAGAGAAACTCAAAATAATGAACTGAGTGTGACCAATGCTGAGACTCTGCCTGAGTCTGCTGAGAGCCTGATCCCATCACTGTGAGAGGGGGGAGCTGCCCTGAGTGTGACCGCCACAGCGATGCTGCCTGAGTCTGCTGAGAGCCTGAGCCCATCACTGTGAGAGGGGGGAGCTGACCTGAGTGTGACCGACACAGCGATGCTGCCTGAGGCTGCTGAGAGCCTGATCCCATCACTGTGAGAGGGGGGAGCTGCCCTGAGTGTGACTGACACAGCGATGCTGCCTGAGTCTGCAGAGAGACTGAGCCTGTTGCTGTGAGAGGAGGGAGCTGCCCCAAGTGCGACCAATGCAGTGATGCTGCCTGAGTCTGCCAAGAGCCTGAGCCCATCACTCCGAGGGAGGGAAGCTACCTCCAGTGTAACTGACACTGCCTGAATCTGCAGGGAGCCTGAAACCACAGCTGGGAGAGGTGCAAACAGCCCCGTTCCCCTCAGTCCAGTCCCCAGGGCTCTGTGATTGATGCACCTCCCACCATGCTTTGTGTCAGCAAAGGAATGTGGGACGCATGTGGCGGGATCCTGGCTGTTCTGTGGCCAGATGCCCTGGGGTTCTGGCCCTGCAGAGGGAGCACGGGGAGCCAGAGGGTGCCCCCCACCTCAGGACGAAGGGGGAACACCCCAGCCCTCACCCGTCTCATAGCAGCGTTTCCAGCGGGAGTCCTGGTCGTAGTTGGCGGTGGTGGCGCACCACAGCGTCCACCCGGCCCAGCTCCCATCCCAGGTGCATGTGGGGTACGATCGCCCCTGGTAGATGAAGGGGAAGACGCAGGCGGCACAGTCTGAAACGGGGAGAGGGAGTGGGTCAGAGACACAGACGCAGAGTGACAGGAAGAACAGAGCGCTGGGGGTGCGGGGCTGGTCTCTGCTGGGGGCAACATGGCTGGGGCTGTGCCAGGAAAAGTGTGTGGGGGGGGCCTAATCTGTGCCAGAGGGAGCATGGGGGGGGGGGTCTGGGCTGTGCCAGGCGGATCTCGGAGAACAGGGCGGGAGGCTCCATCGGTGCCTGGTGGAAGATGTGGGCAGGGGGTCTGGATGCAACTGGCAGTTGCGCCCGATAGCCCTACATTGCCCATGCCCAGCACCCGTGCACTGTGCCCCTCCTCTGCACCCCCTACTCAGCCATGCTCCGGGGTCCCGTGTCTGCCAGTGAAACACGCTTGCTCCCAGCCCTGCCTCCATGGGAGCACCCGGATGCCAGGGTCCCACACACCGGAGCGATGGCCAATGAAGGGCAGGACTCCCCCTCCCCCCGCTACCCCCTCACCGCCCCAACTGCACCCAGGTGGCTCCATTGCAGGCACCACATCACACAGCTCCACGGAGCCGGGTCTCACCTTCCAGCGCCCTGCAGACGGGCAGGAGCAGCCAGCCCCAGGCCAGGAGCCTGACACCAGACGGCATCATCCCAGCCTGCACGGAGCCTGCTAGAGCCAGAGACGCTGCCCCCACGAGCCCGCTAGAGCCAGAGATGCTGCTGCTCCTCCCCAGAGCCTGCTACAGTCTCCCCAGTGCCGCCGTCTCTATCACTCCCAGCCGCATGGCGCAGGGCGTCAGCTCCGGAACCTGCTGAGCAGGTTCTACCAGGAAGGCGTCTCCTCCTCCCTGCCTGAGTCCCACGCTCACTGCAGCCGCGGCTGGAGATGGAGCTGGGGACCAGCCAGGGGCAGGAGGGATGCAGGGAGCCCAGCAACTGCCCTGGGACCAGAGCGGCCCATTCACCTCCACTGAGTCAAACCCCCAATTCCCCCCCGCTCCCGTGACTGCCCTGGGTCAGGGCCAGAGCCTAAGCTCAGCAGAGTCAATCCAGAGCAGGCTGCAGGGATGTGGGGCGGCCTAGTGATGAGGGAGGGCACAAGACCTAGGCTCTGCTGCAGAACCTTGCCTCAGTTTCCCCATCTGTACAATGGGGATAATGACCCTGACCTCCTTTGCAAAGAGCTTGGAGATCTACTGCATACGAGCAAGGGATTATTATTGTTTAGCCAGAGGATCAAAGGGGGAAAGACGCCCTACCATAGGCGCCAACTCCGTATAATACTTTGTAATTATTGGACTGAAATATTTTACTTTATTACAAAATACTACTCGGAACGTTTCCTTCCAAGGAGGGGAAAATCTTTCATTTTGAATTTATCATTTTGATTTCTTGTCATTTCAACTCTTACATTATATTGAAATCTGAATTTTAATATGACAGCTAGATATTACTGTATATTACAGTTTAATTTTCAAAATTATCAGAACACAACATTGTGTTAATGTAATTACTGTGATATCTGTATTTTAAATTATGAGAAAGCCCCATTTCAATTATATAGATACGAATTGCTGTGCCGTGCTTGAGACAATCTGACACTATCCAAATGTTTCACTGCTCCTGCATTGATGTCTTTCAGCATTTCCATTCTGAGACAATTTTGAAACGTCGGCTTTTCGTTCGCATTCAGACTGACAACAGATTTCGGAAATGTCACTTTTCCCGTGGAGCGGCCATGCCGCTTTCCGTCTTTCTCTGCACATAGAGTCATCGGGTGATCTAGGCTGAGCCCTGTACAGCACAGACCAGGAAATGTCCCCAAAATAATTCCCAGAGCAGATCTTTTAGAAAAACATCCAATCTTGGTTTTAAAATTGCCTGTGATGGAGAATCTATGACTGGAGCTGGGTGCATGGGGTGGCTCCATTCCCCTCGCTGTCCTGATGCCAGCCCCAGTTCGTAGAGGTCCCTGTACCTGGCCCATCCGGCAGCACGGTAACTGACCCACTCCTGTTGCGCCCCCTTAAGGCCAATTGTGGCACCGCGGGTGAGGCCTGCCTCAGTTTCCCCTCACTTGTGAAGCAGACTTTCAGGTACCAAAAAGCGACCCCTTTGCAGGGGACCAATGCAAACAAAACCTTCATCCCAATGTCCCCAGGAGGCTGCAGCGCGGAGGGGGGCGGGGGTGAGACGCTGCCAGCATGGGGCTGTCAGTTACATTTCCCTGTCCCAGATGGTCCACCCTAAGGCCCCTTGGCCTTCAGTCCCGGATCCTGGTGACGGATAAACACCGGCTGGTTTGCAAAAGCTGTGCTGCGTTTCTTCCAATCCTTGCAGGGCGCGGTTTGCTTCCCAGAGGGAAAATCTGCCCCTGCTGAGCACCAGTATGGAACCCGCACGTATGTGCCAGGCTCCAATCTAGAAGCCCACCCCCTCTTGAGTGTGTAACAGCTTCAAGTCTAGAACCCTGCCCCTCCTGAGTGTGCGCTGGGCTCCTTCCTAGAACCCCCAACCTCTGTGTGCATGTGGCTCCTACCTGGAACCTCCACCCCATCTGGAGTGTGCCCCTGGCTCAAATCTAGAACCTGCACTGCATCCTGGCTCTGCTCCAGATTCCAATCTAGAACCCTCCCCTCACTTCTTAGCAACTTCTGCCCCTTCCCCGAGCAAGTGTTGAACTCCAGTCTAGAATCCCCACCCCACCCCGAGCATGCTCTAAGCTGCCCTCTAGAACCTCACCCCAGCCTGGGGTGACCTTGAAGTGAGGATTCCCAGCTGGAGCAGGTCCATCAACATCAGGGCTGATTGGCACCTGCTGGGACCTGCCCCATTGACTCCAATGGCTCGGGGCCGATTGGAACCTGCTGGGACCTGCTCAACGTCCCATTTCATTGCTTGGTGCTGTTGGCACAAACAGCAGCAACCCCATCTCGCTGAGACGTCCTTCCAAGGTGCGGGTCACCTGGCACTTGGTCTGGCCCCGGGCCTTGTCCAGGAGGTGGGAGACGGGACTCACCCCGTTCTGGTCCAGGCGGAGCATCAGTCACTCAGAGTGCAGGGAGCGTTGGCCACTTTTGTCGGGTTTGGCGGCGACAACGTGATTCCCCTTGTACAGAAGGTCTGTCTCCAGCTTGGATTTCATCGCCTGGAGCTTGACCATGGGCAGGTGCTTCTGCAGCTCACTCGGGCTGGGGCCTTTGCACACAGATTGCGGCAAGGAGATGGATGCCGCGTACTGAACAATGGGGAGAAGGTGATGAGGGGATACCTGGGGGAGAGGGGGATTGGGGGAGTCTGAGCCCTGGGGGAATCACACACCGAGCACAGAGCTAATTAACATGAACTGTACAGACACCTCCATGGACCCCAGACATTCATCCTCCCCCTGCACCCCCAGAAACTCTCCCTCCCAGCTCAGGTCCCCATCTCCCCCCTACACCCCCAGAAACTCTCCCTCTGAGCTCAGGTCCCCATCTCCCCCCTGCACCCCCAGAAACTCTCCCTCTGAGCTCAGGCTCCATCTCCCCCCTGCACCCCCAGAATCACCCCCTCCCAGCTCAGGCTCCATCTCCCCCCTGCAACCCCAGAATCACCGGTTCTGAGGCAGTGGCTCTAGGTAACCCTGTGATACCAGCAGACACAAGGGGTCCCTGCTGCTCCCTTCGCGGCTAGGGGAGCGGGGCAGGACCGAGATGTCTCCGCCCCCAGGCCGGTCACTCACTGGTGGACGTGATCCACGATGGCTTTAAGTGTGGCTGGGTCGATGCTCCCGACAGTCTCTGGCCCAAAGCAGAGGAGAAGGGGCAGCAGCAGGAGTCCAGCCCTGGGCATCCGTCCTGGCACCTGCACAGGACCCCACAGCATCAGTGCCCCCGAGCCTGGGCACAGACCCAGAGCCCCCAACCCACATCCCCTAGCCCCTGCTGTGCTACCAACAGGAGAGGGGGCAGAGGGGTGCCCCTGGGCAGGAAGGAGACACCAGGGTTTCCATGGGGCAGGAGACGGTGCGGGGAGGGACTCACCAGGGTTTCCATGGGGCAGGAGGAGGTGGGGGGACTCACCAGGGTTTCCATGGGGCGGGAGCAGGAGGTGCCATCACTCACTGACAGAGGCTCACACCAGATCGCCAGTGATGGGCTCTCAGCTCCCAGCCCCTCTCTTTATAGACCCATTCTCCCTCCCTTCCCCCCCCCGACTCTGGAGAGGGGCGGTGCCCACTCCTGCTGTCCCTGTGCCCACCACAGGGGAGGCAGCCCCAGGTGCCACTCGGCTGCTTCATTCAGTATTGCCTTTAAAGGAACCTCCATGGGGCTGAGCCAGGAGGGGTGGAGGAGGCAGCAGGGACACCCCCTCCCGCCCAGAATGACTGGGGGGCGCCTAAGCATTATCCACAGCTGCCAGGCTGTAATTGCTGGGGTGGGGCCAGCAGACAGTGCCCCACTTAAACATAGGGGGCAGCTCACCTCTTTCCCAGCAACTGGCTCAGGCTCTCTGCAGACTCCGGCAGCTTCACTGCATCCATCACAAACAGGGGATTTGCCTAGTCTGGGAGTGATTGTCTCAGACAAGGGACGGGGATGGCAGGTGGCGAGGGCCGGGGTAGATGTGGGATCGGGGGATGGGGCGTGGGGGCATGGGGGCATGGCGAGGGCCAGGGCAGACAGGGCCTGGGAGATGAGAGGTGCCAAGGGCCAGGGCAAATGTGGGATGGGGCATGGGGGCGTGGTGAGGACCAGGCAGAAGGGGGATGGGAGGTGGTGAGGGCCGGGCAGACTCGTTGGCTCCAGCCAGGTGGGCCTGGTTTGTCTCATGCTGGGGGTGACGGGGTGAAGTTGCTGATTTTCCACCATGTGAGCAAGGGCCACAAAGCTTCAGTGCATCCTGGGACCTCACATCCTGGTGCCCACATCTCTGTCCGTGTGTCCAGCACCCAAATCTCTGTCCGTGTGTCCAGCTCTCTCCCAGCCTGTCCAGTCGGCCGCAGACAGCTGGGGACGGGGCAGGAGGCCGAACGTGCCCATCTGTTGCTCAGCGAGATCAGGTTGCCGCTGTCTGTGCCAACAGCACTGCGCAGTAAAATGGGATGTCGGGCAGGTCCCAGCGGGTGCCAATCGGCCCTGACGTCAGTGGACCTGCTCCAACTGGGAATCCTCACGCCAAGCTGACCCTGGGCTGGGGAGAGGTTCTAGATGGGAACTTAGAGCAAACGCAGGGATGGGGGTTCTAGACTGGAGTTCAACGCTCGCTGAGGGATGGGACAGAGGTTCTAGGCTGAAGCCAGGTGCACATGCAGGGATGGGTGGGGTTCTAGATCTGAGGCTGTTACCACATGGGTGTGGGTGGGGTTCTAGCTCCAAGGCTGACACACACTTGGGAGGGGAGGGAGCTCTAGATTAGAGGCTGTCACACACTAAGGAGGGGGTGAGGTTCTAGATCCAAGGTTGTCACCCACTCGGGAGGGGCAGGTTCTAGATCCAAGGCTGTCTCACACTTGGGGGCGGGGTTCTAGATCGGAGGCTGCCACACACTCGGGAGGGGTGGGTGGGTGGGACGCTGGGGTGGAGGCGGTGGGCCCTTTCTTCTTGCAACACGAATCATTTTGCTTAGTCCCTCCCACCCCGTACAATTAACACCAATAAAGTGTCAGAGCATCCTGGGTCCTCCGGTCTCAGTCCGTGCGTCTGGCGCCCTCGTCGCTGCCCGTGTGTCTCACCTTTACTGGGCATGCGAGGCCTTCCAGTTTCCCTGGCAGTGCCCCCTTCATCGGGCCAGACCTGGGCCCCCTTCTTTTTGCAAGGGTGACCCCCGTGGCTCCCCTGCTCCCGACGGGAACCTCTGGCACCATCCCCCCCTGTTCTCTCAGGCACAGATGTCCCCCCTCAGCAGCCAGGTGCCCAACAGGGACTGGCAGAGACAGGGCACAGCCTTTGCCAAACCAGTTGGCGTTTATCAGTCACCAGGATCCAGGCCGCGCCCTGGGAAGGGGGTTCATAGCCCAGCCCGGCTGAGTGGGAAACTCCCACCACCACCACCACCACCCCACGCCCACACCGAGCTGCCAACGGCTCCGGCCCAACTTTCCCCGCTACCGCAACCGCAACCACAGCTTGAGAAATAAACAGCCCTTGCAGCCCTGGTGGCCTTGTCCCTTGCAGGGAGTGGGGAGCAGGCGGAGGCTTCCCTCCCAATCCCTTCACCCTTCCTCCCAGCCCTGGCCCCAGCCCTGTGACCCCTGGGGAATCTGGCCAGGATCCGGGTTAGAACGAGGGGTTCCCAGCAGGGCAGGCGGGCGGGAGAGGGTGTCTCCGGGGCAGATGTGGAGCGGGTGTCTCTGGTGGGTGAGGGGAGCAGGGGGTGATGGGGGAGCATCTGACACTCCACTCAGGACAGGGGAGCTCAGGATTTGGGGCAAGATCCTCGTTGGGAAACAATCCTTGTCCTGTGGGTCACAGATGGTTCCGGTGGGAAGGTCTGGCAGGGCCGTGACGGCCCTCGGGGCGCGTCTGCCACACGGGTGGGTCCCCGGGGACGTACGGCTGCGATTCCCAGTCATCAGCAATGTCGCCTTTTCCCTGCCAGCCACAATCCCAACCCACACTCAGTGGCCGAGCCTCGCCCGCCTGTCACGTCGGACTTTGCCCTGCTACTTCAGGTGACCCGAGGCTCGTTTCGGCCCATCTGCCTCCTTCGGTCGATCCCTCAGGCGAGTCACATGCCCCAGATACGGTTCCGGGATCGCCCCAGCTGACGACACCCGCAACAGAGATCGACCAGGAACCGGGATCTCGCCCAAACTTCAGCCTCCGTGGCGTGTGCCCTGTGGCATCAGGCCAAATGCTGCCCACCGGCTGGCTCCAGCATTTCCTCCGCAGAGGCTCCAGGGTTCCCAGCGTGCCGAGCAGCACGTGGGTGACTGGTTCTGGCAGCAGGCGGCGAGGGCTGGCGGGCGGCTTTTTGATGCCCTGAATCGTGCACAGGTCTTGCAGGCACCGGCTCTCGTGGGGCCGAGTGAGCGAGTCGTCGACTGATTTTCCAGAACGTTTCTTCGCTCTCGGTGGTCCACGGCTTCCCGAAAGCTGCGCCCGCATGGAAGTCCTGATCCCGGGGGTATCCGCAGGACGTGGGGAAAATTCCTTATGAGCCTGCGGTGACAGCTGCAGAATCCCAGAAACGCTGGTGATCCCTGTTCTTCGGGGGCTGCCCAGTGAGCGACGGCCCCATAGTGAGGGGCTGAAGGCACAGCCAGGGGGAGTGTTTGGGGGTCACACAGCCATCAGGGGAGACCCTGGTCTGCGCGCCCCTTCTGCACTCAAGTGGTGCCCCTGGGGACTATGGGGCAGGGCAGGTCGTGCCCCTTGGCAGCTGTGCTGGTGCCTGGGCCCTGCGGGCGCTCGCCCTGGGGAGGGCGTTTATAGCCCAGCCTGTCTGAGTGTGACACTCCCCCCTTCCCCCCCCCTCCCCCCCACATCGAGCTGGCACAATCGTGGCTTGAGAAATAAGCGGCTCCTTGTGGCCTAGATGGTGGCGCAAGAGCCATGAGGTCGGCAGCCTCCAGCCCCCACGGGAGCAGCCTCTGGCGGCTTCATCTCCGGCAGAGAGTGAGGAGCAGGTGGAGGCCTCCGTCCCTCCTGAGCCCCTCACCCTTCCTCTGGCCCCAGCCCTGGGACCCCGCAGGAGAATCCGGCTGGCATCCAGGTTAGAACGAGGCGGCAAGCAAGGCGGAGCCGGGGTCTCCAGCGGGCAGGAGGGAGGAGGAGCAGCACAGCGAGGGTTTCTCGGGGAGGGATGCGGAGAGGGTGTCTCTGGTGGGTGGGGGAGAGCAGGGGTCACTGGGGAGGGCAGGGGCAAGGGGAAGAGCAGGGGGCAAAGGGGAGAGCAGGGGGCATTGGGCAAGGCAGGGGGCAGAGCAGGGGCGCAGGGGAGAGGAGGGGGCACAGGGCAGAGCAGGCTGTGCAGGTGTTGCTCAGTCTGCCCTGCAGCCCCCCAACTCGACCCAGGGAAGGCTGGGAGGTGCCAGGCACCCAGACACCCTCCCTTGACCCCTGAGGGCCCCTTCCCCCCAGCCGGCCAGAGCAGAGCCACAGCCGCTCACCAGAGCTCCAGGGGGCTTGAATCCTTGGGGAGCCAGGTGCCCAGGGGCCAGCGGGGGGAATCGGGGCTGGGGCAGCTCCCCAGAGGGATGAGGCGATTCCCCATCGCTGGGGCTCCGTGTTGCTCTCGCTCCGGCTACGCCCAAGGCCTGGGCTGGACATTGGGAGCACAGGCCCGGGACGCAGGAGTCCGGCTGGACAGCCCCCAGCCTACTCCTAGCCGTGGGCACTGAGGGCAGGACGCTGGCTGGGCTCCCGGTGCCGTCCCTGCCAGCGACGACCTTGTGAGGACCGGCTGGACGTGTGGCCGAGGGGAGGGAGACACGGAGCCTCTAACCACCGGGGGAGCCATTGGGCTGCATGGCCCATCTGCGCCCAACCAGTGCCCACGCCCCGGGGAGGCTGCGTGTGGGAGCCAGGCCCCCACTGGGGCCAATGGGGCAGGGCCAGCACCATTCCAGGCACTGGGCATCCTGCCGGACGGACCTTTCCCCCCTGTTGCAAATGCAGCTTGGGAAATAAACGGCCCCTTGCAGTGGTGAGGGTGGATCAAGAACTGTGGGGCCAGAAGGCCTCGCTCCTGAGTCTCACACCCTGCTTCGGGGCACAGGTTCCCCCCCCCCCCCCCCATCCACAGCCTCAGCCCTGAGCAGGTTCGGGCCCCGGTGAAAAAAAAAATTCGGGCCCCCCAGCAAGGGCGGACCAGCTAAACAGGGCCGACGAGAGGGGGGTGGGGGGAAGCCGGGCCCCGTACCGGCTCCCCCCCCCTCTCGTCGGCCCTGCCTGGGACCACTTCCAGGGGAATCCAGCTAGAACGGGCTTTGGCCTGAGTCAGAACTAGGGAACAAGCAAAGCGTGTCTCGCACGCCACGTACCCAGCATGACCACTGGGGGCACTGCTGCCCCCTCACCCATTAGCACACTCAGCATTCGCACTGCATGTACCAGCATGCCCACTGGGGGGCACTGCAGGTCCCTATTAGCACACAGCATTCACATTGCATGTACCAGCATGCCCACTGGGGGGCACTGCAGGTCCCTATTAGCACACAGCATTCGCACTGCATGTACCAGCATGCCCACTGGGGGGCACTGCAGGTCCCTATTAGCACACAGCATTCACATTGCATGTACCCAGCATGGCCACAGGGGGGCACTGCAGGTCCCCTTTAGCACACAGCATTCGCACTGCATGTACCAGCATGGCCACTGGGGGGCACTGCAGGTCCTTATTAGCACACAGAGTATTCACGTTGCATGTACCCAGCATGGCCACTGGGGGGCACTGCAGCTTCCCATTAGCGCACGCAACATTCACACTGCATGTACCCTGCATGGCCACTGGGGGCACTGCACCCCACATTAGCTGTGGCTGTGTGGATGGCAGTGTTGCATAATCCCCAAATGACTCAGCTATTCATTCTGCCCTGGGTGCACCAAGGCACAGCTGGGGCTAGTAGGGTGTGGGAGGGGTTTGGGGGCTGGTTGTGGGCACCCTGCTGTACCTGGTGGAGCTGGGGAGGCATCGCAGGGTCAGAGACAGGGGCGGGCGGCAGCTCCCTGGGGAGTGCGGGAGGGAGCCCCGGTGAGAGGGGTCCATGAGCCAGCAAATCCCAGCCCACTGGAGCGTCCAGCCCCACAGAGCCCTGTCTGTGACCCACCCAGCCCCAGTGAGCTGGGCTGAATCCCTCAGACCTCATGGAGAGCCATCCGGGCCCCATCATACCTTGCTAAAACCCGGCCTTCCCCTGCCGCACACAGCAAACAATCTGCTGCACACACACACATACACACCCCAACACCCTCTATGCACATACACACACACTCAACACTCCCTGCACACACACACACACATCCCAACCCTCTGCACACACACACACACACACATCCCAACACCCTCTATGCACATACTCACACACACCAACATCCCTGCACACACGCTCACAAACCCCTACAATCCCTACACACACACACACACAAACCCCATGCAACACACCCTGCACACGCACACCCCAACACCCCCACAAACACCTCAATACCCCCTGCACACATGCTTACACAACACCCCCACAACACCCCAACACCCCCTGCACACACACTAACAAACACACACACACACCAGTACACACACACACCCTCTGATGAGGAGGGTGCCCTGTCCAGCACCCTCCCTCCGCCCCAACACCATCAGTCCCTGTTCCCACAATGCAGAGGCTGCCCCACTTCAACCCAGCGAGTCCGTGGCTGGGATCCGTGGCCCGCAGGGCTCTGTGTTTCCAGGGTGGGGGTGGGAGGTGGAGGGGGGTGGCCTCCGGGTCATGGAGGGAGAAGGAGCGTCTGGGGGGCAGGTCCCCAGAGACCCGTTAGGGTCGCCACCCTCCAGGATTGTCCTGGAGTCTCCAGGAATTAAAGATTAATCTTTAATTAAAGATCAAGTCGCATGATGAAACCTCTAGCCCGGGTCCCCGGCTAGGTTCAGCCAGCAGTGAGAGGGGAGGGCAGGGCGGGGGGGGGAGGCGTCTGGCCCAGGCTAAGCCGCTGTGCATTAACCCCGGAGCAGTTATGACATATCTCGAATACCCGAGCGCGATCCTCCACCCCCTGCCGCTGCCCGGGTACCGCTCCCGCCCCGCGCCCAGACGGACGGACAGACACACAGCTCAGCATGTCTGATAGCCCCAGCCCGGGAGGGGCCCCCGAAGGGGGGGCCCCCGATGAACCCAAGGGGCAGCCCCCCTGCGCCGAGCTCAAAGCAGCCGTGGAGAAATGGTGAGTCCCGGTGCAGCTGCCACGATGCGGGGTTGTGGGGGGGGGGAGCACTGCTGGGGGGGGGTGTCTGGCACCCCATCCGACCTGATCCACGGGGAGCCGCTGCAGGGAATGGGAGGCAGGGGCTCCAGGCAGTGGAGGCAGGGGGGATTCATAGGAGTAGGGGTGGCAGGGCTCAGTGGGTCTGGGGGCGGCAGGGTGGCTCAGTAGAGTGGGGGCAGGGAGCTCAGTGGGGCAGAGGGGCTCAGTGGGTTAGGGGATGGGGGCCTTAGTGGGACAGGGAGGGCTCAGTGGGGTGAGGGTTCAAGGTTTTCATGAGGCAGGTGACTCAGTGGGGTGGGGAACTCAGTGGGGCAGGTGGAGGTCAGTGGGGTAGAGATTGGGGGCATTCGGGGGCTGAGGGGCTCAGTGGGGTGGGGAGATTCATTGGGTTACTTGGGAGCTCAGTGGGCAGGCAGCTCTGTTGGGTGGGGACAGGGGAGCTTAGTGGGGGTCTCAGTGGATTGGGCAAACGGGGTCTCAGTGGGGTTTGGGCAGGGAAACTCAATGGGGGTCTCAGTGGGGCAGGGGGGTCTCAGTGGATTGAGCACAAGGGGTCTCAGTGGGGTGGGCACAGGGAGCTGTGCCATGCACTCCATACCCAGTGCCCTGGTGTGTGGGGCGGGGGCCCAGGTCAGGTGAGGCAGAAGGGTGCGAGCCGGTGGGGTCCTGGTTCCGCGGTTCCCCAGGCCGGGATAGGCAGAGGGGCCCTCGGCGCTGGCCATGTGGTGCAGGGACCGGAAGGGAACGGCAGGACGTGGCCTCGGGAAACCGGCCTGGAGAGAGCTCCATGGCCTCAGGGCACCCCCAGAAAGCAGCCAGCCCAGCACCCCTCCCAGCATGACCAACCCCATGGGGAACATGGGGGCTTCCGTGGGGCAAAGGCTCTTCCACTTGGGAGAATGAGCCCCAGCCACCCAGCAGTCCCAGACCCAAACCCCACCCCACCAGGGCCCACCCGTCCAGCCCCAGATATACGGGGCACGAGGGGCGTGAGAGAGAGGTGTAGTGACATAGGCAGATTGGTTGGGGGGTTAGTGAAGGGGGCTGACAGAGGGGAGTGAATGGGGAGCCGGTGCCATGGGTGTGCATTGGGAGCGGTGCCTTGTTACAAGGTGTGAATGTGGGGGCCTCGCGGGGAGGGGAGTGAAGGCAGCTGGAGTCAGTGATAGACCCGGTGGTGTATTTGGGGTTGGATGACTGGAGGGGTGTGTATGGGGATGGAGGGGTGGGGATGGATGGAGGGGGGTATGGGGATGGAGGGGTGGGGATGGATGGAGGGGTGTGTATGGGGATGGGTGAGTGGGTCACCTCCCCCCCCCCAGGTGCTGTCAGTCCCATCACCCCCTACTGGCTCCCCACCCCACTGTCAACTAGAGATGGGGGTGGGGCTCAGTGGGAAGTGGCTCAGCGATGGTTGGATGGTGGCTCAGTGGGGCTGGGGGTTCAGTAGGGATTGGACAGGGGGCTGAGCGGGCCGGGGTCTCAGCAGGGGTTGGACCAGGGGGTCTCAGTGTGGCAGGAGGCTTGGCCAGAGGCTCAGTGAGGGGCAGGGGATCAGTGGGGGTTGGGCAGGGGGACTGGGGGCTCAGTGGGGGTGGGGCAGGGGGCTCAGTGGGGGTGGGGCAGGGGGGCAGGGGGCTCAGGCAGTTACCGAGGGCGTTCCCATCCCCCGGAGTCAGTCCCTCGGGATCACAGGCCCAGTGCAGGGGGGCAGAGGGATCAGTGGGGGTTGGCAGGGGGGCAGGGGGCTCAGTGGGGGTGGGGCAGGGGGGCAGGGGGCTCAGGCAGTTACCGAGGGCATTCCCATCCCCTCGGGGTCACAAGCCCAGTGCAGTGGCTGTGTCACCCCCCCACCCATGCCCTGTCCCCATTCACCCTCCCCCCCTCCAAGAGTTGGCGCCATCCCCACAGCTGCCCTTGGGCTGCCATGCCCAGCTCTGGTCCCAGCACGTCCCTGCTCCCCCCTCCCCCCGCAGGGGAGCAGACCCCGTTGCCGGATCCTCACCCCCAAATAACTCCACAGCTAAAGCTGCCATGGGGGGTTAGAGCAGGGACACACCTACCCTATGGGTGCCGGATGCGGGGGTAACAGAGCCCAGGGCCTCGTGGGGCATGAGGGGGGGCACAGCAGATGGGGATGCCCCTCTCCTGGCCCCAGAGTAACAGCGGAGACCCCCAGGGAGACAAGCCAGGACTCCTGGGTTCTCTCCCTGGCTCTGGGAGGGGAATAGGGGCTAGTGGTTATAACGGGGGGGGCTGGGAGCCAGGACTCCTGGGTTCTCTCCCTACTTCTGCCCCCGTGTGACCTTGGGCATGTGCGTGCCCCCCCCCCCACTTTGGGTTGTAATTGGGGCTGAGCGCCCCCCGCAGGGTAAGGCGCTTTGCTGGCGGCGCTGCCAGGAGTTATTACTATGATTTATAAATCCCCCGCTCACGTCTCCTGCGGCTGGGCTGATCCAGCCGACGGGCTGCACGCGACCCCGGGGTGCCCCCTGGCCGTGCCCAGGCCATACCCCACTCTCCCCCATGGGGTGCCCCCAGCCGACTCCGCCACACTCAGCCCCACTGCGCCCCACCCCGCATTGGCACGCAGGCTGCAGAGCCCACTGGGCGATGCCTCCCCCGGCAGCACCTTCCATCTCCCAGCCCCGGCTAATGTGGCTCGACAGGGGCGTGCCGTGACCCAGCACCTGGCACCATCTGCTCTGTCGGGCGCTGAGGAGGCTGGTTAATTAGTGTGAGGGGGTTAGCAAGGCCACCGCGCCTTCCCCCCATCCGGCCTGATCCCCACAGCTCCACCTGGGAGGTGTCCAAGGTCACAGGGGAGACGGGGGCACCATAGAACCCAGGAGTCCGGCCTTCCACTTGCCTGTCCACCTGCTAGATCCCCTCCTCTCCTCGAGCTGGGGAGAGAACCCAGGAGTCCTGGCTGCCAGCCCTCCTGCCTCTAACCACTAGACCCCCCCTCCCAGAGCCAGGGATTGAACCCAGGAGTCCTGGCTCCCAGGCCCCCACCCACGGCCGCTCCTGCTCACACACACACACTGCTTCCACCCCATCCCCCGGTGTCAGCAACCCCCCGACCCCGGCGTGGTGGCTGCGCTGAGACACGGCCCCACAGGGCAGATGCCCCCCATGGCTGGCACCCGCCGGGACACGTGGGGCCGGCTAAGCTGCTACCAGCACGGCCGCCAATGACCTACATTCGGCTCTGCCACCCCGTTCCCATGGCAGCAGGGAGTGGGCATGCCAGAGGAGGGGGAGGAAATGGAGGCTTGCCCCACGGTGCCCCCGAGAGACCCCTCTTCCACCCCCGCCTGCCCCACGGTGCCCCTGAGTGACCCCTCTTCCACCCCCACCAGCCTCACAGTGACCTAGGGACAACCCCTCCACCCCAACCAGCCTCACAGTGACCCCTAGGGACAACCCCTCCACCCCCGCCTGCCCCCCTCCTTCACCCCCTACTGCTACAGAGCGACTGGAGCCCTTGCCAGCCCCCCAGGTACGGGCTGGTGGGGCCAAGCAGAGCTGGGGCGTGTGGGCCGGGCGGCCGCGGGGCAGGAGGGCACGGTGCTGCTGACTCAGCCCCGGCCTCATTAGCTGCGGAGAAAGGAGCCGCCGGGGCAGCCAGGCGGGAGTAACGGGGAGGCCGGGAAGGGGGTGCGGGCACATGGCGGGCATTAACCCCTCAGTGGCCAGGGTGGAAACACTCCCCCTCCCCCCACCCTCCATTAACCCCTCACTGTCCCTCCCCCACCACTAACCAAGACCCTGGCAATTCAGGCCCATCACTCACCCAGCCCCAGAGGTGGTGGCAACTGGATACCCCCTGATTCCCACCAGGGGCCATCCCTGGGCCCCACACACGTATAGTGGGGCTCAATCCCTGGTATCCTGAGCCCAGCTCAGGGCTTTAACCGCACAGCCTGGCTCATGGCTGGGAGGAGGGGGCGGGGGCGGTGCAGGGGGAGGGGGGGGGCATTTGCATCGGCTCCAAAGGGCGCCAGGCTCCAGCCTGCAATTGTGGCTCATCAGCGCCCCACCCCTACCCTGTGACCTCCCTTCCCCCTCCCCCGCAGCTCTGCAGCTGCCCCTTATCTGCAACCTGCAGCCCTAACCGACCGGTGGGGCGTCCTCCCCTCCCGCACCTCCCAAGCAGCCTGGCTTTGGGATGAGAGGGATCCTGGCCTGCCCCCCCTCGCCCAACCTGCAGGTCTGGGTCCCCTCTTATCAGCCCTAGAGCTCGCTCAGCACTGCCCCCCAGCAGATCACAGAGTGCCTTATGGAGGTCGGTTATTCCCCATTGTACAGATGGGGAAACTGAGGCAGGGGTGGTTTACTCACTGTCACCCAGCAGGTTAATCCCAGTCCTGTGCTCTCTCCACTAGGCCACACTGCCTCCCACTGAACTATGATTATTATTATGTATTAGGTGTATTATGGTAGCATCTCAGAGCCCCAGTCATGGCCCCCATGGTGCTGGGCACTGTACATTATTTATTAGGTGTATTACGGTAGTGCCTAAGAGCTGCAGTCATGGCCCAGGACCCCACTGCGCTAGGCACTGTACATTATTTATTAGGTGTAGATCTCTCCCCCCCCCCCCAACTCCCAGCAGCCTGAGCATGGCCCAGGACCTCACAGTCAGGGAACAGGGGCACATGGAGGGCCCCCGCTGCAAGGGGTGCCCCACATAGGATCCTATTGCCCCTTGCAGCGTCAGACTCCCCATTCCCCCAGCCCTGGCAATGGGGCATCTCCAGCTTCGTCCAGTGCCGGCCCTCTGCTGCCCTCCTGTGGCCCGGGCCTGCTCCGAGCGCAGCACCCCGAGCCTGTCACCCTCCCTGCGCCACGGCTCCCCCAGCCCCACATGGGCACCATGCCGGACCCCCGGACAGGCTGCGGGGGGTGGGGTGTGTCTGGCTAATCTAACCCGCCTGCCAGCCCTACCCATAGACACCCCTTGCAGATAAGGGTCTGACTGGAGGGAGGCATGTGTAGGAGGGGCAAGATAAGAGGGACTTCGGTTTCCCAGCCTCTTGGTTCAGATTTTAGGGAGGTGGGCACAAAGGATACTGGGCTAGATGGGCGTTGGGTCTGATCCAGGGGTAAGGGAGGGGGCAGGATACCAGGGTAGATGGGCCCGTGGCTCTGATCCAGGGGGCAGAGAGGGGGCAGGATACTGGGCTAGATGAGCCCATGGCTGTGAGCCAGGCAGGGCCCCCTCCCCATTTAATGACCCCCCAATGTCTTCACAGCGTTAGTGAGAACGGGGAGGAGTCGTGCAAGGAGCTGATGGAATCGTACCATGAGTGTCTCCGTGCCCTGGGCATCAAGGTCTAGCAGCCGCCCCCCCCTCACGGTGAGTTCCCCTCCCCCAGGCTCATGGGGAGGGCCTGGGGCGCCCCGGGCTCGTATAACGGGCGGCAGTGCTGTGCCCCCCACTCCCCTAAGCCCCTTTTTCTCAGCTGCCTCCCTGGGCAGCCCCTGAGGGGCACAGCTCCAGCCCAGAGCCACCCGGCCACCGCTGGGTACCCTCTCCGCCCCGGAGCAGCCTGTGCTTGAGTCTGGCTGGGTGTCCCCAAAGCACCCCCCCACCCCTGGAGATGCAGGACCGCTCCCGCATCCCAGTGGGTTCAGCCCCCCAGCAATAGTTGCCACGTGACCGTCTCCCCAGTGATGGCATTGGAGGTACCCAGGTACTGGAGCTGGTTGGCACGTGGCTGCTGGTCCCGTTGGCCGCACAGAGCGAGCAGCAGGTTTGCGGGAGAACATTTTTGAGTTAAAGGGACAATATGCTTTTGACTTAACCTTTTTAATCGTAAGAGGCAGCTACAGTCACACACCCTCGTTCACATCCACACCCCCGCTTCACACCTACAACTCCCCTGGTTCACATCCACACCCCTTAGTTCACACCCACACACCCTCGTTAATATTCATACTCCCTGGTTCAAACCTACAACCTCCCTGATTCACATCCACTCCCCTGGGGTCAATTTACACCCCTGGTTCACACCTACCTTTCCTGGTCCATATACACACCCCCAGTTCACATCTACACCCCCTCATTCACATCCACACTTCCTGGTTTGATTTACACCCCCTGGTTCACACTTACAACCTTCCCCAGTTCTCACACACACACCCCTACATCACATTTATACCCCCTAGTTCACATCCACACCCCCTGGTTCACATTCACATGGTGTGGAAGTGCAGAGGGAATAGACAGCTGAAGTCCTCATGCACGTGTATAAGGTGTTCGGTGTAGTCAGAGGAACCCCACTGTCCATCTCCAGCGTCCGGCGACAGATTCCCGTCCATTTACAGACTCGTTCAGGGGCAGAAATGGATTTTTTAGATCAAGTCTCACCCTGATTATTTTGTTCCCCCATTTTCCATCCCAAGCTCCTTCTGATGTGGAGCATCTCCAGCCCACGGTCAATTTTTGCCCCGCTATGGTTAAAGGGAGTTTGGAAATGGAGCGCCAGGCCGGGGGGGAGCAGGGGGCCTGGTGGCGGGCGTAGGGCGCTGCCTGGCTCTGATGACCTCTACAGGCCCGTGGCAGTCAGACATGGGGAACATGAAGGGACCCAGGGCCGTTCCCCTCCCCCCACCAGGCTCAGCAGTTGCTCCTCTCTTGCAGGCGCTGGCGTGGCCAATGGGCGCAGCATCACCCGGGGGAGCCCGGCTGTGAGGGCGAAGCGCAGCCGAGCAACGCCACCGGCCGTGGAGGGGGCAGCTGCTCCGGATTCGGGAGGGATGAGGGGCAGGGTAATAAACTGGCAGCATTTTACCTGGGCTGGGTGTGCGTGATCAATGAGCGCCAGCCGTACGCCCCCCCCCCCCATCCTCTCCACTCAGCACCCCCGTCACATGCCTCCAGTGCCCTCCCCGCCACCAACCTCCTACTCCCACTCAGCCCACCCCATCCCCTACTCCTGACCCATCCCCATCAGGCACCAACCTCCCCCCCAGGAACAATGATGCATCCGGGTGGGGGGAAGACAGCAGAGCTCCAGGATCCCCTGGAGGAGGGAGATGTGGGGAGGCCAGCAGCAAAAGGGGGGCCCGAGTGCTCAGAGCAGGTGAGGGGATCCCCATGGCCCCTCCTCCGCTCCAACCCAGGGGGAGGCAGCCACATAGGAGAGCTCCCCCTTAGCCCCCAGCTCACTGGTGAGCCCCCTTCCCCCCGCATCTATGGGGCAAGAATCAGCCAGCAGGCGCCATGGATACAAATCTACAGCCTTTATTACAGCCCCTCCCCCCAGCCAGCCAGCAGATGGAGGCAGGAGAGCCTCAGGATGGAGAGCTCTGTGCCAGGAGTGGGGGCCTCCCAGCCTGTGCCCCCCAGATCTAGGCTCTAGTGGGTGTGCCCAGCTGCCCCCATCCTATAAGCCCAGCCGCCCCCCTCCCCCAAGCACGCGCGCACACACATATCCTTGGGCTGGTGCAGCATCTGCCGACCTGCTCCTCCCCAGAGCCAGCCTCCCTCCCTCTGTGGGGGGATGAATCCAGCCTGAGCTGGCAGCTCCTGGGGGGTGGTGGCCATTGCAGAAAAGACCCCCCACCCCCACCTGTAGTGTACTTGAGCTGGAAGCTAAAGGGTTAAGAGCTCCCCAAGCCCACAGAAATGATTCCCCTGCCCCCCGGACAGCCGCAGCAGCCCCATAGCCGATCCCTTCCCCCCATACCATGGGGTAGGGGACTTGCCCCCCCAAACTGGCAGGGACCCTCCACCCCACCACCTAGTCCCCCCACATAGGCAGAGGGGTGGCCGGGTGGGGGAAGTACCCAGAGAAGGGCAGAGGCAGCAGTCGCAGCCCCTGGGAGCGTTGAGAGCAGAGGCCAGCGGCGGGTGGGGTACCCGGGACAGCACGGTGTGGGGAGGGAGGGGGGCAGCCCCAGCCCCTCAGTCCCGGCGCAGGTTCTTCAGCCGCTCCTCCAGGTCGGCGTCGGCATCCGCCAGCGCCGCGGAGGGCTCGGCCTTCTTCCCGGCCGTCACGCTGAGCGAGGCCCCCGTCGAGGGCAGGTCTGCGGGGAGAGGGGGGTCAGCCCGCCCGGAGCACCCCACAACCCCCACGGTCCCCCACTGAGCGAGGCCCCCATCAAGGGCAGGTCTGCGGGGAGAGGGGGGCCAGCCCGCCCAGAGCACCCCACAGCCCCCCACTGAGCGAGGCCCCTGTCAAGGGCAGGACGGCGGGGTGGGGGGCAGCCCGCCCAGAGCACCCCACAACCCCCCATCTCCCAGGCACTGGCAGGGTCAGGCAGCAAAGGCCTCCCCCGCACTGCCCAGCGCCCCCGGCAGCTGTGCTCCCCCATGACCCAGCCACAGGGGGACCTGGCTCCCAGCCCCCCAGGCCTGCCAGAGCCCCCTTCACCCCCTCCCCCGCAGCTGGGATACTCACTAGAGAGCTCATCCGTCAGGGTCAGGCCCAGCTCATCCAGCACCTGGGACACCACAGCATCGCTGGGGGGCAGAGATGGGCGGGTGAGAGCAGGGACACGGCCAAGACCCCCCATACGCAGAGAGGAAAGAGCCACGCCCCCAGATAACTGGGCTGGAGAGGAGGAGCCAGCACCCCACACACCCAGCAGCCCGGGTCCCCACACATCTGGGGAGAGGTACCAGGACAATGTGCTGGGTGTATCCCTGGAGCGGGCACCAGCTGGGTGAGCTCACCACCACCCCAAGGGTGTCGCTCAGCCTGGGGTACCACTCTGGGGGGCGCAGTCTGTCACCTGTCCTGCTGATAGGCCCTGGGGCCGGATGGGAGCCGGCACCCTGTAGAGGGGCCATTCCCTGCCCTTCCCGCCCCCCCCCCCCCCCCCCCCCCCCCCCCCCCCCCCCCCCCCGAGCCAGCCAGTCCCCCCCACCCCAGGGACAGATGAGAACTACAGGGGAAAGGCCCTGGGGTCCACCCTCCTGAGCCAACCAGATCCCCACTCGGGCCAGATGGGAGCAGGCAGTCACTAGCGGGGAAAGGCCTCATGCCCCATTTCCCCTCCCCACCCCCGAGCCAGCCAGTCCCCCCTGCCCTGCTCTCCCCACCTCTCCTCCTCATCATCCTCGTCCCCCATGGCGTCATCGATGGCGTCATTCATCATCTCCTCCTTCATGTCCATGATCTCCGACTGCTTCTCAAACTCCATCATGATCTTCTGGATCTGGGGCAGCTTCAGCTGGGGGTGGGGGGAGCGGGGGGAATATACAGTCACTGCCTTGGGGAAATTGAGTGGACTGGCCCTACAGCGCCCCCTGCTGGGAGAGGCCAGGCTGAAGTAGCCAGAAGCCCCCGCACTGTAGCCAGCACACTGCCCTGCTCCCCAAAGTACCCCTTGCTGGGGGAAGTGGGGCTGAAGTAGCCAGGGACCCCCACGCATGGGTCAGAACCTTGCCCTGCACCCCATAGTACCCCTTGCTGGGAGAGGCCTGGCTGGAGTAGCCAGGAGCCCCCGCACCGTGGCCAGCGCTCCTGCCCCGCTGCCCAGCCCGGCTGGCAGAAGCCCACATACCTGTCTGTTCATGGTGGCCATGGCCTTGGTGACGCCCTTCATGGCCTGGGCCATGGAGTTGTTGGACTTGAGGGTCTGGATCTTGAGCGACACGGCCTGGATGTTCGCCCGCATCATGATGAATTTCTTGACGTAGCGCCGGGTTCGCACCAGGTCCTTGGCCATGATCTTCACCGCATCCTGCCGGGGGGGAGGGGGGTTACAGCCAGAGACCCCACACCCCCTCCCCCCATAGCCCTCATCCCCCATGCTCTTCACCACCTCCTGCCGGGGGATGGGTTACAGCGAGGAACACCCCCACGTACCCTTCCTTCCCCACGCTCTTCACTGTGTCCTCCACTGTGGGTGGGTTACAGCTGGAGACACCCCTGCCCCCCATGACCTTCACCCACCCCTGAGGGGGACAGGTTGGGCTCAAGCTGGAGATGCTCCCCCCTGGCCCTGCCCCTTGCTCACCATCTGCCCCTGCTTCGCCATCTTCTTGATGTCGGCGATGATCTTCTTCTCCTGGGTCTCCAGCTTCTGCCGCTCGCGGTCCATGTCCCGCATGGCCCGGTTCAGGGCCCGCTGGTTCTGCCGCAGCATCTCCTCCGGCGTCTTCCGGCGCCCGAACAGCAGGTCCATCCTGAACGGGACAAGGGGCGGCCTGTGGCCGTGGGGGACAACAGCAGCTCAGGGACTTGCCAGGAGGGGGACAGCTAGGGGAGCGCCTGAGCAGCCCAGGCTGGGAGATGGGGAGTGAATCCTCTGGATCTGACAGTGAGTGGGGCAGGCAGCTGGTCAGGGCTAGTCTCTGCCCCACACCCTAGAGGGCAGGGCAGCTCTACCCCCTTGGGGGCTCAGAGCTGGGTTCTCTGGAACCAGGCTCTTCCCCGCAAAGCTGGCTGGGCCAGGCTGCCCCCTCCAGGCCATGCAATGGTAACAAAGCAGGATTATCTCTGGGGCGGGCTCCATCATCTACGGCTGTCTTGGGTGCACAGGGGGCTCCCTCTGTCTCCCCCCCACCCCCAGCACTTTTCTGGGTGCAGCCCCCCACGACCTCTGTGCAATTCCCACCAGCAGCCCAGCCTGTCCCGACACACCCAGGGCACTGCTGTGCCAGTCTGGGGGTCAGGCCCAGCCCAGCTGGACCCTTCCCTGGCCCAGCAGCTCCTGGGAGAGGGGCCAGACCCAGCTCCAGGCTGCACACGCAATAGAGACCTGCCACAAGGCAGGGCACAACCCCGGGCAGCCCCTGCTCCAGCCTGGGCAGAGGGGAGCACGGTGAAGGGGGCTGGCTGCCTCTAAGGGAGGAGAAGTGTCAGAGCAGCAGGCAGCTCCGTTGGAGGGAGGGAACTCCCTGGAACTAACACCCCAGAGAGACCCTCCGCCCCCCATGCTCTATTCACGCACCTCCACAGACAGGACAACCTGCTCTGCAGGAGCCGAGCCGGGCACAGAGCCCTCCCCGTTGATTTGGGGCCACAGCTGATCCCAGCGCTGTCCCTGAGAACGAAGGGGAAACACTACCCCCAACCCTGGGAGGCGCTCAGGGCCAGCCAGCCAGCACAGTACTCACCCAGGGGAGAGAGAAGGCTCGTTACAGGGGGTGGCGGCTGGAGGAGGCAGGAAACACTGGAGTCAGGTGTACGCACACAGAGCGAGCTGCAGAGACAGGAGGGGGAAGGTTAGTGGTGGTGGAAAGGTCTCTCTGAGGCCTGGGTTTGGGGCACTGCTCTGGCCGGACACGCTGCCAGAGGGAATGGAGCCCAGTGCCACTGCAGGAGAGGGCACAGCCCTGGTGGCCTAGGAAGGCTTATGCCCCCAAGACCCCCTGCTCAGTGATCCAGGCCCCAGCCCCCACCCCAGGCTGGATAAAAATCAATAATTTTTGCTGAAATCAGATTTTTTTTTAATTTAAACCAGATTTTGTTTTATTTTGTGTGTTAAATTAGAATACATTTTTCTTTTTAAAACAAAATCTGAATTTAATACAAAGTATGTTAAGGCCTAAATTTATGATAATCTATTCAAATGCTTAAATATAAAGTAAATATGCTGAATCCACGAGCCTCTACCAAAAACATCGCATTCAAAGCGGTTTTTCTACACAAAGAATCGGGGGGGGGGGGGGGGGGGGGGGGGGGGGGAGAAGAGATCGAACACCTGAGCTCAAGCTTTTTACAGCCCAATAGCTCAGCCAAAGTAATTATAGACTCAGACTTCAAGGTCAGAAGGCACCATTGCAAGCCACAGAACCTCAGCCACCCACTCCTGTAACAGACCCCTAACCTCTGCCTGAGTTACTGAAGTCCTCAAGTCATGATTTAGAGACTTCAAGTTCCAGAGATTCCACCATTTACACGAGTTTAACCCTACAAGTGACCCGTGCCTCATGCCGCAGAGGAAGGCAAAAAATAAACCCCTAGAGTCTCTGCCAATCCAGCCCCGGGGAAAATTCCTTCCCAACCCCAAATATGCCGATCAGTTGGACCCAGAGCATGTGGGCAAGAACCACCAGCCAGACACCTAGGAAGGAATTTGCTGTAGTAACTCCCTGCCCAGGTAGTGTCCCATCACCAGCCATTGGAGATATTTGCTACTAGCTGCTTAGGAGACTCTCTCATTTTCACGAGACGTAAGTAGGAACTTAAGATCAGTCACTTTAACTTGGGGCACATCTGAAAATTTCCCCCCAGGATGATTTGAAATAATCCGTTTAATTCACTGAGGACAGTTAAACCCTCCGGTTAATAATGAATCATTTTGCTGTAAACATGAAAACTGTTCTGATATGAGACATTTATGGATCTAAAACATGTAGGGTTGTTTTGGTTAATAACTCCAGTTACCATCCAAAGGCAGCTTGACACACATCCTGTGTGAGCAGTTAATTCTCTAGGAGATAAGCAATTTGGCATTCGCTATTTACTAACATAGTGAAAAAGGCCAATTAATTCATAAGAATTTGAGAGTATTAAGCTACATAGTTACTTAAACAAACGTATATAATTATAGGGAGCCCTCCTAGGTAGCACAAAGATGTCCCACTTCCGGCATCCAAGCTCTGTTATTAGCTGTAAACCGATATGTGTGAATGGGTCCAGTGACCCCCACCGGGAGGGGGGGGGGGGGGAGATGCCCCTTTCTTTGGAACATAACCAGCACCCAAAGAGAAAAGTTGATTAAAATCGATGGTTTTAATAGAGGCTTCACATGAGGTGATTTCAATTAATCCACCCGGCCCCCTCCCACAGCTGGGCCCTGCTGGGCCCTCCACCCAGACCCCCTCCCCACTATGCCCCAGCCCTCCGCCCTGCCCCTCCTCCTCCCAGACCCCCTCCCCACTATGCCCCAGCCCTCCTCCCTGCCCCCCCTCCTCCCAGACCCCCTCCCCACTATGCCCCCGCCCCCCTCCCTGCCCCTCCTCCTCCCAGACCCCCTCCCCACTATGCCCCAGCCCTCCTCCCTGCCCCCAGCCCTTAACCCACCCCGCCCCGCCTCCTCCTCCCCCCTGAACCCCTCTGGCCCAACCCCCCGCCCGCCGTTCCAGGGGGCTCAGCCCCCCTCGCGCTCTGCCCTGCGTCCCCAGGCGCTGCCCCCCGGCGCTACAGAGACCCCGCCCGCCCCACGGAAATGAAGGAGGCGGAAACAACCCCCGGGGTCTCACCCGCCGCCGCTCTCTGTCTGTCTGTTTGTTTCCTTCTCTCACTTCCGCCTTCGCCCCGCTGACGTCACAGAGCACGTGAAGGGCGGGGCGTCAGGTGACGGTGGTGGTGGGCGGAGCCCCGCCCCCGCTGGTACCACAGAGAGAGAGAGTCCCCCGCCCGGAAGTCACCATCGAGAGGAAGTGCAGAGCGACACCCCGCCCCCGGCAGACCACAGAGAGGAGGGCTAGAGGGGCACCCCCGAGCTCCTCCCCCCCCCCAACCTCGTCTCTCTAGCGCCCCGCCCCCAGCAGGAGAGACACAGGGGAGGGGCTGAGGGGGTGGGGGCAGAAGAGGGGGAGGTGGCGGGTGGGCAGGGAGCTAATGCGGGGCTGAGGGGAATGTAGGTCGCCAACTTTCTAATGGCAGAAAATCGAATACTTTGCCCCACCCCTTTCCCGAGGCCCCGCCCCCACTCACTCCATCCCCCTCCCTCTTGCCCTAGCTCACTTTCAGGGGACTGGGGATTGGGATGTGGGAGGGGGTGAGGGCTCTGGGAGCAGTAGGGTGACCCGCTGTCCCGCTTTTGTAGGGACAGTCCCAATATTTGGGGCTTTGTCTTATGTAGGCTCCTATTACCCCCCATCCCCATTTTTCACACTTGCTGTCTGGTCACCCTAGCTGGGGGTGCTGGATCCAGGGTGGGGCCACAAATGAGGGGTTCAGGAGGTGGCTCCTGGCTGGGGCAGGGGTGCAGGAGGGCGTGAGAGCTCCAGGTGGCACTGACCTCAGGCAGCTCCCAGGAAGCGGGGACATGTCCCTCTGGGCCCCAGCTCCTAGGCAGAGGGGCAACCAAGGGGTAGAGCAAAGGGGCTGGTGGCAGGATGGCGGGGGAGGAGAGGGAGGTGAGGGCAGGGGCTGCGTTGGAGAAGGCTGGGGTGGTTGGATTGGGCTACAGTCAGCCTGGGAGGCAGGTTGAGCAGGGATTGAAATGGGTCAAGGGGGCAGGACTGCGTGGGGCTATGATGCAGGGGGGTTTGGGGGCAGGGAGAAGCAGGAGCTCCGTTGAGGAGGTTGTGTGGGAAGCAGGAGGCTGGTTAGTGGGGGACGCTGAGTAGGGGAAAGGGGACAAGTTGAGGCAGGACTACGGGTAGGGGTGGGAAAGCAGGAGCCCAGTTGAGAAGTTTGTGTTAAAGCAGGGGGCTGGGGAAGGGGACAAACTGGGGCAGGGGTGGGAAGGAGGAGTACAATTGAGGAGATTGTGTGGGAAGCAGGGGGGGGGGGTTTGGTAGTGGGGAGAAGGGGACAAGTTGGGGTGAGCTGCAGGAACCAAACGCTGTTAGTGCAGGGACACCGCTAGATCAAAATTCAGACACCCCCCTCCCAGGTTTCTCTCACCTCATGATCATTGCACCTGCCCAAGGGAGGCTTATAAACCCCATTTCCTCTCTCAAGTGGTCCCTGGGCCATACACACACTTGGGTCATCCCCTGACAGGGCCCTTCCCCCCACAGCCCACTGAAGTATGGGGCTCCCTACCAGGTCCTGGCATCCAGCTGGGGCGGTCGTACTCCCGCTCACCCAACCTGGCCCCCGGCTGCTACACGGCTCCATCCCAGGGCCCAGTGACAGCAGTGGTCACCGGGGCTCTGGATCCATAGGGATGGAAGCCCCTCTGGACAGGGACTGGGCCTTCCTTGCGTCAGGGCTGCACACACAAGCAGTACACCAGCCATAGCAATGCAAGGGCTGACCCCCATCTCCCCTGAGGCCACCCAGGGGAGTGGCAGGGTGAGAGCTTGGGGTGGCCAGCGATGGGACTAGATGATCACAACCATCCCTTCCAACCTTTGCACCCCTGGAGCCCCAGCCCAGTGAGGAAAAGGGGACAAGGGGCTGCCCAGTCAGGGCAGGGGGGGCAGAAAATCACCTCATCTGCAAGCTGGGCTCCAGCACAAACAGCCCAGTACGGGGGACAACAGGAGAGCAAAGCGACACTTCCCTGCTCCTGAGCAGGAAACTGCCCTCACAGCCCCCACCCCTCCATCTCATCCGCCTGCCCCACTCCATGCGGAACCGAGCCCCCCGCCACCATGGCTCAGCCCCTGTGGGATATGGGGAGACAACATTTCACACTGCCTCAGGCCTGGCAACAAGGCCCAGCTTTGCCTGCCCCCCATCCCAGCTTCTTGGCAGCCTCCTTCCCACAGGGATCACCTCCCCCACCAAGGCACCCCCGTGGTGCTGGTTCGGCAAGGGGCTGTGTTAGAGCTCAGTCCACGCCCAGCCAGAGAGGAGCAAAGGCAGCTGTACAGGGTGCCTGGAAGGCGGGTCAGCAGCAGGGCCCAGAACCAGCAGGAGGCAGATGAAGGAGCTTAGATTGCAAACATCCCCCAACCACCACCCCCTTAGTGAGGCTGGCTCCACCCTCTCCCCTCCAAGGGTGCACACAGGGGCAGAGGACCCCACAGAAGCTGCTGCGGGTTACATGCAGATAGAACTAGCTGCCACAGGCCAGGCAGCGGTAGGAACAGGCCACCCACCCACCCTAGTTTCCTTCTGATGGGGAATTCTCCCTCCACACTGAGCCCCAATCAGCTCTGCAGCAGGGGAAGAGGCAGCTGCTGACTCAGCCAGAGGTTGGATGCCCATCCCCCACTTCTAGGCAGCTGGGCCCCCTCTTGGCCACTTGATTCTCACCCTGGCACCAGAGACCAGCCCTTCCCTTCCTAGGCAGGAGGGGGCAGCAGTTGCGTCTCCTCAGCCCATATTATGGCTTCCCCCCATTGCACATCTGCCCTTCTCTCAGGCCTGCTTGGGCAGCCCCGGGGCAGCGAGCGCCCGCTAACAAGGCTTGGTGGTTTCTAAGCCAGCCGCAGAAGTGGGCAGAGAGGGAGGAGCTACCCGCTGTGCTGGAGAGCAGGAGGGTCAACCCCCACTTCTTACCCACAAGCCACTTCAAACAGCACAGCAGGCCAGAGGCCCATCTTGCTGCTGGGGCTAAGCAGGGAGGGGAGGCTGGGGGGAGATATGGACTCCTATGCCCCCTGCTGGGGCAGCTGGGGGGGCAGCCCCTCAAGGAGAGACCCCTCCACCCCATCTGAAAGGGAGGAGGGGGCGGCGGAGCAATAAGGCACAGACAGGCCCTGGGCAGTGAGGTGCGCTAACATTCCCCTTTAATAACCCGACACGCTAGAGTACAGTGGCTTCATGGCCCTGGGGCTGGCAGGAGGCCCCAGCGTGGCAAAGAACCAGTTCATTGGGGGGGGGTGAGGCCTGGGGCAGAAGGGGGCGGGGTTCAATCAGCCCAGGCCCCGCCTCCAGCCCAGTCCCATTGAATAATCAGCCTTCGCTTTGCTGTAAGTGGGGTGCTTTGTTTTTAAAAACCAGACACAAGAGGGATGTAAAAGGGGAGGGCGGGCCCGGCCCCCCCACGGCAGGACTGCATGCACCCCCGGCCTGCCCTACACCCCTGCTGCAGCCCCCCGCCTAATAAATAGATGCGTTCTGCGAAGCCAGGGGGAGGAGCCAGTGCGCTCACGCTGGGCCACAGCTAGAGGGCGCTCTGCTCGGGGCCTGAGCGTGCTGGGAAACCAGCAGGAGAGCGACCAATAGGGAAGAGGGGGCTGTATGGGTGGGGCAGGGGATACAAATGTAAGCCCTGCCCCATCCCTCAGCAGCCACCTCCCCTCCAGCCAGGGGGCAGGAGTGGGGGGAAGGCTGCCAGGGGCAGAGGCCGTGAGCAGCAAGGGGGTCCTGCCAGTGCCAGGCTCCCATGCCCCCCGGTGGCTGAAGGCAGCGGTGTTGGCAGAGTCCCTTGTGGGAGGGGTGGGGGCGGCTGGTCAGTTCTATTTGAGGCAACGCTCGAAGTAGGTGGAGCCGATGTAGCCACCCCGCATGGAGCGCTGCACGTTCTGCTCAAACAGGCGTCTGTTGTTCTGAAGGACCTCGGCAGCCTCTTTGTTCAGGGGGTCTTCGGGGTTTGGCTCCTGCGGGCGGGGAGGAGACAGAGTTAGAGGCTGGCCATGTCCCTGATCACTCCCACCGAAGTCAGGACTGCTTCCCCCGCCACACCCACCGTCCTTCCCCGAGTCCAGCTGCAAAACAATCCTTAGTCCCGCTTCCGAGGGCCCCTCGCTGCATCCCCCCCTCCAGTTACTTTAACCAAAGGAGACTCTGTGACCTAGTGGACAGAGCACTGAACAGGACACCTGGGTTCTATTCCTGGTTCGCCACCGTTCTGGTCAGTGCCTCAGTTTCCCCACCTGTAAAATGGGGGTGGATACTGACCTCCTTTGTCAAGCTCTAGATCAGAGCTAGTGTACAACAGAAAGTTGCATCACCAACTACCCCGCTATAGTTAATGCAGTACATCACATACAGCGGGTGCCATTATAGTGGTGTAACTGCAGCCAGGCTATGGTCATACCACTAAGTGCGTGGGTAACATGTCACTCCTCTAACCGACGGAGTTACAGTGGTACAATCTCTGCATGTAGCCCAGGCCACAGTCAGCTTGTTTGAAATCCCTGCAGCGTTACCTCTAATTATGTTGTAAGAGACCCGTTCAAGGTGAAGTGGGCACTTAACACACCTCTGCAGGCGTAGGACAAAGGAGGGTTAGCGCGTCATAGGTTGCTGTAATAAGCCATAAATCCAGCGTCTTTATTGACTTTCAGTGTCTAATAAAGACACTCCTACGGTACACCCCTGGTTGTCACTTACCACTCCAGGGTCCACACAGGATATCAGGTAACAATTACAACCCATACTGGATGGGGATCACATCCAGAAAGAAATCTTTCCCAAACCCCTCCCCTGGTCTTCAAACAGCCCCCCACATTCATCAGAAGCAGGCTCCCCACCAACTCAAAGCAGCACCAGACCCTCTCAGAACAACTGATGCAAAACCTGCAGCTATATGTTCACTGCTAGGAGGATAAATACCCCACACGCGCACGTGCCTGTCAAGATCCATGGGTTGTACACACGCCTATTACATGTGGTGTACCTCATCCAGTGCACTACATGCCCCAACAAACAACTACATGGGCGAAACAGGACAATCACTAATGAACTCGCACAGAAAAACGGTGAGAGACAAGAACACCCTTATCACCTCTGAGCAAACACTTTTCACATAGTGATCACTCTGTATCTGCAAAAACAACAAGGCGTCCCGGTGGTACCTTAAAGACTAACAGATTTATTTGGGCATAAGCTTTCGTGGGTAAAAAACCTCACTTCTTCAGATGCAACTGAAACCCACGAAAGCTTATGCCCAAAATAAATCTGTTAGTCTTTAAGGTACCACCGGGACGCCTTGTTGTTTTTGTGGATACAGATTAACACGGCTACCCCCTGATACTTGACTCTGTATCTTGCCTCTCGGTTCTCATCCTCTAAGGAAACCTCTGCAACACCTTCAAAAAGATGAACCTGGGAGCTTAAATTCATAACTCTGCTAGACACGAAAAATCATGGACTCAAAGACACTGAATTTATGGCTCATAACAATGTTACCCACTAACCCCCCTTTTTGGTCCTATAACTGCAGAGGTGTTAATAGACTAATTCACTATGAATGGGCCCCTTGTTAATTCCTTAAATGTATGTTAATTCCTTATGCTAAACAATCTGTTTCACCTTGTATTGAGCTGTTACACCTGAGAACCTTTCCCAGACCTGAAGAAGTTTATCACAAGTTTGTCTCTCTCACAGACAGAGAAGTGGGTGCAATAAAACAATGGTTCTCAACGAGGGGTACGTGCACCCCTGGAGGTACACAGAGGTCTTCTGAGGGTACATCAACTCATCTAGATATTTGCCTAGTTTTACAACACGCTACATAAAAAGCACCAGCAAAGTCAGTACAAACTAAAATTTCATACGACTTGTTTATACTTCTCTATATACTATATACTGAAATGTAAGTACAATATTTATATTTCAATTGATTTATTTTACTATGTGGTAAAAATGAAAAGGAAGCAATTTATGAGTACTACACCACTACCCCAATATAACGCGACCCGATATAACACAAATTCGGATACAACGCGGTAAAGCAGCGCTCCGGTGGGGGCGGGGCTGCGCACTCCGGCGGATTAAAGCAAGTTCGACATAATGCGGTTTCACCTATAACGCGGTACGATTTTTTGGCTCCCGAGGACAGCGTTATATCGGGGTAGAGGTGTATTGGCTGTGACACTTATATTTTTAGGTCTGATTTTGTAAGCAAGTCGGTTTTAAGTGAGGTGAAACTTGGGGTACTCGAGACAAATCAGACTGCTGAAAGGGGTACAGTAGTCTGGAAAGGTTGAGAGCCACTGCAATAAAAGATATTACCTCACCTGCCTTGTCTCTCTGATACTCTGGACCAACACGGCTACCACAACTGGCAACCCATAGTTATGTCAAATATTCAAAATCCATTGAACTCCAATGACTGATGACCATTTTGGAGAAACGACAGCACTGTTAAAACATCAGCACCCCCACAGAAGAAACATCCCAAGATCTTCCCATAGACCCTTCAGCCTACCCCAGGAAAGACCAGATCTGACATTCCCAAACATGGAAAAAACATAGAGAAAGTCTCAAAAATTCACTGTAAATGTGTGTGAGGGGACAAGCCCCGTTTCTGGTTTTTAAACCCCTTTGCAGGTCACTTTGAAAGGGGAAGGTTCTCCTAGCCCGGAATCAGGCTCCAAACAGCTGCTGAGGCAGAGGGAGTGCTGGGTTTGACCCACTGTGGCGCAGATTCAGAAACAAGGCAAAGCCCAGGGAAGGCTGGAGGCTGTTCCCATGGACCCCCTCCCCAAAACCAGTACGCTGTGAAAAGACTAGATTCCAGCACACACACTAAAAGTTTATAATCTAGCAGGGAAAAGCAGAACAAGAAGGTTTGGAAGCTGAGGCCAGACAAATTCCAATTAGAAATAAGGCACAAAACTTTAACAGTGTGAGGGTCATTAACCACTGGAACCAACTACCAAGGGAGGCGATGGATTCTCTATCTCCTGATGGCTTCAAATGCAGACGATCCCTTTCCTGGGAGATGCTTTAGCCAAACTCAGGTTATTGGGCTCAGTGCAGCAGTGAGAGGATGGAATTTAGCAGCTCGGCGGGATCACATTGTAATTGGCAAATGTCAGTAAACGTCACTTTCACCATGCATCCACCAACCAATGAAAACCATTTCCAATGATCATCAAAAATTACAGAGGCAAAGAAAGAAAAATGTTGCTTAAGAACTCATTGGAGTTTGATTTAAGGCTATTTACTTTGTACCATGTGACATATGTGGACAACTGGGTTTTCACAGTGATAAAACTAACTTCGAATCTCAGCGTCTAAGGTCACTACATAATTGTCCGGCCCTCCCCCAATCATTTTCTACACGTGTGAAAATTTTAAATAATAGAAATGGGGGAGAAATGCTTAAACCCCCGTCATTTTGGAAAAGTGTAAACATTTAAATGGATAAAAATTGAAAAAATGCATAAAAGAAACGAACAGTATGATCCATCAAAATTACAAAAACACAACAATCGAGGTCTGCCAAACCTCGCTGTATGGGAGGTCAGACCAGAAGATCTAATGGTCTCTTCCTGGTCTTAAACTCAAGGAGAAGCGTCAGTTTCTTTTTAAAGAAGTTAGAGGGTGTCTTTACAAGCTAGCATGTCACGGGACAGCAGCTTCACTTTTACCCTGGCGCCCGCTCAGAATGCACGCAACAGGGCAGAGTTCAGACCTAACCCCCTTGCACTCTGCAGGGCCTTGGAAATCGTGCCATTACTGTCGATTAAAGAGGTAGGATGGCCCAATGGTTAGAGCATTTGGGAGCTGCATCTTCTCTTCCCTGCGCTGTCACTGCCCCTGTGACCAGCCTCCTCCGTGCCTCATCTGTACAATGGGTATAACGGCCCAGCCCTGCCCCACAAGACCACGTGAGGATAAATCCACGGAAGATTGTGAGGCGCTCAACTTCCACAGTGATTGGGGGACCTCGGAGAGAGGAGGGGTAGACGGGAATGTGTGTACTGATTTCCACCTGCAGGATGTATTTTAACGTTACATTGGACTCCACTGATTCTGCCCCTGGGTATTTTGATCGACTGTAGAACTGCCTCAAGAAAGAGACAGATAAGGGTTTGTGGGGAGAAGCACATTTGCTGAACGCCTCTGCTCAAGAGAACAGCAGCGAAATAGTTCATGATGCTACTACTTAAAGCTGCCTGTCATTAGGGTTCAGGGTTAACAGTCCACCGAGCTCACCCATTTCAGGCTGCTGGCAGATGCTGCTCATTCCGTTGCCCCCTGTCCCCTTTCGGGCAGCTCTCTGCACCCATCAGGTTGACCAGAGTCTTTAGGGGAAGCCCCAGGACCCCCCAAAGGCTCCATCAATTGTGTCAGAGTCAGTCCAAGGCATCAGGGACGCAGCAGCTGAGCAAAAGGAGAGACCCCGCATCCCAATGGTGCGTGATGGGCTCTTGGCAGGCTGCCCCAGGCCGGGCAGCAGCTCCGCCCCCCAAAGACACAGCAAGCAGCCATGCCCACGGGACGAGCTGCGGGGCGGCCAGCCTGCGCCAGGGCGAGGGAGCCCTGGGCAGGGCCGAGCAGAGCACCAGGGACCTGGGAAGATGGAAACACACAGGAGAGCCAGCCCCGGGGCCTTGCCAGGCAGCAGGCCATGCGGACCGGAGCATGGCACTGCAGGCAGCTCAGCACACAGCTACGCCAACCCCCCCAGCCCTTGCACAGAGTAACCTGCCAATGCCTCCCTCAGCTCTGAGGGGACTGCCCCCCCCCACCCCCCGCCAGACTGTGCCATAGCCTGCCCAGAGACCCTAGGAAGAAATCATCCCACCCCACCGCTCCCCCAAACTGCAAGGGGACAAGGAGATCAGCACCCCACGACCAGCCCCCAAACACACATGGCAGGAAGCAACCACGCCCCCTCCCAGCCCTGCTAAAACGCCAGGGCTACCTCCACCCCAAACAGTGCAGGGGACTCCCACCTCCTGCCCCACAGCCCCCGCAACATGTCCCCCCCTCCCCTCCACCTGCCCCCACCCCCCAACGGTGCAGGTGAAACCCCCGCCCCCGGTACTCACCAAGAAGAGGTACTGCAGACCATAAATTATAGAGTTTATTGTTAGTACAGGTTTCCAGTCCTCTCTGCGGGGCAGAAAAGAGTCGTGAGTGAGGACCCTGCAGCCAAGCCCACGAGAGGAGCGACACCACACTTGGGTGGCAGCGGACCATCCCAGGTTCTGACTGGGGAGGAGAGCCAGACAGGTGGCATGGGGGGGGCGAGGAGAGGAGGTTTTGGGGTGGGGATCACATCAGAATCTGACTAGGGGGATGGGGATCATGGAGATTATGGGAGGAGGGGTTGCCCCAAGACCTGTATGTAAGGAGAAGGGCAGTGCTGCTGGAGGGGAATCCCCTATATCCCTCCCCTGCACACACTCCCTGTGGGCAGGCCATTGGGGATATCCCATATCCCTCCCCCTCTCCCCCCAGGCTCCATGGGGGTGGGCCACAGGGGATTCCCCCTGTGATGCTGTATGATTGAAGATGACCATTTGTAGCAGTTGCTACCACTGTTATACAATTGCAACACATCTTATACGAAGTCTACCATGTAAGGTGTCAATGGAAAAGTCAAATACAATTATCCTGGTTAAATCCATGGATCACCATGGCACCTAAAGGTGTGAAGATTGGCTAGGTATCTGTATCTCACATGCGTTTGTCCTTCGGGTAACACCCACAAGGTAGTTAACATTCAGTTTCCCCAGCCCATTGTGAATGGACTACTCAGAAGAATCAACTCTCTTCCGGAGGACACCTCAGAGGGCAAGAAGCCAGTGGCCACCCCTGTGATTCAGTAAAACATGTAAGGGCATGTGATGTGGACATGTGACCTCAGACTCCATCTTTGTCCATACACACAGGCTGTAGGCTTTGTTTGGGACAGTAACGTTCCATACACATGGCAGAGGATATAAAAGGCACCTGAGACATCTCCAGTTTGACTCTTTCCTCTAAGACAGAGGTGGGTCACATCCGGCCTGTGGGATCGTCGTGCCCGGCCCTTGAGCTCCCGGCCGGGGAGGCTAGCCCCCTGCCCCTCCCCCGCTGTCCTCCCTCCCCCACAGCCTCACCTAACCACACCACGCTGCCAGCGCTCTGGCCCGCCGCTCCTGCGTGGCTGGCTCCGGCCGGGCAGCAGGGCTGCGAGCTCCTGCCGCTCTGAGCGGCATGGTAAGGGGGCGGGGAGGGGTTGGATAAGGGACAGGAAGAACCAGGGGGCGGTCAGGGGACAGTTGGATGGGGCAGAGGTTCGGGGGGGGGAGATCAGGGGACAGGGGGGTTGGATAGGCATGGGAGTCCCAGGGGGCCTGTCTGGGGGCAGGGGTGTGAATAGGGGGTGGGACAGGAAGCAAGCGGGGTTGGATAGGGGTGGGGTCCCAGGGGGGCTCCCGGGAGGGGGCAGTCAGGGGACAAGGAGCAGCAGGGGTTGGATGGGTCAGGAGTTCTGAGGGGGACAGTCACGGGGCAGGAAGTGGGAGGGGCAGGGGCCAGGCTGTTTGGGGAGGTACAGCCTTCCCTACCCAACCCTCCATACAGTTTCGCAACCCGATGTGGCCCTTGGGCCAAAAAGTTTGCCCATCCCTGCTCTAAGAGGAGCATTTTGAACAATGGACTGAGGACCGTCCAATCTTTTGGAAGTTACCAGAGAGACTTTACAAGCCAGCCATCTATTCCATCACTGCTACAAGCCTGATGTAAGGACTTCGCAATCATTTGTATGTATATGATCTTTTAACCATTTATAACGATTCTTTTTATTAATAAATTCTTAGTTAGTTTACTAAGGATTGGCTGACAGAGTGATATCCGGGTAAGATCTGAGATGCTCACCACCAGGTCAAAATGTATCTGATCCTTTGGGATTGGTGGAACCTCACACAGGGTGAATTGGGTTTTCAGTAACCTCTCACTATATTAGACCAGTTTGTTGGGATGGGAACCAATGGCTGGAACGCCTATAAGAGGGCTGTGTTTGGCTTCTTATTAACCGGTGTGGTATTGCAGCTCATTTGCTACTGGTTTGGTGAATCTAACTGTAATTAAAACCACCAGTTTTTGGCATGTGCCTGCCCTGTTTCTTGCAGTCTGCTCTGAGTGTGCATTCTCAGTGAGGTCCATTTTAGGCACCAGGTCACACCCCATATCTCCCCCTTCTCCCCCCCTCAGGATCTGTGTAAGTTGGGCAGGGAAGGATCCTGGTGCTGGAGAGGGGCCGCCCCCTTCCCCGATCTGCGTGGGCAGGGCAATTCCCCAGACCGGCCTGGGGGTGGCAGTGATAGACTGGGGCGGCCGGTTGTGCTCCCTACCTGAGGATATTTAGGCAGACGTTGCCCTCTAGGTCTATGTTGGGGTGGTACACCATGGTCTCACACTTCACCTTGGGAGGGTCATGAGGGTAGCCTTGGCCTACCTGCAGACAGACAGACAGACAGGGACAGACAGATGGGAGAGTCATTCCCAAGGCCCCCCCATGGCAGAGCAGCTGGGCCCAGACTCCCTGACCCCGCCGACTCACAGGAGCTCTGGAATCCCCCCCACCCATAGTGCTGCTCCCTCCGCAGCAGGAAGGCACAAGCAGCCCGGACTCCTGGGTCCTCTTGCCAGTTCAGGGGGACTGTGGGCATGTCCCCAGCTTCCTGAGCAGACACAGCACCTTCCTCCCTCCCAGGAGAGGGGACACCAGATTCATGGGGCCGACGCTCCCTCCTTGGCTCTCACACAACGCGAAGAGAGTCCAACACGGGGAAGCCTCAAGAGCCCCTCCCCTTCCCCCCCCCCCGGCCGGGCAAGGCTCCTGTGCAAATCAAGCTCCACCCCAGGGGCGGGGAAGGGACTTACCTTAAAACTGAAGACAAACTTCCCCCCTTTATAGAAACCCTGAAAGAGAAAAGACCTTCAGCGAGGGAGGGATCCTCATGGGGGGCCCCCAGCACCCCAAGGGGCCTGGGCTCAGCCCCGCCCCATGGATCCAAGTGCAGGGGACCAGAGACGCAGCAGCAAGGGCTCTGATCACACTCCCTCCCCACGCCATTCGGCTCAGCTGGCATTGTGGGGCCTGATCCAGGGTGGGGTTGAGGGGCACTGGCAGCGCTGTGGTGGGCGAGCTGGGATAGCCGGGGGGGGGGGATATTCAGGATTGAGGGGCGCCAGCAGGGCTGGATCTGGGGCTGAGACAGCAGGGGCATGTGCAGAGCCATGAATCTTTTGCAGCCCCTGCCCCCATCTCGCTCCCCGGCACACTGGCTCGGGCTCCAGCACCCCATCACCTCATGCACATGGAGGTGCCTTCCAGCTGCCCCCCCCCCCCCCCCCCCCCCCCCCCCCCCCCCCCCCCCCCCCCCCCCCCAGGCCTGCTGCAGCATCAGCTGGGCCCCCAGCAGCCTGGCACCCTGGGCCAGCGCCCGCCCAGCAGGGAGCAGCAACCGGAGTCTGGGCACAGGCTGAGCCCATCAGCTGAGCAGCAGCTGGGGCTTCCCCGGGAGCAGGAAGAGAAAGTCAAGTCCTGACATGCAGGACTCCCTGCTCCCCACCCACGTGCCGGACCCCCTCCCTGCCCGACCCCCCTCACCTCATCAGGGCAGATAACTAGCTTGAAGTTGAGGAGGTCGTCCTGGTCGGAGAAATCTATTTCGCATGTTTTCGGCAAATTCAGTTCGTTAATATCTGGGAGGTAGGAGGGAAGCAGGGAGAGACGGGTCAGTTCGGAGCATAACCCCAGATCCCTCCCCCCTCCAGATCTGCCCCACGCCCACCACACTCTCTATAGGGGGCAGATCTCTGGATCAGAAAGGGGCATTGCAAAAGTGGGTGGGACAATCCTGATCTGGCCCCCCTCCCCCCCACCCCGGGAGGGAGACCTGGGGGCCTCCTACTAAGTCCTTTTCACTGGAGGTCCATGATATTCTGGCTGGGGTCAGGACACTGGCTCTCAGGGAGCAGATTGGGGGCAGTACCATATTGAGAGCAGCCCCCAGGCACTCAGCCCTGCCCCACAGCTCTGCCCAGGCCCCACTCACACAACAGGACGAGCTAAGGCTGTGTCCCAGCTCAGCCTGGCGCTGGGTCTCCGACTGCCCTCCCTCATGGGACGAGGCCCCAGCAGGATCAGGCCCGTGGTGAAGGGCGCTGCACAGAAACGTGCCAGGGAGGGGGTACACGTTCCCAACAGGACATAGGCTGAGCCTCACCAGGTACGTCCCCGGAGCACGGCCGGGATCCCCCATCAGCTCACGATGGGGCAGAGGGAGCCAAGGGCATTGACCTGCCCCCTCTGGAAGAGTGGATTGGAGCTCCAGACTGGGACACAAGCAAATGAGGATGGGAATGAACCCTGGTATCTTTCTGGGCAGAGCCAGAAGTGGGGAGAACCCAGGTTTCTGCCCTTTGCCTTTGCGCTGCCTGTAGGGATGTCTGATTTGTCGCGTGGTGGGGTTTGCATCGGGGCCCCCAGTGGGGTGCACACACACCCCCGGAAACATGGGTTCCCATGGGTGGGGCTCCCACCCTCACCAGGGAAACCCCAGGAGACCCCCCACACTCACACACACACACACCCCCACTGGGGGTTCCTCATTCCCTGCTGGGGAACCCCAAGAGACCCTCCCCCCGTACACACTTAGGGTCTCCCCTCCTCTGCTGGGGAACCCAAGTACACCCCACACACACACTGGGGGCCCCCACCCCCACCGGGGAAACCCCATGAGACCCTCCCCACATATTTGTCTAAGGACCTCCACAAGAACACTCCCATATTGAGCCCTGCCACACTGGCCATCCCCCTGCCTGTTCCCACCCCTCCAGCGAATATTCCTCCCCCTGTTGCATCAAGGAGCCCGCAGCATGTGTGCGCGGGGAGTCTCAGTATGTATGTCTTGGGGACGCTGTACAAACCCCATTGGGGAAGACCTCCATGGGGGGTGGCTCTCAGAGAAAGTGGTGGAGGGGGGAACAGAGCAGTGTTCCCTCTAATTTTTCCCACCCATGTGCGAAATGAATTTTGTTATGTGCACCAATATGGGGGTGATGTGTGACGCATCACCTTCATATCGGTGCACGTAACGAAATTCATGTGGCGGGGGTGGGGCCGAGGGGTTCGGCGTGTGGGAGGGGGCTCAGGGCTGGGGCAGAGGGTTGGGGGTTTCCAGAGAGCTCTGGCTGGGGGTGTGGGCTCTGGGGTGGGGCTGGGGATGAGTGGGGTTTGGGGTGCAGGAGGGTGCTCTGGGGCTACGGCAGGCAGAGAGGGCTCCCCCCAGCTCTCTCCCCACAGCAGCACCTGGGCTGGGGGGGCCCTCTCCCCACTGCGGCAGCTCCGGGGCTGGGGCTGCAGGATAGGCACCCCTCCCCCAAAGCCCGCAGGTACAGGCCAGGGCTGGGTTCAGGGAGGGGCACCCCGGCCACAGCAGGTCCGGGGGACCAGGCTGGGTTGGGGCCGGAAGAGGGGCGCCCCTCTCATGGCCGGTCCCCGGGGAAGATTCCCTGAGTGGCACTAAATAGGCTGCTGCACGGCCACGCAGCTTACAGGGAACTTAGGAGCAGAGCCCCAGTGGGGGTAGATGAGCAGGAAGCCCCTTTGGAGGAGGAGGGATTCCCCCATTCCCCAGCAGGAGGATCACCGATGCATGTATGTGGGCTCATGGGATTCTGTAGTGGGCAGGAGAACGTGGGGGTCTGGCCAATATGTGAGCGGGGGATGCTGCCCCCCCCCAGCATAGGTGCTTTCACGGGGGGGGGGGGGGGGGGGGGGGGCCCGCCCAGGGGGGGGGGGAGGGGGGGGGGGGGGGGGGGGGGGGGGGAGGAGATCACTGGATCGCCCCAGGATTTGCACCAGCTGGTACTTTTCTGAGTGGGGTTTCCCTTGTGTCTGGGCGGGTCTCTCCCCTAGCAGCTCATCAAGGCGGTACCAGTCAGGGCTTCAGCTGGGTCACACCTTTCTAAGTTGAGGGGATCTGGGCCCGTCCTAGTGGTACCAGTAGGTGGGTCTGGGCCGGATGGTGGTCAGGGAATCTGGACTAGGCCAGATAGTACCAGTGGGTTGGGGCCAGACAATACTTGGACCGGGTGGTACCAGGTCGGATGGATAGAGAATTTGGGCCGGGGAGGGGGGATGGTACCAATCAAGATTTGGGCCAGGCCAGACAGTACCAGCCCGGGTATTGCCAGGGTCAGAGCATCCGGGCTGGCCCAGCTACTCCCAATGAGGGTCTGAACTGGGCCGTACCGAAGTAGGGATGGAGGGGGGTCTAGGCCGGGCAGTTCCCCACGAGGGTCTGGTCTGGGCGGTAACGGGATGGGGGTAGAGAGACCTGGGCCGGGCGGTACCGGAGGGGGAGGGAAGGGACCTGGGAGCGGCGGGGGGGACCGGGCCGGGGGGGAGGGGCTGGACCGGGCGATACCGGGCTGGGCCGGGCGGTACCGGGCCGAAGGGGGACGGAAGGGACCTGGGCCGGGCGGTACCTTTCTGGATGCGGAGCTGCGCGGCCGACGCCTTCTTGCTGCTGCCCTTGGTGCCTCCGGCCGATTCCTCCTCCTTCTTCTGCTGCTTCAGCGAGAACAGCTTGATCATCCTGCCGGGCGGGCCGGGAGCCGAACCGGGCCGGGCGGGCCCGGGGGGCGGGGCTCGGCGCGGCCTGTGCGGGGTCCCGGCGCTGAGCCGGGCCGGGTCGCTCGCTCGCTGCTGCCGGGCCCGGGGGGAAGCGGAGCGGGGCCGCCCAGGCTGCTGCCGCTGCGGGTGCGTCGGCAACGGCCGGCCCGCTCGGCTCCTTCCGGAAGGGCTTCGGCACTTTCCGGAAGCGCTTCGGCTGCTTCCGTCGCCGACGGATTGGACCTCACTGCTTTCCGTCCCGGGTTTGAGCACCGCCCACTCCCAGCCTCGCCGCTTTCCGCCACAGCCTCGGCACTTTCCGCCGGACGCCCGGCATCCTACGTCAGACGCTCGGCACCGCCCACCCAGGGCTCGGCACTTTCCGCCGGGCCCTCGCCTCCCCGTTGCCGAGAAGACGCTGCGTTCCAAAGGGTTGAGGGAGGGACCCGCGGGTCGGGTATGGTTCAGGGCGGAAGTCCTCGGGCCGCCATCTTTAGTGAGGGCAGAATGACTTCCGGTCCATGGGGTTTTTAGGGAGGCTGACGCTTCTGGGAGGGGAATTTGGAAGAATCCCGATTTCAAACATGCCTCAGCCTGCTGGGAACCCAACCCCTGTTTTATGGGGGGATGGGGTCCTCTGGTCATTGTACCACCAAGGCTGGGGTCAGAGGTCACCAAACTCATGCCAGGCCCACAAGCCGTTACATGGCTGGAAGGCGCTGTGGCCATCGGGGGAAGGGGGCGGCCGTGGGGAGGACGCAGCTGGACGGCGCTGTGGCCGTCGGGGGAAGGGGGCGGCCGAGGGGAGGACGCAGCTGGACGGCGCTGTGGCCGTCGGGGGAAGGGGGCGGCCGTGGGGACGACGCAGCTGGAAGGCGCTGTGGCCGTCGGGGGAAGGGGGCGGCCGAAGGGACGACGTAGCTGGAAGGCGCTGTGGCCATCGGGGGAAGGGGGCGGCCGTGGGGACGACGCAGCTGGACGGCGCTGTGGCCGTCACGGGGATAGGGAGGGAAGGGGACAGCAGTGGGGGTTGCACAGCCTCATGGTGCCATGGCCGTTGGGGTGGGGGAACAAGGGGCAGGCGCAGCCCCGCAGCACCACCCATGACCATGGGGCAGATTCACCCTGAAATGCTCACGAGGGGGGTACCCAGATGCTCCTCAACCCCTTAGGGCAGCTTCCATTCTGCTCCAATGTTCCCCCCATATTCTCCCACCCTCCGTATTCCCCTGCCCCCCACACTGCCCCCTCCCCCCAGCCCAGGTGGCCACCATTTCCCAGAGGGCAGCCTGGCGCCAAGCCCACTGGGGCCACTGGGAGATGGCAGCCATCTTAACTGGGCGGGGGGGATGGGCATTTGAGGGGAAACAGGGCTGGGGGTCAGGTGATGGGGTTGTGAGGGGGATGCGTGGGGGGGGTGAGGCGGGTGGGCGGTGGTGGTGGTGGGGAGGGTTTGAGGGGGTCCAGTCCAGCAGCCCCCTCCTTCCAGCCAATCACCCTATTTCACCTTCCCCAACAGCCCCGCCCTGGGCAGCGCGTGAACCCCCCCTTCGGTGAGGCTAGCCCCACCGGCCCCCCCTTCCGCCTGAGGCCGCTCCGCCCACCTCGCCCACTGGAGCCCGAGCTTCACTCCCCACCCCCCCACTGTGGCTGGAGGAGCACCGGCCCCCCCACCCCAGCGGCCCTGACCCCCGGGCCGGCCCGAGCACCGGCCTGAGCTGAGCCCCCGCCAGCCTAGGGGGAGCAAGGGCGGAGCCTCAGGGCGGGGCCACAGCCTGGGTTACGCCAATTATACCCTCCACCCCTGAGCCCCTCCCCCGTCCTTTGTTCCCCCACTGGCTGGTCAGGCCACCGGGGTCCTCTCTCCTCAGCCCTTTGTCCTCCCACTGGCCAGAACCGGCTGCCTGCCAACCTGGGACCAGGCCACTGTCCGGGGTCCCAGCGCCTAGGCGAGCCCACACCTGGTCCTCTGCAACAACAAACCCTCTCCCACCACCTCCTTACACACACAGCACACAGGGGAAACTGAGGCGCACACCGTAGTCATGCAAACCATTAAGAAAATCCCCCCCACTTCATCACAGAGGATGACTCTGCTAGGCAGCGAATCTGCTGCTCGTCCCGCTCCTGCTCCGTGCAGCTGGAGGCAGCCTAGGGGGAAGGTTCCAGAGCGGTTGGGGAGCAGTGGGGTCAGGGATTTAAGAAGGTCCATTGGGAACATCCGGCCAGGCAGCTGAAGCACCTTTAATGCTGCCCCCAAGTCACGCTGCCCCTAGTGTTACCAGCAGTATGTTACCCCCACCCCCCACCGCTCTAACCACTAGACTGCACTCCCCTCCCCGGTCCAGGAATAGAGTCCCCTGATCCACAGCTTTCTACTGCCCTCTAGTCATTGAATGTAAGGCACTGGGTCGCGGCGGCTCTGGTCCACACCGCCGACCAGGATGTTAAAAGTCCCGTTGGTGGTGCTGCCCAGGCTAGTTCCTACCTGTTCTGACACCGCACTGCGCCCCAGAAGCGGCCAGCAGCAGGTCCGGCTCCTAGGCGGGGGGGCAACAGGGCTCCGCATGCTGCCCCCACCCTGAGCACCGGCTCCGCACTCCCATCAGCCGGGAACCAGCCAATGGAAGCTGGGGGGGCAGTGCAGGTGAGAGCTGTGCGGAGCCGCTTGTGCGCCTCCGCCTAGGAGCCGGACCTGCTGCTGGCCACTTCTGGGGCGCAGCACAGTCCGCAGTGCCAGGACAGGCAGGAAGCCTGCTTTAGCACCCCCGCTGCACCGCTGACCGGGAGCCACCCAAGGTAAGGCCATGCCCTAACCCTACGCCCCAATCCCCTGCCTCAGCCCTGAGCCCCCCCAACCCCTCATCCCCAGCCCCAGCCCAGAGGCCCCCAAACCTGAAGCCCCTTCCTGCACCCCAAACCCCTCATCCCTGGTCCCACCCCAGAGCCTGCACCCCCAGCCCAGAGCCCTGACCCCCTCCCACACTCCAAGCCCCAGCCCTGAGCCCCCCCAACCCGGAGCCCCTTCCTGCACCCCAAACTCCTCATTCCCAGCTCCACCCTGCAGCCCTCACCCCCACACCCCAACCTCTGCCCCAGCCCTGAGCCCCCCCCACACACACCCCAAACCCCTCATCCCCAGCTCCGTTGGGTCGTGGGCATCAACAATATTTTTCAACTGGGTCGCCAGAAAAAGAGTTTGAAAACCACTGCACTAGCCAATGGCTGTATAAACAAAGCCTGTGTCATTTCCCTCTCTAGGGGCCTGGCCACATAACCACTGACAGTGTCTCCTCCAGCTCGGGGGGCAGGGTCTCTGCGGGGGCATTAGAGGGTCCCTGGGTCTCTCCCGGCTGGTGAGGTGACCCACTGGGGGCACAGGATGGAATTCCTTTTTCTCGGCTTTTCTTTTGAACCTGGTTTATTAAATTCACATGCTGAGAAAAGACCCTTAAAACTTTATAGCATTAAGTCATCATCACCACTCAGCTATGGCGCATGGGGTAGCAAACCCAGGCGTTCCCCATCATGCCTGCTCCTCACACGGTGCAGGCTGAGAGGGAAGGCTGCAGAATCAAAACCTCCAGCACCAGGAAATGCCACAGTTAAGGTTTTCTGAACAATCTTAACTCTGCCCCCTCGTGCAAGTACATTGTGACTCCATTCTTTAATTCATAGAATCATAGAATATCAGGGTTGGAAGGGACCTCAGGAGGTCATCTAGTCCAACCCCCTGCTCAAAGCAGGACCAATCCCCAATAATTGCATGATCACGTATTAATGTTACCTACATGGGTTGCCTGTAAAAGGTGGGGAGGGGGGCTAGAATCTGCACGGAAATAGTGGTCAGTTGAAGATTGAAGACCAGACCCTGTGGCCTTCTGGCTCCTAGCCTGGTGCACCTTCCCCAAGGCTGCAGGGTACATCAAGGGTGACTAGTCTCCCCTCCCTACAGAGACACGGACAAGCTGTGAGCTGCATGATGCTTGACCAGGCTGATGGTCCCAGGGTTTTGCAGGGACCTCTGCTTACTTTGGCCACATTAGATTTCACCTGCAGATTAGAGACATGGTGTGATGGACGCAGGAAGAGACGCGACATCATCGGCTTCCTGTAGCTGGAGCCACCAGCTGAGTTCCTTGCTCAGGGCTTGGTGGAACTGTACACCAGGGCGTTGGTGGCAGCGCTGAGGGGCCCCTTGCTGCCCCCATCATGGTGTCTGCTCTCACCATCCTCTTCCTCGGTGAATATCAGAGACAAATGGGGTGTGTCCATGGGAGGGGGGGTGACGATGTATCCCATAATGCTTTATGGGAATATGACATAACTGGAGTATGTTTTATGCTACATGTGCCATGTAACTTATCTCTGTAAAGGTTATGGTCTACTGAATCTATTCATCCTATTTGTACACATATATCATTTTGTACTTGAAGTTATGAATATTGGCTGTATACTTGCTTGATTTCTAAGTAAGCTTTGTAAGGCATTTGGTCAACTTCTTTAGAAAGGAATTTGCAAAGTTAAGTGCCCAGTCAAGAAGCACTTAAGGAACAATGTATCTTGGAATGCTCCAATCCACATAAGAAGTCTTCCTGGAGACATTCAAGATACCATGTGGGCAATGGCTTCTGCCTGCAAAAACTATGAGTCATGCATGGACATGTGACTTGCCCAGGTGACTCCTAAACTCCATCTTGGAGCTGGACTTTGCATAGGAGAGAGGAGGGGGTTTCCACCCACAAGAGAAAGTCTATTTAAGCCTGTGGAAGACCCCTCCATTTTGTCTTCAGCTGGCTAAAGAGAGAGCCTTTCCACCCCAAGGATATCTGAAAGAAACTGGAACAAAGGACAATGACCACAAGGGGTGTGAGTGATTGCTGGACCCAGACTAGCAGGAGACTAGTCTGTAAAAGGAAGCTTACTGGGACTGGTGAGGTGTTATTTGTATTCAGTTTCTTAGACATAGACTTTCGTGTTCTATTTTATTTTACTTGGTAATTCACTTTGTTCTGTCTGTTACTACTTGAATTCACTTAGATCCTACTTTCTGTATTTAATAAAATCACTTTTTACTTATTAATTAACCCAGAGTATGTATTAATACCTGGGGGAGAAAACAGCCGTGCATATCTCTCTATCGGTGTTATAGAGGGTGAACAAATTATGAGTTTGTTCATAACAGATTTATTTGGGTTTAGACCACACTGGGAGTTGGGCATCTGAGTGTTAAAGATAAGAACACCTCTGTAAGCTGCTTTCAGTCAAGCCTACAGCGGTTAGGGGACGTGGCCCAGACCTGGGTCTGGGTTTGCAGCAGGCTAGTGAGTCTGGCTCAAACCAGGCAGGGCACTGAAGTCCTAAGCTGCCAGGGCAGGAGAGCAGGGGCAGAAGTAGTCTTGGCACATCAGTTGGCAGCTCCCAGGGGGGTTTCTGTGATCCAACCCGTCACAGTGGCGTAATCAGCAGGATCTGTGCTCAAACCAGGCTGCTGGCTGGCCGGGTGGAGCAGGGTGTCGGGCCATGAATATCTGTGGGGCTGGGGAAACTTTACAGTTAAGGACAGGGTGGGTGGGGAGGAGGAGAGGAAAAGAGGCACTGAGCCCTGAATCTTCACCCCAAAATTCACTTCAGCCTCCTGGTATTGCCCCCGGGGGGCGGGGCTGAGATCAGAACCCAGCCCTGCCCCCAGTGCAGTCAGGGGTGACTCCGGAGTGACCCCAGGGGCTGAGATCAGAACCTGGCCCACAGGTTCCCTATGGATGCAGTGAGGTGTCTGTTACCCCTGTCCCTGGGGCTGGGTGTTAAGGGCAGGTTACAGACACACGGGGAGGGGTTTGTGTCTCCCTTTCTCACTCCTGTTTGAGTGTGAACGCAGAGCTCCCTGTGCTCGGACCCTCCATCTCCATCAGGCCCAGCAGTGTGGGGGGAGCTGTTACCCTCCACTATCAGTGCCGGTGCGAGGCCAGGAGGTTATTTCTGTATAAAGATGGAATCCAAATCCAGGAGCTGGATGCTGCTGAGGACGGGGGTGAATTCACCATCTCCAACGCTAGATGTGGAGACGCAAGATTCTACAACTGCCGATCTCGCTCCAGATCGGAGCCGCCCAACTGGTCGGATCCCAGTGATTCTGTGGAGATCATTGTAGCAGATTTGGGGCCCGGCTCAGCATCCCCGCTCCCAGCCCCCCACCCAGCCAGACCCACAGAGGGTCTCCATGCTGATGGGATGCTCAGAGCCAGGCTCTGCCCTGAGCTCTGGGCCCAGCAGAGGGTTCACCCAGCTGGGAAGCAGGGATGGAGTCACTGTGGGGTTCCCAGCTGCTGGAGATTCAGGGCTGAGGGAGGGGGGGGATCCCTGCCCCCAGGGGACCTTGTGGTGTCACTTAACCTGCCTGTGTCTCCATTTCCCCTTGTATGAACGGAGGATAATCATCCTCCCTGCACCGTGTGTCTGGTTAGAGAGTCAGGGTTGGCTTTAGGCTGGAGGCTTTTTCTCACTGTGTCTGTGCAGCATCCAGCACCTCTCACTCCCAGCCCCCTCTCCCCACGCTCTAACCACTAGACCCCAGTCCCATCCCAGAGCCAGAACCCAGGAGTCCTGGCTCCCAGGCTGCGGGGTTCCATTAAGTAGATAGATGGGTACAGAGGGTGGTCTGGATTTAGGTCCTCGGGCAGTTTCGGTCGTAACTCCCAGGAATCTCTGGGATCTCGGAGAGGTTGCTCTGGCTGGGTTTTCTCCCAGGGGCCACATCTCTGGGACTGTGCGGTGAGGATGGGGCGCAGTGACTGTGCCGGGGTCTGTCCCATGGCCTGTCTCCTTCTCATTACAGAGCTCAGCTACCCCAAACCATGCCAGGGTATTGCTTTGGGGTACAGAGTGTCACAACCCCCCATCCCTGGGGGATCAGAGCTGTCTGCTCAGGGGATCCCCGCCCAGGGAGCAGGGGATGGGGGTTCTAGGGATGGGGCGGGGAACACTCGGGGGCTCTGGACCCAGTAAAACCCAATCTGCCTTGCAGGCTGCCAGCTGGGAGCCAGGCTCGATGAGGGGCTGCCCTTGGGGACCCAGCCCACCCAGGAGACGACATGAGACCCCCGACGCACAGACGGAGATGGGAGACCCAGACGCACGGACAGAGATGTGAGGCCCCAAGATGCTCAGAAGCTTTATTGGCAGCAATCGCATGTCAGAGAATCAGCAAAAAGCATCACCCGCAGAATGGAACAACCCCAAAGCAGCCCCGCACGCCGAGATCCCCACTGCCCCACCTTGGCTATGGTCCATGCCCAGGAATCCTCCCACCCATCAACATCTGAGTAAGGGGCTCCCCCCTCTGATCCAGCCCCATGATACAGTCGCCAGGCATAATGTGCCCTGCTCCCGTCCACTGTCCACCCCCCAGCCTTGTGCAGGGATGGAGGCTGGGTTCTAGATCGGAGTTTGAGCTCACTGGGTGAATTTGGATTTTAGACTGTAGCTCTGAGACCACCCAGGGATGGGGGTCATGTTCTCGATTGGAGCTTGACGCACTGTGGAGGATGAAGGTTTAGAACGGAGTATGAGGTGCACTGTGGTGATGGCAATTCTGGATTGGTGCACACTTGGGGAGAGGGACGGGTTTCTAGATCACAGATTGGAGCACACCCAGGGATGGGCTCCTAGGATGGAGCACAACCAGAGATGGGAATGGGGTACTGCATTGGAGCACACCCAGCAATGGGGCTCTAGATTGCAGATTTTAGCACATCCATGCATGGGGTTCTAGATGGGAACACACTCTGGAAGGGGTTCTAGGTTGGCACATACCGGGGAATCACATTCTAAATCGACACATGCCTGGGAACGGGGTTCTAGATTGAAGCACACCTGTGGATTAGGGTTCTAGATTGGAGCACACGTCAGAGTGGGGTTCTGGATTGCAGCCTGGTGCCCGGTTGGGACGTGTTTCTGTTACACTCAGCGATCCAGAAGCGCATGGGCAGCAAGGGAAGCCAGTGGCACAAAGAGTCGCATGTGGTTCCTGGCTCCGCTCCATCATCTACCTCTTCCCAGCCAGGCAGGGGTTGTTTCGGGGGTCCACCGGAGCACAGTCCTGGCAGCCGTTGTTGTCGCAGCGCAGCAGGGGCACGTCGCGCAGCCGGTGCCAGGCACCCAGCAGGGCCTGGCGGGTCACTTCAGGCTTCATGTCGTAGTCGAAGATCTTCTGGAACACGAAGGCCTTGTAGTTGTTGTTGATGGCCAAGAAGGCAGCACTGGTCATGCCCACGATGTTGGAGCGCCCGGCCTCGCGCAGACACTTGGTGGAGCAGGGCGAGTTGAAGGTGAATAAGATCAGGCAGCTGTCCCGGCGGTAGGTCCTGGCCGTGAGCTGGGCCACAAGGCTGTTCGGGCCGGAGAGCAGACGCCACTCGCTGTGCTCCGTGTATTTCCCATTCGGGGTATTCACTTCCTTTGGCCGGGCGGCCACGATGTTCCCGCTGGGCGGGTTGTACAGGGCACCGAACGGGCCAATCTTCTTTCTCATGTCTGCTAGCTGGGCCATGGGCAGATAGGTGGCCACATTCTGGGGGTTGCTGCAGGTGGCATGGGGCAGCGTGATGGCGAAGGCGTATTGCTTGTTAACTCCGCCGTTACTGAAAGAGGGCAGGACACAGAGGGTCAGGGGGCACCGGGCTCCTGGGACTGAGCCAGGAGATGCCACGTAAAAGGGAGAGAAAGGGGAATAGGCCCTGAAAAACTATCCCAGCTCTGGACTCCACCTACCCCTGCAGCCCCAAAATCACCCCTCCTAGCTGTGGGCTCCACCTCCCCCCAAACCTCCAGAATCACCTCTCCCAGCTGTGGGCTCTGTCGCCCCCTGCACCTCCAGAATCACTCCTAGAATCGAGACAGTGCGTAATCTAGTGCAGGGCTCAGTGCATCCCTGGCATGCTGGGTGCTCTCTGCCCTCGTTTAGGTGTCTCTAGTGCCTGGCACAATAGCAGCCCCCTGCTCTCAGGCGGGATCTGGGCAGAGCCGGGCACAGTGGAGCCCCCCTACAAGCTGGGGGGATCCAACCAGGGACATTCTCTGCTGCTCTTTGCAGCTGGGCTACAGGGGCAGGGAAGGACAGAGACAAACCCCAGGCCGGTCACTCACTTGTTCACATGATCCACGATTTTTTTGAGCGCGGCCGGATTGATGCTCCCGGCGGTCTCTGGCCCGAAGCAGAGGAGAAGGAGCAGCAGCAGGAGTCCAGCCCTGGGCATCCGTCCCGGCACCTGCACAGGACCCCACAGCATCAGTGCCCCCGAGTCATGGGCATAACCCAGAGCCCCCAACCCACATCTCCTAGCCCCTGGTGTGTTACCGACAGGAGAGGGGGCAGGGGACCCCCCCATGGGGCTCCATAGGTCAGCAGGCAGTGGGGCACAGGGAGGAGTCATCAGGGTTTCCATGGGCAGGAGGAGGTGGGGGGAGGGAGGATTCCCCAGGGGCTTCATGGGGCAGGGAAGGTGGGGAGCAGAGGAGACTCCCCTGGGGCTCTATGGGGAAGGGGTGTTGGAGGAAGGGGGGGCTCACCTGGGGGTCCATGAGGAAGGGGTAGTTAGAGGCCAGAGGGGGAACTCCCCTGGGGCTCCATGGGGCAGGGGTAGGTGGGGAGCAGAGGGGACTCCCCTGAGCTCCATGGGGCAGGGAAGATGGGAGGCAGGGGGCTGAGACTTCATGGGGTAGGGGTAATTGGGGAGCAGGTGGGGACTCCCCTGGGGCTCCATGGGGCAGGGAAGGTGGGGAGAAGGGGGGGCTCACCTAGGGCAGGGAAGGTGGGGGACAGAGGGGACTCCCCTGGGGCTCCATGGGGCAGGGGTGTTGGGAGGAAGGGGGGCTCACCTGGGGCTCCATGGTAGGTGGTGAAGGGTCCGTGTCTCTGCTGACAGATGCTCACACTCACTCCTGGTGCGACAGGCTCCCAGCCCTGCTCGGTGTGGCCCCTGGCAGACCGGGCGAGCGCTGAGGGGAGGAGGGGGGGGGCTGCTGGCTACAGACACTGGGATCTAGGGCCAGGGAACAGGATGAGGAGCTGAACAGGGGCTCTGAGAACTTCCTCCTGCTCCCGGCCGGACAGCAGCGCTGGGCGGGTGAGTCACTGCTCAGATCAAAGCTTGGCGAGTTACCGCCCTGGGCTGGCACATCCCACACGCCCTGAGGAAACTTCATGGGGCCTCTGCAGTCAGCGCCCAGATAAATACACATCCCCATCAAGGAAATGTGGGGCCAGACCCCCACCTGGTGTAAAGCAGGGTCGCTGCCTTGCAGTCAATGGTCCCTGGTCCCCAGCTGATTCAATTGGCCCAGCACTATTGGAGAGGGAATTTTGGTAATATGTGTAGGCGTGCCTCAGTTTCCCTGGGCTTTGCCTTGCTCTGCACGGAGTATAAACAGTTCTTGGGGCAGAGCGAGAGACTCGAGGTGTCAGGTGACACCGCTGTCTGGGATGGAACCAATGGGTCAGTAACGGCCTGGCAGAAATCGACCCAGATCAATGGAGAAGCTGGAAAGACAACGGGCTAGCAACCAACAAGCAAGAGGACGGGGATTTTCCCACCTCTCTGCAGGGAAGCCGGGCAAAGGCCCCAGCTGGAGAACTGAGGGGAAAGGTGCCAGCTGGCTGGGGGAAGAACCGGCCTTTGCACAGACAGACACAGACACACACACAGACACACAACTAACTCAGAGCAAAGGGATGGAGACAGAGATAGAGCCACAGTGGTTTCCAAGGTCGCATGGTTCAAGGCAGCATCGGCCAGGCTGAACTCTCTCTTATCTCTGCCTCTGACAGCCTGAACAGTGATTACACCGGTTGTGTATTGGGGGGTGACCTGCCTCAACCACAGATAACAGGTTCTTCTCCTAGGCGGCTACTTTACAGTCAGGGCCGGCTCCAGGCACCAGCAGAGGAAGCAGGTGCCTGGGGCGGCCAATAGAAAGGGGCGGCACGTCCGTCCGTTATTGGGGCGGCACGTCCGGGTCTTCGGTGGCAATTCGGTGGCGGGTCCTTCACTCCCCTTCTTCTTCTTCGGCGGCAGCTCAATCGGGTTTTTCTTTTTTTTATTTCTTCGCCGCTTGGGGCAGCAAAAAAGCTGGAGCCGGCCCTGTTTACAGTTAACTGAGAAGCTGGTGAAACACACCCAGAAACGGTATTTAATACAGACAATATCCTGGGCAAGGATCAATACACAGAACAGGTAGAATAAGCACAGTAAAGTAGGTTCTGGCATGGCTCATACTTCCAGTCCTGCATTGCACATACTTACAACTTACGGAGACCGCTGGAAGCAGAGATGGAGGGGGGAGAGAGCGGTGCCAACCAGAAGGGAGGTCCTGATTCCGTTTACACTTCTCTGGGATCCGACAAAGCCAAAGAAATGGGAAGCGGGGGTGGTATTTTATGCCCTTTCTTGTGGTAACAGCACAGCCATGAACCGTATTTGATCCTTATCCCGGATTATAATAAGGTCAACAGCTGGCTTGATCCATATAAGGCTTTTGGGAAGTCCACAATATTAAGCATTAATATTCATGACTTGCACCACTTATTTCTTAGTTCCTGTATGTAAATGTGGTCTAACGGCTTAGCCATTGCATGGCAACCTAATTGCTAAAAGCCCCCAGCACTCCTGTCTTGCAGAATCCTGTGGTGTACTGGAGCAGTTCATGGTTATCTGTTGGTAGCTCAGGAGAGTGCAAAATATCTGACCTGGGGCAGGTCATCTTCTTAGATCTACAGTATTCAGCTACCTCCCAGCCTTCAGCATAACTGCCCCCACTGGGCCTCATGCTAATGCGACAGGTCTTTAATCCTAGCAAGTTTAAGAATCGTTTCCTTAAATCAGCCCCCGCGCCAGGACCCTGTTGTGCTTGGCGCTGTACATTAGGCTCTAGAACATGGGCGAGCAAACTTTTTGGCCCGAGGGCCATGAATGCTCACAAAATTGGGGTTTGGGTGCAGGAGGGGGTGAGGGCTCTGGCTGGGGGTGCGGGCTCTGGGGTGGGGCCAGAAATGAGTTCAGGGTGTGGGAGTGGGCTCCGGGCTGGGGCAGGGGGTTGGGGTGCAGGAGGGGGTCGGGGTGCAAGCTCTGGGCGGCGCTTACCTCAAGCAGCTCCTGGAAGCAGCAGCAGGTCCCCGTTCCAGCTCCTATGCGGAGGTGCAGCCAGGCAGCTCTGCACACTGCCCCATCCGCAGGCACTGCCCCTGCAGCTCCCAGCCAATGGGCGCTGCGGGGTGGCGCTTGGGGCGGGAGCAGCACGCAGAGACCCCTGGCTGCCCCTCAGTGTAGGAGCTGGAGGGGGGATATGCTGCTTCCAGGAGCCTCGGCATGCGCTCGCGTAGTGGCATCCGACCCCGCTCCCCGGCTGGAGCGCAGGAGCAGGGCAAGCCCCAGACCCCGCTCCCCAGCAGGAGCTTCAGGGCCGGTTTACACCAGCTGGAGGACCGGATGTGGCTCGTGGGCCATACTTTGCCTATCCCTGCTCTAGAATGTGTGTATTGATTTGAGACTTAACCCTTTGGTCTGGTCTACACTGGGGGGGGGGGGATCGATCTAAGATACGCAACTTCAGCTACGAGAATAGCGTAGTTGAAGTTGACGTATCTTAGATCGAATTAAAATTACTTACTTCGCGTCCTTGTGGCGCGCCGCGGCTCCCCCGTCGACTTTGCTTCTGCCTCTCGCCGAGCTGGAGTTCAGCAGTCGACGGGAGAGCGATCGGCAGGGGCGGCTCTGTTTTTTGCCACCCCAAGCACGGCAGTCAGGTGGCCTTCAGCGGCATGCCTGCGGGCAGTCTGCTTGTCATGCGGATTCGGCGGCGTTTCTGCGGGTGATCTCCCGGTCCTGCGCCTTCGGCGTACCTGCCGCCAAATTGCTGCCGAATCCGCGGGACCGGCGGATCACCTGCAGGCACGCCCCCGAAGGCAGCATGACTGCCGCCCCGGCAGGCCGCCCCCGCAGCTTGCCGCCCCAGGCACGCGCTTGCTGCGCTGGTGCCTGGAGCCACCCCTGGCGATCGGGGATCGATTTATCGCATTTACACTACACGCGATAAATCGATCCCCGATAGATCGATCGCTACCCGCCGATCCGGCGGGTAGTGTAGACGTACCCTTTGTTTCCAGTATTTCTACTTGCCATTGTCTGAGTCTCCTCTCTTTGTCTAGCAAACTTTCCCTTGCTTTCGCTGTGAACGTACCCAAGTGGGGTGTGTTAGGCGGAGCAGTGAGCTGAGGGGGAACTGGTAAGCTGGGGTGCCCTGCTTCTTTGGGGGGCCCCGAATCTGTGAGTACTGCAACAAGGGGCTGGACTCTCACTGGGCTGGGGGGTTGGCGTGTGTCTACCACTGAGGGACAACGGAACTGTGTAGGCTGAGAGGGGAGAGCTGCCCATGGCCATTGGGGTTGTGGGACCGGCTCCCAGCAGGCACAGACCAAGCTTCCTCGCGCTAAGGGCAACTGCTAGCAACATGCCCCACAACCTTGGGTAGCATCACAGGCCTTTCTTCTCTTTAAATTCTTCCTCCCAGCTCCTAGTTGTTTTCAGTTTGGTGAAATTGGCCCTGTATTGTTTGCACATCACACCTGTGATCAAGTCATGCTCATTTGTACCTCAGAGACCATCCATGTTTTGTTCTGTGATCAAGTCCCCTTTACGTGTCAAGAGAAGATCTAATACCGAGAGGTGCCCCAGGTTGGAGCTAGGAAATGGTCATCTATAATGAGGCTTTGAAGGATTAGCTTTGTGTCAGTAAATGGCGATTTCACTAACCCGGGGGGGGAGATGAAAAAAATATTTCCATCGACAATAATCAAAATTTAGATGGGCAACGTAAGCAAAATGCTGCTTGAGATCTTCTTAAAGTAAAAAAAATCCAGCAATCTAGACTTTTGAAGTAAGCTTGCTATAGAACGGTAAGAACTATTAGAGAGACAAGATGGATGATGTAATATCTTTTACTGGACCAACTGCTGGTGAGAGAGACGAGCTTTCGAGCCACACAGAGCTCTTCTTCAGGTCTAGGAAAGGTGCTCCCAGCTCCACAATAAAAAGACATGACCTCAGCAACCTTGTCTCTCTGATATCCTGGTACTGACATGGCCACAACTACCCCGCATGCAGGAACTATTAGGAATGGGATCAAAAATAGCATGCCACTATGTAAATCCATGGTACACTCACACCTTGTCCAGTTCTGGTCACCTCTTCTGAAAAAGGATGTAGGGGAACTGGACTAGGTTCAGAGAAGAGCAACAAAGATGATCAAGGGTCTGGAACAGCTTCCATATGAGGAGAGACGAAAAAGATTAGGACTGTTCATCTTAGAAAAGAGACGACTAAGGGGGGATAGGATAGAGGTCCATAAAATCATGAATGGTGTGGAAAAGTGACTAGAGAAGTGTTATTTATCCTTTCCCACAATACAAAATCCAGGAGACACCCAGTGAAATTAATAGGCCGCAGGTTTAATACAGACAAGAGGAAGTACTTTTTCACTCAATGAACAATTAACCCGTGGAACTCATTGCCACTGGATGTGGTGATGGCCAAAAGTATAACTGGGTTGAAAAAAGAACGGGAGAAGTTCCTGGAGGATAGGTCCAGCAATGGCCATTAGCCATTATGGGCATGGACACATCCCTAAACCTCGGACTGCCCAGGGTGGAGCACTCCATAATTACCCTGTTCTGTACACTCCCTCTGAAGCTCTGGTACAGGTCCCTGTCAGAAGACAGGACACTGGGCTAGATGGATTATTGGTCCCACCCAGTATGGCCGTGCTTATATTCTTATAAATAGACTAGTGAATGAATAGTAAGGTATGAGTTGTTGATTGAAAGATCGTTACTTTGTACATTTTGACATGTGATGTTGACAACTTGTGTTTTAATGGTTTCTAAAGCGTTAACTTTTTGAATCTTAGCATGTACTCATGTTAAGTAATTGTCTGACTCTCCCCCTCCCCCGCATAATTTCCTGCAACTCTGAACATTCAAATAAATAAAACTCTAAAACTAGTTTAAAATAAACATGGATATCTGTCAAAACTGTAACAAAAACAATCAAATGGTTTGGGGGGGGGGCATCTCTAGCCAACCCCAATAGTAACCTGTCTTGTGTGTTACCTTTTAGGACATTGAGCCGTAAGCATTTAAGATCATTTGCTTCCGAGTTGCCAGTGACTCAGAAACAAGTAATGCCATTTTTGACATTCCTTCCCCCTTTGCGCTCCTGATTCTTCCTCAATAGGTTATAACGACTGATTTTTAACATGCCAGTGACAGGAATCCTCTTACCAGGTTTCAGTATCCAGCTGCCGAGGTGCAGAATTTCCTGCTTATTTCTGGGTCTGTCCCTTGTTACTTTAGAGCAGTCAATGAGTCAATCGCTTGGGCACACCCCAGAGAGCCACCTCTCCCCTGCCCTGTTTTTCCTGAAAGGCTGTATGGTTTGTGACCAGGGAAATGGCATCCGATTAACTGAGACAGGATCTGATTTGGTTTTAGGCTGTTTGAAACCTTGGATTGTTTTCAATTAAACACTCATTTAACTCAAACGCCCGAGCCACAGTAGGGAGAAAAGATGTCTTTGTTGAAGGTTCTTTGTAAAGCTCTAACCTGCACATCCCCTGGCCCTTGCTCCTTGGCTGAAGGGCTAAGAAAATATCTGCTTCCGTAGCTCTTCCAAGGGAGGCTTCAAGAAAATCAAGGAAGAAAAGACCCAGTAAGCCTGATATTTGTAAAACAAAACCAAGCTGTGAAATGGTCGTGCTCTCTGTAACCTAAGCCCTCCTGCAGGGTGGAGAGTGCAGCAGTCATTCTGCGGGCATTGCTCCGGGGGACGGACGGACGGACGGACGCGCGCACACGCGCACGCGCACACACACACACACACACTCTCTCTCTCTCATCTCATTCATGGAGACTCAGCTTTGGGTCTTGCTTAGTTTATCCTTTCTTTTCCTGCAAAGCACAGTGCTTCACCGAGCCATATTCCAGCAGAGACCAAGGAATACCGGGACAGCACAGAACTTGGAAGCACCGTGACGCAGAAACCCCCTTGGGACTGCCACCTGATGTGCTGGGACTACCTCTGAGCCCATTTTCCTTGGCAGCTTGGGACTACAGTACCTTGCCTTGTTGAGCCAGACACACTTGCCTGCTGCAAACACAGACCCAGGCCTGAACCACGTCCCACACAACCTGCAGGCTTAACTGAAAACAGCTTAAGAAGTGCTCCTGTCTCCAGCACTCAGATGCCCAGCTGCCAATGGGGTCCAAACCCCAAATAAATTCATTTTACTCTGTATAAGGCTTATACCGGGTAAACTCACAGATTGTTCGCCCTCTATAACACTGATAGACAGATATGAACAGCTTTTTGCTCCCCCAGGTATTAATACTTACTCTGGGTTAATTAATAAGTAAAAAGTGATTGTATTAAGTATAAAAAGTAGGATTTAGGTGGTTCCAAGTAATAACAGACAGAACAAAGTAAATTACCAAGCAAAATAAAACAAAAACACGCAAGTCTAAGCCTAATACAGTAGGAAACTAAATGCAGGTAAATCGCACCCTCAGAGATGTTCCAATAAGCTTCTTTGACAGACTAGACTCCTTCCTAGTCTGAGTCCAGCAATCACTCACACCCCCCGTAGTTACTGTCCTTTGTTCCAGTTTCTTTCAGGCATCTCTTTGGGGTGGAGAGGTTATCTTCTAAGCCAGATGAAGACAAAACGAAGGGGTTTCCAGGGGCTTATATAGACTTTCTCTTGTGGGTGGAAACTCCTCTCTTCTCCTGTGTAAAATCCCCTCAACAAGATGTCAGAGGGGTAGCCGTGTTAGTCTGGATCTGTAAAAGCAGCAAAGAATCCTGTGGCACCTTATAGACTAACAGACGTTTTGCAGCATGAGCTTCCGAAGAAGTGGGTATTCACCCACGAAAGCTCATGCTGCAAAACGTCTGTTAGTCTATAAGGTGCCACAGGATTCTTTGCTGCCCCAACAAGATGGAGTTTTGCAGTCACCTTGGCAAGTCACATGTCTATGAATGATTCAGCTTTTTGCAGGCTGAAGCCATTGTTTACATATTAGTTTGAAAGTTCCCAGGAAAGCTCAGATGTGGACTGGCATCTTCGAAGGTCCATTGTTAGCTAAGTACTCCCAATTACCTGAATAATCCCTTCACACTATGTTGACCAAATCTGCCTTATGTGCTTCCCACATCAAACACTTTAAATACAAGCATAGAGCCAACGCTCATAACTTCAGATATAAAAATGATACATGCATACAAATAGGATGAATATATTCAGTAGATCATAAACTTTGCAGAGATATGTTACATGGCATATCTAGCATAAAACATATTCCACTTATGTCCTATTTACACTCATAAGCATATTTCTATAAAGCATTATGGGGTGCAACGTCACCAGCACCATCTAGGACCTCAGGAGGCCTGTACATTTACTAGTGTCCAGTGTCTGGGGCCTAGCCCCATCCGTGCACACAGCAGGAGCACGTTTTTCCTAGCTTTATCTTGGAGATCCGTAGAGTTTAAGGCTAAAAGGAACCATCACATAGGCGCCGACTCCGTGGGTGCTCCGGGGCTGGAGCACCCACGGGGAAAAATTGGTGGGTGCTCTGCACCCACCGGCAGCTCCCCACCCCGCCCCCCCATCCCAGCTCACCTCTGCCTCCTCCCCTGAGCGCGCCGCTGGGTCCTGCTTCTCCCCCCTCCCTCCCAGTGCTGGTGCCGCGAAACAGCTGTTTCACGCAGCAAGCCTGGGAGGGAGGGGGGAGGAGGGTGAATGCGGCGCGCTTGGGGGAGGAGGCGGGGCCGGGGCAGGGATTTGAGGAGGGATCCTATACAGGCAGGGAGGGGCGGAGTTGGGGCGGGGCCGGGGGCAGGCACGAGCACCCACCGGCGCCGACAAAAGTTGGTGCCTGTGAACCATCAGCCCATCCAGTCTGACCTCCTATATAGCACAGGGCGATTCCCCTGTGTTCAGCCCGATAACTTGTGTTTGACTAAAGATAGAGACTCCACCTCCGCCCTCGAGCGTTTGCTCCAATGGTCCATCACCTGTTAAAAAATTCTTCCTAAGTCGAATTTGTCTGGCTTCAGCTTCCAGCCGTTGGTCCTTGTTCCGCTTTTCTCTGCTAGCTTCAAGAGCCCGTTAGTCCCTGGGATTTTCCTCCGGTGCTTATCCACCGTGCTCACGGCCCCTCTCGAGCTTTCAGCGACGCTGAGTGAGCCCTGTAAATCCAATGGGAGTTGAGGATCGGCACCTCACAGTCTTTGTAACAGGACGGCTACTACCTGAGCACCTCCTCTCGGCAGGCTCCCCCCGTTTTTCCTCTCTTCAGTGCCCTTTAAAACCCCCAGAGGCTTTCCCTGGTTAACAATACCCCAGCCGGGGGCTGGTTTAATATTGGGACCAGCTTATGACAACCTAGAATCCCAAGCTCAATCCATTCAAGCGACACAAAAAGTCCACGCTTAGCTCTGGCGTCTGCTTCTTCCATCCCAGTCTGATCTCCCAGCCAGTCCGCCCAGCTCTCCCTCGCTGGGGCCCTGACCTCCTGTCCCAGACGCGGTCAGGGGCTTCCCACTCCCCGGTGCCTTCTGCTCACAGGGTTTTACCTTCACCAGCTCCCTGATGTCATGGTCCTGTTGTAGCGTCTTCTCCCTGTGGGGTCCCCCAACGTCCCTGTGTCTCCCTGGGCTTCCCTGCTTATTGCATCCCCGTTCTCCATTTCATCGGGCATTGCCTGATTCCCCTGCGGCAGGGCTCATGCCACGGTGAGGGCTGGCTTAGTTCCAGCCTCATTGACGGGACTGGCTGCATCGGGCCAGGGATCAGGGTCCCCCTGCTATGCTAAGCATCCTGCCCCGCAGGCACCATTTCTCCTCCCTGCCGAGTGCACCGGCCTGCGTGCTGGAGATCCCCATGGCCAGGCAGGTTCATGCTCCATGGGGAGGGAAGGGCAGTCTTGCATAGTGACGCCCATGGGGTCTGAACCGGGAACCTCCGGAGCCTGGGCTTTGGGTGTTTGAGCGAAAGGACCTAATGCATTAACTCACTGGCTTGTAAACCGCTGGGCATGCTCCGGCCCCTGCAGAAGCCGCATTTTGTACCTGGCATCTTGGGTGGGTGGGTCTGAGCCCTTCTGGTGAGGGTCAGAACCTGGACTCTCCCCATCACCCTGTGTGTCTCCTATTCCCCTAGTCCTCGATCTCCTTCCACGCCAGCGTCCCTGTCGTCCCTTTCCCACCTTCCCCAACCCCCCAGTGGTTCTGTGTCCCCCCACTCACTTCACACCTCACCCGGACCTGGCGGGTCTCGCTGTTATCTTTGCAGCTCTGTGTCTTACTTAGTTCTTCTTTTCTCACAGCTGGTTGGGGGGAGGGGGGTTGGACTTCCTCCCCTTCTGTCTTGGTGGGTAGCAGCTGGCCTTGGGCTGGAGTTCTCTTATCTTCTGACTGAGCTTGTTAATTGCAGTGTCGAGTTAACCCATTCTCTGCTCTTTTCTTCTCTCCCCCCCCCCCCCCCCCCCGCGCGCGCACCGCTTTTGGCCTTTTGTACTTGTGTAAAGGAAACTTCCATTCCCCACTCACACACCTTTGACCCGCCCCAAAATGCTTTGCGATGCTTGCAACAGCGTTAGCCACATACAATGCTGATCTGACTTCAGGGCCGGTGCAACCCATTAGGCGACCTAGGCGGTCACCTAGGGCGCTAAGATTTGGGGGGCGCCGGCGCCCCGGTCGTCATTGGTAATTTGGGGGCGGGACCTTCCGCTGCCTCTGTCGGGGGCGGCATTTCGGGGGCGGGACCTTCCGCCGCTGGCGGCGCTCCTGTCTGACTTCCCCGGGGACTCCCTGAGGGAGGGGGCCATTGGGGTGTGACACTCTTCCCACTCCTGCTCTGCCCCCGCCCGCCTCTTCACGGGCTGCTCCTGTTCCAGGAAGAGAAGCCAGCTGGGGCTGGGGCGGCTGGGACATGGCGTAGCTGGGGCTGCCCAGTGCTGAGGGGGGGCTCTTGGCACTGGGGCCGTGCTGCCCAGTGCTCCAGGGCAGGGAGGAGGGGGGACTGTGAGCCGCTCGCCACTCTGGTGCTGGGGGGGAGGGGTCCACGTGCCACCCGCCCACCTGCCCCGTGCTCTGGGGCTGGGGGCCATGTGCCTGCCCGATGCTCTGGGGAGCGGGGGGAGGGGTCCACGTGCCACCCGCCCACCTGCCCCGTGCTCCAGGGCTGGGGGCTGCATGCCGCCCTGTGCTCTAGAGGGATGGGGGGGGAGGGCCGCACGCCACACGCGTACCCAGTGCTCTGGGGGGCCGCCCGCCCGGTGCTCTAGGGTTGGGGGGGCTGGCGGCTGCAGAGGAGTCTGGGTTTGGAGGGGAAGGGTGCAGGAGGGACGGAGCCTCAGGCAGAAGGGGTGGGCTGGGCGGGGGGCTAGCCCCCCTGAGCTGGTGGTTCACCCATCGCCCATGCCCCCAGCACCTCCAGTCACCTGAGCACGGGAGGAGCTGGGAGGCAGGGGGAGGAGCTGATCGGTGGGTGGGAGTCACTGGGAGGGAGGGGAGGAGCTGATCGGTGGGTGGGAGTCACTGGGAGGGAGGGGGGAGGAGCTGATCGGTGGGTGGGAGTCACTGGGAGGGAGGGGGGAGGAGCTGATTGGCAGGCGGGAGGCACTGGTAGGGAGAGGGAGGAGCTGATCGGTGCAGCTGCTGATCACCCACTATTTTTTCCCTGTGGATGCTCCAGCCTCAGAGCACCGACGGAGTCGGCGCCTGTGACCCGTGCCCCAGGCAGGAGGCTTTCTTGGCACCACCCAGTGAGGTGCTGGTAGCAAACTTAGTTAATAGTCCCAAGAAAACAAACAAAAGTTCTTCTACCTTTCCTGGGCTCCAGGGTCAGTTCTTTCCCACTCTCCTGCAGAGGCCACTGATCCTCAGGGCTTTTCCCCTCTGGGACTCTCCCTTCTTCCAGGGCCAGTCACAGGGGCCAGCGGGACTCCCTGCACCCTACTCAGCCCTCCTCTGGGCCATCTGCCGGGGAGTTCCCCTGCTCCAGAGTACCAGAGAAACAAGGCTGTCTGGTTCCTAGCCGATCAGGATCAGCTGGGAGAGCCACTCATCTGTCACAGGTGAGGCTGGGCCCAAGTGCCCATGAAGGGCCAGCTAGCCTGTGACAAGCTCCCGTAGGTCTTCTCCGTGTGGTTTTGGCTTTGAGTTCTCTGTGACGCCTGATCTCAGTTGGATAAAATAGGAGAGATTCTGTGTAACTGGACATGTGACCCAGCTGTGCAGCGTGACTCTCTGGCCCCCTCCGGAGGCCTGGTCAGAGGCTGCAGACGCTGCACTGAAGAAGTGGGTTGTGCACTAGCAGGTTGTGCTTTTAGACCTGGGGGGCACCAGGGTTCGACCCTGCAGCCAGCATTGGTGGTTGTGCCGAAGGAGCAAGAGCAGAAGGACCTTGCGGGGCCTCTGCTCGCTCTGTGACACTACGGACGATGCCTCTCGGAAACCCCCAGCTTTAGAGTTTTGCTCTGAGACCCCTCCTGGGTGCTGCCCGCCAGCACAGGCCAGAGCCTCGGGCAGGGGCGAGGGGCACGGCTCCCAGCTCCCAGGCTGTTTGGCTTCTTGATCCAATCTTGCCACGGGGTGGGGGTAGCAGGAGGAGAGAGCAGACGTGGGGGGGATTGTGTAAATGCAGGGGCGGGGAGATGAAGGAAGCAGCAGGCCAAGGGAAGAGACAATTATTGCTTGTATTACAGAGCCCCAATCCTTGATCAGGACCCCGTGGTGCTAGGCACTGTACTTTATTAGGTGCATTACAGTAGGGTGAGGTGCTCCATATGGCCCAGGAGCAGAGGCGCCGGAACCAGGAGGGTGTGACGGGGCAGGGTTAACCCTACCTTGTGGATTGAGGAAGCCACTCCCCCTTTTAGTCTACTGGGATGCTCCAGGTGCACTGGTATAAACGGGAGCAGCTCAGCTCAGTTGGGGCTAACCGCCCGGGGTGGAAGGACGTGAGGAGCAGGGCCGGCTCCAGGCACCAGCTGTACAAGCAGGTGCTTGGGGCGGCCCCTCGGGAGAGGGGCGGCACGTCCAGCTATTCGGCGGCAATTCGGCGGAGGGTCCCTCACTCCCGCTCGGAGCGAAGGACCTCCCGCCGAATTGCCGCCGCAGATCGCGATCGCAATTGCGATCGCGGCTTTTTTTTTTTTTTTTTTTTTTGCTGCCTGGGGCAGCAAAAACCCTGGAGCCGGCGCTGGTGAGGAGGAAGGACGTGCTCCGTTGGCTCCAGCTCAGCCAAAGGCCAAGGCCGTGGAGAATGGAGACACTGTAACCCAAGCAGATGCTAAGGTACCCACCGAGACCCCGCTGCGTCAGGAGTCGCCAGGGACAGCACCGACCGGGGACCCCGGAGACAGCAGAGATGGGAAATACCATAGGAAGAAGCCCAGGGGAATTAGATAGTGGCCCGGTTAGCGACCCGGAGTTTGGAGTCGGCGTGTTTCAATCAGAACTGCCTCCCTGCTGACTCGGGGGCACGCGCTACCAGGGCCCTGGGCTGGGGTCCAGTGGAGAGAGAGGGCCTGGACCCCCTACCAGGGCCACCAGCCCCCTTCCCGACTGACTTCAGCCACTAGGCCCCACTGCCCTGCCAAGAAGGGCGAATCTGCGGACTCTGGCCGCTAGGCCTCACTGTCCTGGGGCAAACATAGTGATTGGGGCTACTAGGCCTTACTCCCCCGCTAAGAGGGGCGAAGCGATTGATGCTGCCCTTTGGCCGTATTGCCCTGTCTCATTGGAGCGAACTTACGGACTGTAGCCTCTGGGCCTTACTGCCCTGCAGACTGGGGCCAATGTATTGACTCTGGCCATTGGGCCGCCCTCCCCTGCTAAGAAGGGAGAGCAAATAGACTGGGGTTAGGAGTGTGATGGGGCGCACTCGCCCCGCACTGGACGGGGTTTTCCCCAACCCTGGCACAGAAGGGCCATAGGCGCCCACTTTTTCACTTGGGTGTAGAAGCCTCATGCTGGGGCTGCGCTGTGCAGCGGGGGAGCTGATCACCTTATCAGCCAGCTCCCCCGTTGTGAAGCACAGCCCCTGCCAGCAGTGCCAGGCTCTTCCCAGGGGGTGGGTGAGGGGGCCCTTAGCCCCACCTTTGCCACGGGGCCCCACCCCTTGGCCAAGCCGGAAGCCAGAGCTGGGCTGTGGTAAGAGCTGCCCTGGGAGGCAGGGACATGGGCTGGGAGCTGCTCTTGGGCCCCCTGGTCCCCCAACCCAGGGCAGCTGGAGGGTCTGGGGCTCCCCAGAGCACCCCGGACATCCTGGGTGGCTCTTACCATGGCCTGGCTCTGGCTTCTGACCTGGCCAGGGCCTCAGGGGATGGGGCCTCGGGGGGGAGAGGCGGAGCAGGGGCTGGAGCCACAGTTCCAGCACCAGTGGCCCCCCACTTCTACACAGGCTCTGGTGCTCCTGCCCAGGACCCGGATGTGCTAGGTGTTGTACAAACACAGAACAAGGAGATGGTCCCTGCCCCGAAAAGCCGACAATCTGAGTATAAGCCGAGACACCAGGTGGAGACAGGCAGATGGGAGGGACAGGGAGACAATATTGGTCCGTGTGGTGGGCAGAGGTCTCAGCTCATCAGTCCCCTACCCGGTGTTGAGTTGTTTGTAAACATGGCGGCAAAGGGGAGTTTTAGGGTGGGGTTGGGTGGCGGATGACGAGGCGGGTTTGTGGGGGTTCACGGGGTGCTCCCCCCAAGCGTGACAGAAAGCGGGGAGACAGCACCGCAGGGCTCATTTGAAAATGTGCCAAGGGGGCGATGCAGGCTGGGATCGCAGGCCGGCTGGAGGCGGGAGCCGACGTCGCGATAACGAATGAGAGAGGGTCGGTTGGGTGGGGATTGGCCCTGAAGCGCCTTGGAAGTGAAGCCAAGAGACTGATGTTTGGTGCCCGGAGAAGGAGCAAGGGTGTAGCCCTAAGGATTAATCTGCTTGCCTGCATAGATCTATCTTTTCTTATAAGTTTAAGTATTTGCTGTATTGTAATAGGTTTATAGATTTATATTAAAAATAAGTTTGGCTGTAATGCAAGAGCCCTACAGGCAAAAAACCTGTATGTTAAGCTAAAGCAAAGTTAGCATATCTATACCGGGCCCTTTTACCCAGAAAGTAGAGTTCACCTTTATCTTGTTTATCCTATACCCAGATAGTACCTACGCCTGTGTCTAAGACCTTTACCTAGACCACTAGACAATGAAGAATGGCAAAGGGGCTTTTTCAAAGTTGTACCCACAGACTTAACAAGTACACCACAAGTGCGCACGTACCTGTCATCCATACGCACATACATATTAACTTATGGGGTAAGTGTACCCTAACATTTCTGTGGGGGAGGAATGAAATTTGGGCATAGGAGGAAGGATTTCCGGCATTTATTCCTTATAAAAGAGGTGATCTACGATGCTATTGCACTCTTCTTCACTATCTTCATCTACGTTTTGATGCTATCCATCTACAACAGCTATTAACCAGTAATAGGCCATACTTATTTTTTTTTCAAACTTTAAGTTCAAAAGGGACTCGGCTAAGCTTGGTCTCCCTAAACTTTATTTTCCGTTTGTGTATTAGATTATTTTAGTTAAGCTAGAGAGTAAATTCTAAAGTAGCTTTGACAGGTCTTCGCATTAGTTTCCTCTGCATGCCTCTGCAAGAGGTGTGAAACCGGAACCACCAGAGGTGAGGTCCTGTATCTTCCACCACCAGGTTATCAAAACAGGGTGTGAGTATTAACGAAAGTTTGCAGCACATAATATTGTATTACCATATGTATCTCTTGAATAACAGTAATACAATTGTAACTCTGTAATTCTAATTGTTTTACTATTTCATTGATTTTAATAAGTCTTTAAGGCTACATCTGTCTCAGTGTGAGCTTCCTCTCATACCCCCGAGGGTCCCTTATAAATTCTGTGGAGCCTGATTCAGGACACGAACTTTTATCTTCTGATCAAACAGATTGGTGAGCCTAAACCCTATACTAATGAAATAATTATTAAAAATTAATTGAAATTAAATTAGATTAAGTTGATAAATTAAATCAACATTACTAACACACCCCAAATCAGGCTACAAGGGGTGACCTGATCAAAGCGAGTGGCCAGAAAGGTGATCGTGGCAGCAGCGGAGAGACGAAGAGGGACTGGGGGCTGACAGTGCAGGGTCATAGACTATGAGGCCAGAAGGGACCTTTGTGGAGTGGGGGGGGGGGGNTCTTCAAGTGATTGCTCACGTGTATTCCACAATAGGTGATTCCAAGCGATATCTGTTGGAGGTGGGAAGGAGTTCACAAATTCTCGGGACGGAGCACAGCCCTGGTGAACCCGGCGTCCGCCCTGGTCTGGGAGACGATCGCATAATGCGAGGTGAACGTGTGAACTGAAGACCATGTGGCATCCCTGCAAACATCCTGAATGGAGACATGGGCTAAAAAGGCAGCCGACGAGCCTTGCGCCCGAGTCGAGTGAGCCCTCACGACTGACGGCGGAGGGATTCCCGCCAGGTCATAACAGGGACAGATGCACGAGGTGATCCAGTTGGAGAGCCGCTGAGTGGAGATCGGCCGCCCCCTCATGCGCTCGGACAAGGCAATGAACAGCGGCAAAGACTTCCTGAACGGCTTAGTCCGCTCCAGGTAAAAAGGCAGAGCACGTCTCACATCCAGCGTGTGGAGGCGGCGCTCCTCGCTGGATGCATGGGGCTTGGGGCAGAGGACCGGCAGGAAAATGTCCTGACCCAGGTGGTAGGTGGAGACCACCTTCGGGAGGAACAAAGGATGTGGGTGGAGCTGGACCGTATCCTTATGGAACACAGTGTACGGGGGGCCCGTCAGCCGGGCCAGCACCAAGTTCAGGTCCCACTGCGGACTGGGGGCCTAAAGTACGGGAAGAGACGATCCGATCCCTTGAGGAATCGGCCAGTCATACCATGGGAGAACACCGTGTGCCCCTGCCCCGGCGGGTGGAAGGCCGATATGGCCGCCAAGTGCACCTTGACGGACGAAGGCGCCAGGCCCTGGGCTTTAAGGTGAAGGAGGTCGTCCAAGATGAGCTGGATCGGGGCAGCCGGCCATTGGGAAAACCGAGACCACTTTGCCAAGTGGGCTCGGTGCGCGGAGGGTTGCCTGCTTTACAAGAGGACGCACTGAACCCCTTCCAAGCACATCCTTTCCTCTCGGCCTAGCCATTGAGCAGCTGGAGAGCCGTTAGGTTGGGGTGGAGAAGGCGGTCCTGGGAGAGCAGATCCGGGCGGGACGGTAACGGCCACGGTGGTGCGACTACCAGGCTCATGAGGGTCCCGTACCAATGCTGCCTGGGCCATGCTGGGGCAATCAGGAGGACCCGGGCCCTGTCCATCTTTATCTTTTTCAGGACCTTGCCGATCAGCGGGAACAGGGGGAAGGCATAGAGAAACTGACCTGACCAGGACAGGAGAAAGGCATCAGAGATAGCACCCTGTCCCAGCCCCCCCGGAGCAGAACCGGGGACAGCGACGGTTCTGCCAAGTTGCGAGCAGGTCCACCTGGGAGTTCCCCACTCAGGAAAAGTCTGTGCACCACCTCTGGGTGAAGAGACCACTCGTGCTGAGAGGAGAAGTCCCTGCTCAAGTGATCCGCCCACAAGTTCCGGGCGCGTGGTAGGCCTGTAGGCAATGCCGTGGGCTATACGGAAGTCCCACAGCTTGAGGGCTTCCAGGCAGAGGAGTGGGCCCTGCCTNTGGAAAAGTCTGTGCACCACCTCTGGGTGAAGAGACCACTCGTGCTGAGAGGAGAAGTCTCTGCTCAAGTGATCCGCCCGCAAGTTCCGGGCGCCTGGTAAGTGGTAGGCCTGTAGGCAATGTCGTGGGCTATACGGAAGTCCCACAGCTTGAGGGCTTCCAGGCAGAGGAGTGGGCCCTGCCTTGCCTGTTGGTGTAAATCATCAAGGCCGTGTTGTCCGCGAGAACCCTGACCACCCTGCCCTCCAGGTGCGAACGGAAGGCCAAGAAGCCAGCTGGACCGCCCTGAGCTCCTGGATGTTTATGTGGAGGGCCAGGTCCTGTGCAGATCACAGACCTTGGATCTGAACGTCTCCCACATGGGCTCCCCACCCCATGTCCGAAGCGTCGGACACCAGTTCCATCGACGGGGGCCTGCCTCTGAACGGGACCCCGCGGAGCATGTTCCCTGGGGAGGACCAGCATCATAGGGAGGTGATCACCGGTTCGGGCACAGTCAGGACCTTGTCCATCCTGTCTCTGGCCTGGGAGAACACCAAGGCCAACCAGATCTGGAGGGGCCTCATCCTGAGTCTGGCATGACGAACCACATATGTGCATGCCGACATATGACCCAAGAGCTGGAGACATGCTCTGGCTGCTGTCAGTGGAAACCTTGTGACTCTGTCGATGAGCCCTTTCAGGGTCTCAAACCTGTCCGGTGGGAGGGAGGCTCTGGCCGATGTGGCATCCAGGATGGTGCCGATAAACTCTATACGTTGTACTGGGACTAATGTGGACTTGGTGTTGTTTACCAACAGGCCCAGAGTGGCGCACATGAACAGGAGCACCACGTGGTCCTGCACCTGCGACCGGGAGTTGCCCTTGACCAGCCAGTCGTCCAGCTAGGGGAAGATCTGGACCCCATGGCACCTGAGGTACGCCGCCACCACAGGCATCACTGCCCCCAGGGTGTTTACAAAGTGTGACAGGCCAAAGGGAGGACCGTAAATTGGTAGTGTTCCTGCCCAACAGTGAAACGGAGGAAGCGTCTGTGCCCCTCGAATATATGGATGTGGAAATACGCGTCCTGCAGATCGAGGGCGGCGTACCAGGCCCCGGGATCCAGGGAGGGAATGATGGAGGCCAGGGAGACCATGCGGAACTTGAGCTTCACCATGTTCTGGTTCCGGCCTTGAAAGTCCAGGATGGGTCTGAGCCCCCCTTTGGCCTTCAGGATAAGGAAATAGCGGGAGTAGCACCCCTTGCGTTTGAACTCCGCAGGGACCACTTCCACTGCTCCTAGGCCCAGGAGCCACCCCACCTCCTGCTCGAGCAGAGCCTCGTGAGAGGGGTCCCCCAGGAGGGATGGGGGCGGAGGGTGGTTGGGCGGGGTAGAGGTAAACTGGAGGGTGTAGCTCCGAGAGATGGTGCTGAGGACCCATTGGTCCAAGGTCAGCTGCGACCCCTCCGGGAGAAAAACACACAACCTGATGAGAACTGGTAGGTCGCCCCCGGGCATCCCGTCAAAACTGCCGTTTCCCTGCCTGTTTGCCCTTGGAGGACCCAGGCTGGGGGGCAGACCGTCTCTGTGGGCATTTCTTATAGTCCCGCGACTTTTTATAAGGGGGCTCATATTTAGAGGGGGTGGCCTGGGTGGGAGCCTGCTACGGCTTAAACTTAGGTCCAGCCAGAGCCGGAACATAGAGGCCAAGAGTCTTAAGCGTAGTGCGGGAGTCCTTCAGGCCATGCAGTTTTGTGTCCGTCTGTTCCGCAAACAGGGCCTTGCCGTCAAACGGGAGGTCCTGTAAGGAGTTCTGTGCCTCACTGGACAGCCCAGAGAGCAGGAGCCACGATGCCCTTCTCATGGACACCGCGGAGGCCATGGACCGCACGGCCACGTCCGCCACATCCAACACCGCCTGCAGGGTTGCCCTGGCAGCCGCTGTACCCTCCTCCACCAGAGCTTTGAACTCCTTCCTGTCGTGCTCCTGGAGGGAGTCCTCGAACTTGGGCAGAGAGCCCCATAGATTGAACTCATACCGGCCCCGGAGAGCCTGATGGTTCGCCAACCGCAACTGGAAGCTTGAGGACGAATAAATTTTTCTCCCAAATGAATCCAGCCTCCTTGAATCTTTATTTTTCGGAGAAGGGGCTGGTTGGCCCTGCTGCTCCCTGTTGTTGACCGACTCAACCACCAGGGAGTTGGGGGCAGGGTGGGTGTATAGGTATTCATGCCCCTTGCGTTCCACTCTCTTAGAGATGGTGGCCAGTGAGGCCGGGGTTTGCCACAAGGCATTTGAAATTTTCGCCACCCCTTCATGGAGTGGCAAGACCACCCTGACCGGTACCGAGGTGGACAGGACGTTAAAAAGGGAGTTCCGAGGGCTCCTCCACCTCCTCTGCTTGAAGGTTGAGGTTTGATGCCACCCTTTTCAATAGCTCCTCGTTGGCTTTAGAGTCCTCCTGCGGGACGGAGGGGCCGTAATGGCCTCATGAGGGGAGGGTGAGGAGGTGGGTGCGGTACTTTGCGTGTCCACTGGCACTGGAGGATCCACCACCTGGTCGTTCTCTGGGCACGGCACCGAAGATGCACGTCCCACCGACTCCTTCCTCGGAGGCCAGGAGAGGGAGGCCGATGGCTGTTCCGAGGCTCCACCGGGGGCTGCGTCGGGGGCCACGGGGCCCCCGGTGGTGCCACGGGGCCCGGTTGTGCCACGGGGCCCGGTGTCACTACACCTGCTGTGGCACTGGCGGAGCAGGCTGTTCGGCCTGGCTGGCCTGACCCATTGATGGATGACTACGAAGGGAGGTTGGGCTGACGTACGACCTGCTGCTGTCCCTGGATCGGGAGGAGAGGCGGCGTTGGGAACGGTGCCGACCATGAGACCGTGACCCCGACGTGGAGGAACGGTACCGCCGGTGGCAGCTGCTCTGTGATCGGCTCCGGCAGGTGGATCCGTGGCGACGACATGCCAGCGATCGACGCCCAGGGCTGCGGGAGCGGTGCTGTGGCGGGGTCCTGGAGCGAGACGACAAACTGGAACGGCGTTGAAGTTCGTGTCACGACTGGCTACAAGAGCCCCTCTGAGACGAGGACCTTCAGCGGCATCTGCCTCGGTCCCGTCAGTGTCCGCTCCTCAAGGCGGAGCGATGCCGAGTCTGTCAGACGGAACCCAGCCAGACAACCTGGTGGGGATCGACGGTGACCTACGTGGACTACGCACGGGACGGTCGCGGAGCAGTGAATGGCGTCGGGAACATTCCCGTGACCGGTACCGAGTTGGGGGCGACTGCGGAGATCCCAGCGGCGGCTTGCCTCTGGACTGCGGGGCCAACATAGGCGGTGCTCCTGGTACCGGCCTGGACATAACGTCCCAGGATGCTTGCAGGGCCTCTGGGGAAGCCTGCTCAGAATGGGCTGGGCTACTCCGCTCGACCTGAGTCAGAGGCCTAGAGGCTGATGGGGACCGAGGACTGCCCAACATGGGTCTAGCCTCTCCCCCCGTCTTGCTCTGGTGCCGCGGCGGCAAAGGCCTCTTCTTCTGGGGAGCAGTGCCCACTGGTAGATGGTGCCGCGCACCGACAACGCGGTACCCGGTGCCAACTCGGAGCGGCGCGCCAGAGTCGGGGTCAACGCCGACTCCATCAGGATGGCCCAGTGCCTAACGTCTCTCTTGGTCAGAGGCTTGAACGACTTGCGAATCTTGCAGCAATTGCTGAGATGGGTTTCACTCAAACAGCGTAAACAGTCCGTGTGTGGATCACTCACTGGCATTGGTTGCCTACAAGTGTAACAACTTAAAACCCAGGGCGCGGGGCATGCCCCAGCCCGGGCACACTAATGAAACTAAACTAAAACTACTAACTACCTGTAGTTAGTAGTTTGAATGAACAAGAGTTCTGGGGACGAGCTGCAGCAAAGCTGGAGCAGAGCAGTTCTGAAGCACCTTCACTGGCAGCACGAAGAAACTGAGGGTGGGGGGAGCGTGCAGCACCCCTTATACCGTGCCAGGGAGGCACCACTCCAGGGGTCGCTGGGGCGCTCCCCTACAGATACTGCTGGGAGGAAACTTCTGACACCAGTGGCGGGCACACACACCTATTATGGAACACACATGTGCAATCACTTGAAGAACAATAGGTCTTGAAAATGCTAATCTCTCAGCTTCCGGTGGATGCTCCAAATAAACTTTTGAGTTATGGCTGCAGGGTCATGTGATCAAGTCACCTGGTACTGGAATCCATCTTGGAATACCAGTGTTTTTCCACTGATTGGTATGGGAACTAAGTTTGAAAACAAAAGGTTCCCGCCCCCATGCAAAACCTATTTAAAGCTGGGGAGTGATATAATCAGGTTTACATGCGCCTGACGAAGTGGGTATTCACCCACGAAAGCTTATGCTCCAATACATCTGTTAGTCTTAAAGGTGCCACAGGACTCTCTGTTGCTTTTTACAGATCCAGACTAACACGGCTACCCCTCTGATTCATAATCAGGATAGTTCTTCACTGAATCCACACCCAGGATGACTGGAAAAATCAGAAACAAAGACCAGGGGGAGAGGAGAAAGAACAGAAGAGAGGCGCTGAGCCCAGGCTGGAAGGGTGTCTGGTCTGTGAAATACCTGGAGTTTTAATCTACAAACAAAAGCAGCTTACTTCCAAGAATCTCTGCAATCTGCCTAAAACAGCATTTAGGGTGAGAATTTTCTACTTGTATCAGTTTCTTTTGTACCTTAAGCTTAGTTTGCATGTTTTATTTGCTCAGAAATCTACTTGGATCTGTTTACTATCCCTTCTAACATACAATCCAGCTTTTGTAGTTAAACTTGTTTTTGTTCTCTCTCAAACCAGGCTGTGGAATTCATAACTAGGGGCAGAAAGCTGTGCCTCTCTTCCTCCTCACAGAGAGCAAATGTCATGCACTTATGCTGTAATTCTCAGTGCAGCACAGATAATACAATTTTGGGTGTACAGTCCGGGGGGGTGCACTGGCAATTGCTTAGCTGAGCTCTCCCACATAAAGCTGATCTCAGCATGTGTGTGAAACTGGAGCTGGGTGTGGCTCTACCTGTGTGTGTGTGCTGGAAGGGGGCTTGAGAGCCTGTCACAACAGCTGTGTAAAGGAAACCCAGGCTGGTGGGTCAGGTGAGCTCAGTGGTACCCCAGTTCTTAGTGGCAACCTGGGGAGAACCCATCACAATGGTCTCTGAGGCTCAGAGAACCACACTGGATAAAAGAGGGAGCCAGCGATGCAGCAGGGTGCTTGGTCCAAGCCAAGGCCTGGATGAACATGTAACCACCGAAAAACTCCCTGGTGGGGGCTGGCAGACTGACCCCCAGACAGAGCCCTTGCTGATCTCTGGTAAGAGATCCAGTTGCAGGCCCTTTGGTTTAAAATGTTTTCTGTGCAATGCTTTCACCTTAAGAATAAATATATTTGCTTAGAAAGAGCTGGGGGGGTAGCTAACCGTGTTTATAGCCTCTGCAAAGTGCAGGCACTGGGGAATTCACACTGGAGGCAGGTAACTGTGCAGCCTAGAAATACTCTGGCCAGGAGGGAGAGACCCCAGAGTCTGGTGAAGAGCAGGGAGCCTGACAGGAGCAGCTGGCCTGAACTGATACACACACACACACCCTTGTAAGCTCTCTGGAGCAGGCTCCAGCTCTTTGCTATACAGACAGCAGCAAGCGGGGGATTGCAGTACAGCTGATTACAGCACCAAAGCCCAATTTGAAGTTGTGGCCCAAAGCATGAGTAAGGGGCAGTCATGGCCGAAGCTCTGCTGTGCAAACCAGCCATGGTGCTGGGGAAGCATGCTGGCTCTAGTCTGTGTTTCAAACCCCTGAGCTGCTGTGGGACACACCCTCCCAAAACAAGTAATTCTGTAGTGGGGGAAAGAGTGAAACTGACTTAAGAAATAGATAACTCGGGGATTTTAGTTTTAGGAGTTACAGGTAGCAGAAAGGACAAACTTGCAGACAGGATTTTGAAGAGGATTTAAACTGGCTCCTCCCAGGAGCCTGGTCCCCTGAATTTGTATGATCCCCTCAGGGAATTTCCAAGTAGCCTCTGGAGCATCTGCCATGTTCCCATCTCCGTGGCATAGTTCTGGGTCTTAGGGCATGAGAGATCCTGACTTGGCCCCAATTTCCCCTCCACCACCTTCCTCCTCAGAGCAGCTGTCCCTGCTTTGCCTGCATCTACCCCTACCAGCTGCATGATACTCTGGTGTCAGGGTGGCTGATGGCGCAACGAAGCGTGAGAGTGTCTAGCTCGGTGTCCTACAGCTGCCACAAGTGGGCAAATGGCTGCCCCCTGCTACTGATGGGAAAGGCAGAGCGCCAACCCTGTTTAGGAGGGACTTCAGCCCTTCACACCAAGCTGTGTCAAGAGTCTAAATTTCCCATGGATATTTTTTTTTTTTAAGCAAATTGTTTCAGCAGAAGACTGGACTATAACGCCCATGATGCCCCAGTCTCCAACCCCCCCTCAGAGAGGGACTGTGGTGCGTGATGGTAGATGTAAACCCACTAGGGAGTCCGGGACACTCGCCCCCAGAGAGCCAGACGGGAGTTGTAGATCAGTTGGCATTTTCCACTAAATTTCTGTTCCGAGGTGACTGAAGTTCTGGACTTCAACAGAACATTGTGGACTAGTTTCAACTGCTGCACAACTTGTGTGTGTGTGTGTGTGTGTGTGGGGGGGGGAGGTTCAGAGGAGTGGGTTTAAAAATCAACTCCAGCCCCAGAGCAGGCTCCAGAGCACCAACCAATTACTAGTTCTTTGCAGCCAATCTCTGAGCACTTCACCAAGGTCCTCACTGCACAGCTGTGGAAACTGAGGCAGGGGGCTGGACACCCAGCAGGTAAAGGAGACCCCAGCATTCTACCCCCTGGATCAGCAGTCCTCCTTAATCCTGTCTTGGGAACCACGGCCACGGCCGAGGCCGGGAGCAGAGCTACGGCCATGGGTGGGACTGGGAGTGGAGCCATGGTTGGGGGCAGGACCAGAAGTGGAGCCACAGCCAGGAGCTGGGGGCAGAGGAGGACTGGATGAGGCTCCCTCCCCACCCGTGTGGGGGCTGGCCTGGCCCCGGGAAGGACGAGGCACCAGGCAGAGCAGTACATAAAACCCAAGATTTATTCCGTTCTCAGAGAAACAAGTTTCCATCGCACAGGTCGCAAACAGTTATCAGGGACATGAAAGAAGCCATCTAAAATATACAAGCGAAGCCCAGCCTGGGATCCCGTTGCACGCTGGAGAGAGACAAAGAACCAGGCCAGAAAGCAGCTGCCCTGCCAGGACAGGTACAGGAGTCGGAATGGCCCTGCCTCAGGCGTCAGTTACAAAACCACTGAACCGCAGCTTCCCCTGGCGTGGGCGAGGGGAGGGAGCGCACCAGCATCGCAAGCAGGGGGAGGGGAGAGAAGGGACACAGCTAGAGAGCTGACAGTGGCTTGGAATAGCTTCGAAGGGGAGTACTTGTGCCAGGGATGTTGAGATGAACATGGAGCATGGGGGCAAACCCAGGGAGCTTCCCAGCAGGACAAGCTGTTGGGAACCAACCCCGCCAGCCTTTTTCCTCACTGAGCCACCTGCCCCCCCGGAGCCCCAAGAGCCCCCTACAATCGCCCCAAGATCCCACGCACATGGCAGCAGAGAGCAGCACTTCAGCCCAGGACCCCACAATCAGGGCAGGTGAGCCCAGGCGCTGGGCTAGGTCCCCAGCGCGGGCAGGGATGAGGGCCCAATGCCTAGCACTCCATTAAACTCAGCCACGACCCTCTGGCCTGACCCTGCCTGCAGATAGCTCCCCCCACCCACCCGGCACTGAAATCCCAGAGGAAAGATGGGGGAGCCTGTGTGTGCGCCGCCCCCTTGCAGTCAAGGCAGAGAGCAGCGCCGGAGGGGGAGGTGGGTGTGTGACCCTCAACGCAAACCGTGTGTGAAGACTTCATGGCAAAGGAACGGGCATGGGGAGGAGAGGGTCCCCATCAACAAAACAATTTCAACTGGAGTGGGGGGCAGGACGTCCCGCTGCCGCCATGCGAGCCGGGGCAAGAGGCGAGTCCCAGGCGCTTTTGGTCATTGCCTGCGGGACGCCAGGCGGCTGCTCCGGTCGATGCAGGCCTGCCCCTCACTCCTCCTCCCCAGCGCCTGCCGAGGCAGCGGGGGCCTCGCCCAGGGAGCCGGCAGGGGAGCTGCGGTGGGTGAAGCTGCTGCTGCTCTCACTCCGCTGCTCATCTAGCGGGATGGGCTCCACCAGCGCCGAGGAGAACTTCCGGTCGCCGAAGGAGGCGCTCCACTTGGCCTCGAAGAAGCGCTGCAGCCCGATGATGGACTGGACATCCTCCTTGTCCTGGTGGAGGGGAGCACAGAGAGGCCGGGGGTCAGGAGCCACAGCAAGAGCCACCCACCCTCATCTCCAAATCTGGGATATGCCCCCACATCATCCAAAATGGCCCGTGGCCTGCCCCCAGAGCGGTCAGAGTCTCCCCACCCCACCAGTGTCCCCCAGAACCAGGACACTCCTCTACTGTGACCCAGGAACCTGCTAGTGCTAACCGGCAGAGAGCAGCGTTTGACAGGATCCCCTGGGGCACATACACAATTCACCCACGGGTGGGGTCTCTACCAGGAGGAAGTAGCCCCAGCAGTCCGCTGGCCGCCGGTCACAGCGAGATGTATGTCGGAAGTTGTGTCTATGGTGGAAACTGCGCTTAAGGTTTGGGGGTGAAGGCAGGTCACCAGAAGGGGGTGAACATGCTCCTCTAAGGAGAGGAGAGATGCTGCTTCTCCCCCGCCCACCGGCTGGCCACGTGCTTCAAAGCTGAGGCCCAGCTACCATGTGGGCTGAAAGCGGATGAAGAGATAGGGAAAGTTACAGGAAGAAACAAAACAGCAGGAAAGGAGGCCGTTTCGGGGAAAAGGTGCCAGTGGCAGATCTGAGAACTGTGGGTACCCAGGGGGACGCTGGCCTGAAGAGAGTCAGCAGGGCCCTTGTAGGCAGAGAGAGGAGGGCTGGGGTGGCCTGCGGAGTTGGGGAGCTGAGCCTTACTCAGGTACACACTAAGCACAGGTGGTAGCGAGGTGCCTCAGCTCTGGCCACCCCCGGGGTGCGCCCCATACCTACCCTGCCCGATTCATTACAATCAGGACATACCCCTGGCCTAGCCCCAGAAGGGACATGCCTCTCTCCCCACCACCAGCAGGGGAAGGAGGGTCCCAGGTCACCCCTCACCTCCGTCAGCTTGTTGAACTGCTTGATCATCCGCCAGACATCCTGGGCAAACTCCTCGGAGGAACCGTAGGGCGGGGAGAGCTTCTCCTGCAGCCTGGCTCGGATCAGGGTCAGGTCGATGGTGTCCTGACCCTCCTGGGGGAAAACGGCAGGGGTCAGGCCTGGCCCCACCGGCCAGAGGCCCCTGCCCTCCCTGAGCCCCACCCTGTCTCCTATGGCCCCTCTCCCCGCCAACCCACATGCCAGAAACCTTCTCCCCAGAATAGGGTCCCAGCACTCAAGTACTAGTGAGACTGCCTCATGTCTGGGGCTCTCCACAACCCATGCATCAAGGGCAGCCCCCCACCTTCAGCCCCCCCACATGCCCCATGAAGTGAGCACCCCCCACACACAGCATCAAGTACCCCCCCCCCAGCGAATCAAGCACAGCCCCCCATCCCAACTCACCGTGGCGGTCGAAAGCCGGTGGAGAGGCCGGCACGGCTCATGGCACAGCAGCTCCAGCAGGACACGCTCACACTTCTGCCAGGCCAAGGGGGACACAGCAGGGTTAGGAGCAGGGACCCCATGACTTTCCCTCCCACTCAGGGCCAGGCCAGATGCCCCCCAGCACCCCAACCCCAGCTGTGGCTCCATGGAATCACACGAGCAAGGCCAGGCCCTGGGGCACCAGGCCAGGCCCAGTCATGTGCCCCCACAGACAGCACGGGGCTGGCCAGCCCAGAGAGCAGAAGATGAGCACTCTGCCCATACGCCCGCCCCCTGCATGGTGCTCTGAGGCAGAGAGAGACTTGCTCTCCAAACAGATCCCTGTCACTTGGCCCCCAGTCTGACACACGAACCCTCTGCTCCAAGGGGGAGAGTTTATTGGGGCCCTCGTCATCTTCCGAGGCGGAGAAGTTGGTGCCGTCCTCTTCACCGGGTGCTGGCAGTTCCTGGCACAGCAGGCACTTCCACTCCTGACTGGGGGACAAATGAGAGGAGTGAGCATCGCCCCCCACACTCCCAGCCAGACAGCAGGGGACTCCAGTTCCAAGAGGACATCTGCTCTCTCAGTACATCAGTAGTAGAGCTGGGGATAGAACCCCGAGTCCTGGCTCCCAGCACCCCTCCCGACCCCCCTCCCCTCCCCGAGCTGGGGATAGAACCCCCGAGTCCTGGCTCCCAGCACCCCACCAGACCCCCCTCCCCTCCCCGAGCTGGGGAGAGAACCCCAGAGTCCTGGTTTCCAGCCCCTCCCTTCCCCAACCACTAGACCTCACTCCCCTTCCAGGGCTGGGGAAGGGGATAGGTACCTGGGGATCTCCTGCAGCACCGGGAGGTGGCAGTCCAAATGGTAGCACTGCTCACACTGGTTACACATCACAACGGAGCCTGCCTTCCGGCACACTCTGCAGTGGGCAGCATTGGCCACCTCCATGGCCCCCTCCTGGCTCTGGCCTGGCGTCACGTCCAGACTGGAGCCGATGCTGCCGCTGGGGGAGATGAGGCGGGACACGGAGCCCTCGGCAGCCAGGACGTCCTGGGGCAGGACAATGGGCTTGGTGTCTCTGGGATCCTCTGCTGGATAGTCGATTGCTGCCTCCATCTGCTCCTCCTGGGGGGACAGCACGGGGTTAGTGTTGGCTCCCAGCAGCCCAGCAACGCACTCCCAGTGGGACAGGGACACCCCCAGGGCTGGTTTCCACATGGCCAGGAGCTCAGCACCACCCACCAGGACATAGCCCCACACTGGCCCCCTAGAGCAGGCCGACCGGGTATCCCAAAGTGGCACCAACCTTGACTATGGCTCCGGGCAAGATGGTGCTGGGGGGCTGGGCGGCAGCCTGCTGGGCCCCACGCTCAATGACGATCAGGTTGTAGTCCTCGTTACTGTTGCCGGGGAAGACCTTGAAGACAGGCGGCTGGCTGTCGGCCGTCAGGTCCAGGTCCAGCCGCTCCAGGCTCACCCGCGGCACCTTGCGCATGACGTTGCCGTCCGAGGGCCTGGGCCTGCAATGCAGCACGGGGGGCTCAAGGCATGACTCCTGCCCCACACCCAGGTGGAGGAGGTCACAGCAACAGGGGATCCCCACAGGAGGAAGGGGGGACAGGCTGTAGGCAAATACAGCCCCAATCCCCCCACCATGACAAGGACCCCACTCCTTCCCCAGACACCAGGGCAAGGATTCAGCTGACTTACCTCTTCATTCCTGATACGTGGGCCTCAGTGCTGTCTGTTGGGGAGAGAGAAGCCAGACACAAGTCAGGCAGCCTTTCTCCCCCTCTCCCCCCCATCTCCAGCTATGCTGCCACGGGAAATCCCAAAGGAGCCAGAAGAGGCAGCCTGTTTCTAGCCCTGGCCTGGGCGGGGGGAAGGCAGCCTTCCAGCAGCCTGCCGCCTGCCTGAGTCTGCAGGGAATGATGGCTGGTGGGTCTCCCCAATTAATCTCAGTGGGGCATCAATGCTCAGCCCTGATGAGACACTAACTACATCCCTGCAAAGGGTGTGGGCCGCTGGAAGGGCAAGACGACGGGCAGCTGCCCGTGGGGGAGCTACTCCCACACGGTGCGATGCCATACCCTCTGACGAGCCCCCATCTCCTCGCTCTGGGGCCAGCCAGGAGCTCCAAGGACAGAGTGATACTCTGCTCCCCCCCTGGGCTCCCCACAGCCTCTTACCCAGGTCTCCAATGCCTTCCTCCTGGGTGTCCATGGGCTGCAAAGGAATGAAAAGGACACGTCAAGGAGAACTCAACCAGATCCCCGCACCCTGGGAGACCCCAATCCCCCCCATTCCCAGCTGTCGGTCCGCCTATACTCAAGAACCTCTTAATGCCAACTGACAGGGGTGCAGAGGGGTGGTGTGATTCTGGTACATGCATCTGAGGTCTCAAATGAAAACTGGTGTCAGCACTGATGTGCATTCGTTCACTGAGATATTGAGCAAGTGCTATGAATGCCTGCTGAAAATATATTCCTGAAGTCTGTACTGAGGTATTAGTCAGCAGCAAAAAGTGACAGGTTGTCTCAGTCAAGTAGCATATCTAGCTGTCTGTTTAAACGTAAATTAAGTATTGTGTATTTCACAACAGTCTGGACTGGATGCAAGTGAAGGCTTGTGAGAATTTCAAAGAGAAACTAAACATGAAGGAAGCAGCTGCCAGGGTTTCCCGTCTGCAGGCGAACGTCAAAAGTTTGTGATCTCTGGGAGGCAGAGAAGACACTTCCACAAGAGGCGGGTAGCTACATCAGCAGGAGAAGCCCTCCCACAGCGCCCTGTCTACACGGAGGGGTTAGGTTGGTATAACTACATCACTCAGTTGTGTGTATTTTTCACACACTCCCCGAGTGATGTAGTTATACTGATACAGGTCTGTAGTGTAGACCTGGCCTACATGCCAAGGTGGTAAGCGAAGGGCTGGCCCTGAGAGCTGCATCCTACAAGCTGGTGGATGGTACTAGCAGGCCTGGTGATTTGATGAGTGTTCAGTGAATACGGGGCTGAACACGCCCAGTGTCTGGGGACTGGTGGGAGCCCATCCCTATCTGTCTGGACAGCAGCAGATTGCCAAAGGCTAGTTGTTTCAGGGGGGATGATCCATAGCAATCACAGACAAAACTCCCTCATGCTCTCAGCAAGCAGTGCCGAGGGGCCACACAACCCTGGGTACCGGCATATACCCATCCTCAGCACCCCACGAGGAGTGGACAAGTTACAGGAATCTCCTGGGTCTGGTACTTATACTCTAGCTTGCCAGAGTCATGTCAGGTTAATACTGGAAGCCTGTCTCTCACTGCTCAACTTGTCGTATGCAGTGCTGCTGTAGCAGTGTTGGTGTCCCAGGATATCAGAGACTCAAGCTGGGTGAGGTCATATCTTTGATTGGACAAACTTCTGTTAGCGAGACAGACAAGCTTACAAGAAGCGTAGTTTATTGGACAAAGATTACCTCTACTATCTTGTCTCATCTTAATTGTCATGAGATATGCAGGTGTGTATACACATATATATATACACACACACACACACACACGTGAAGAGTTGTCTGTAGACTGAAAATTATTACTCCCTGGGGGAAATTCTGCACATCTGAGGACGCGCAGAATTTGTATTTTCCCGCCTAAATTTTTTTGCCTAAGTGCTGCAGTTCTGCCTTTTGTCCACCAGAGGCCGATGTGGCGCCAGAACAGCCAGCTGCATTCATGCCAGCTGTTCTAGCACTAGTGGCCTCTGGTGGGCAAAAGGCAGAACTGCAGCCCTTAGGCAAAATGTTTTTTTATGCGGGAAAATACAAAATTCTATGCTCAGTGCAGCAGAATTCCCCAGGAGTAGAAGTTCATCACAGCACCCTGCCCACGAAGCCAGTTTAGGACAGAGTGGGGAACACAGGGCTGCTTGGGGGGGTGTCACAGACTGGGGTTCAGAATGGCTAGTGGGAGGGACAGACTGGAGCATGGTCTTAGGAGCTAGTGGGGGATAGCATTGAGCCTGGGGACAGAGGCTGCAGAGACCTATGGGGATGAGGGGTACGGGGACGGGGCAGACGTGCCTGACAATGGGAAAGACTTGGGGTCAACCAGGGACTGCCTGGGGGAGGCCTCCCAACACCCTAACAACCCCCCCTCATCCCCCAAGAAAAACCTGCCACCCACACCCAACACCTTCCAGGTTCACTCCCTAGGCTCCTCCCTCTCTCAGCTCCTCTGTTACCCCTGACTCCCCCAAGCGCTTACCCTGCTTCTGACAGGTGCAGGAAGAGGAGGTTACTCACCTTGTGCAGTAACTGAGGTTCTTTGAGATGGTTGTTCCTGTGGGTGCTCCACTTTAGGTGTTTGTGCGCCCCTGCACTTCTAGTCGGAGATTTGTACATGCACACGGAGCAGCCATCTCACGCCGCTCTGAGCAGCTACCCAGCGCACACACCAACCGCCCCCCAGTTCCTTCTCTACCCGAGAGGATCGAAGAGAAACCCCAAAGCACAGGGGAGGAGAGGGGTAGTGGAGAACCTCAGTTACTGCACAAGGTGAGTAACCTTCTCTTCTTCGAGGAGTGCCCCTGTGAGTGCTCCACTTTAGGTGACTGTCGAGCAGTGCCCCTCTTTGGTGAGGAGGGGCTTTGGAGTTCCTGAATGCCGAAGCGCTCATCAGCAGCTAAATGTTGCTCTAAAGCATAACGTTTGGTAAATGTATGGACTGACGCCCAAGTAGCTGCTTTACAAATATCAATGATAGGTACGACTGAGAAAAGCTACTCAGGTGGATATAGCTCTGGTAGAGTGCGTGCGAAGTCCGGAAGGAGGTTCCAGATCATGTTTTTGATAGGATAATCATACAGTCAGATCCATTTCAAGAGTCGCTGTCTGGAAATGGTTTGGCCTTGGGAACCTTCTGTTGTGGATATAAATTGGGATGATTTTCTGAATGTCCGTTCTTTCTATATAGAATGCAAGCGCTCAACAAACATCCAACATGTGAAGGAACGCTTCCCTGCTGTCGGCGTGCGGCTTTGGGAAGAATACAGATAAGCAGATGGGTTGGTTGAGATGAAAGGCGGCAGCAACCTTGGGTATAAATGATGGATGTGGATGTAAGATTACCTTGTCCGTGAGGAATATGTTATAGGGTGGGTTTACCATTAGGGCACCCAGCTCTCCCACCCTCCTTGCCGACGTGATTGCCACTAGGAAGGAGACCTTCATGGATAAGTGTAACAGAGCTAGTGGCTCAAAGGGTTTTCCCATGAGAGTATGGAGAACATGGTTGAGGTCCCACATAGGGGTTGGGGGAGTCTTAGTGTGGGTTAAGTATTCTGTATGTCTCTGAGAAAGCGTTTAGTTAAGAGGGTGGGCAAAGACAGTGAGTTCATCTACCCTAAGAGTGGTAAGTGGTAATGGCAGATAAGTGCACTTTGAGGCCTTGTCTATACTTACCGGAGCGGTGATCGATGCATTGATGGTCGATTTAGCAGGTCTAGTGAAGACCCACTAAATCAACCGCCAATCGCTCTCCTGTCGACTCCTGTATTCCATGGGATCGAGAAGAGTAAGGGGAGTTGACGGGAGAGCGTAGTGTGGACCCTGCAGTAAGTAGATCTAAGCTACGTCTATTTGAGTTATGCTATTCACGTAACTCAAATTGCGTAGCTTAGATAGACTTTTCCCTTTAATGTAGACAAGGCCTGAGTGAACTAAGATTTTTTGAGCATCAGCATGTATTCAAGTATTGTGGGTAGTGGTGCTGATTGTGGGGAAACTTGTATGTCCCTGCGCGATATGGAAAAACATTTCCACTTGTGCGCCTATGTTTTCCGTGTCAGTCGCCAGCTGTTCAGTAAGATATCCTGTACTTCCCTGGTTGTCATCCATGGATTAGTCATGCCTTGAGACGGAGAATCAGAATATTGGGGTGGCGGAGGCGTCCCATGTCCTGTGTCAGCAGGTAATGCACAAGGGGAAGGGTCTATGGCGGTCTTGTGGCCATCTGATTCAGGTATAGGAACCATGTTTGTCTGGGGCCATGTTGGTGAACTTTGGATTACTCTGGATTTGTCCTTTTTTATCTTGAGAAGTACGTGGCTCAATAGCGGAGTTGGGGGGGAAGGCATACATCAAGGGGGCTTCCCATTTCATGAGGAAGGCATCCCGCAGGGAATTGGGTCCAAGCCCTGCCCGGGAGCAGTATTGTGGCCATTTGGCATTGTGATATGTTGCAAAAAGGGAAAACCCCATTGGAGGAACACAGTTTTCAGGATTCCTGGGGCCAGTTCCCATTCGTGCATTTGTGAGAAGTGTCTGCTTAGGTTGTCTGCTGTGACATTCTGGCTTCCCGGTAAGTAGACTGCAATGAGATTTATGTTGTTGGAGATGCACCATTCCCAAAGGTGAACTGCTTCTGCGCAGAGCAGGTAAGATTGGGCCCCGCCTTGGCGATTTATGTAGAATGTAGTGGCCAAGTTGTCCATGAGGATCTGGACAGTTTTGTTGCGCATTAGTGGCAGCATGCATTTCGAAACGCCCTGAGTTCCAATAGATTTATGGGGAGGGTGGATTCCACAAGGGACCACCAGCCCTGGATGGTATTCTTGGACAAGTGTGCTCCCCCATCCCACGAGGGAGGTGTCCGTGGTGATCATTACCAATGGGGTGTCATTGGAACGGAACACCTGTACAAATGTTTGTTTTGTCCACCATGTGAGTGAGTCTTTTACCCCGCTGGGCATTATTAGTCTGTGGATTGAGTCTCCAGCAGCTCTGCCAAGGAAATGTTGAGGGAGTCAGCCACTCGTTTAAATAATTCCTGGAAGGATTTAAAGTCATCGCCTGATGTCGGAGGAGGAGGCATTATTGTTTCGTCAGGAGACGAAGAGATGTGGGTGGATGGGATTGGTGCCACCCTGTGGTGGCTCTTCAATTGCTTCGGCTTCCTCCTCAAGAGCTTCTGGGGGGTACCGTCAGTACGGGAGAGAGGCACTCCTGGAGTGGACATGATGTGAAGAGGTCTGCCTGGCTAACAAACTGCTCCAACACGGGCAAGCTTGGTGTCAACGGAGGAGGCTGGCTTTGATTAGAAATCATTGTGATTGCTGCCAGTGCCGTAGACTTGCTGAAATGTATTGGTGCAGCAGGTGGCGCCATGGTGCTGCTCCGTGTCTCTGGGTGCCGATGGTACCCAGATTTGGTGGTCGGAGATTGCCTTTTCTGAGGCGATTCTTGCTGAGGCAAGGAGTGAAACCACTTTTTAGTGGCTTTCTGCGGGACTGGGTCCTTAGCCGCTGTTTTGGAAGAGGATCCATGTCCAATGCCACCGCGGGTGAGTGTTAGCAGGGAGGGGTCCTGTGCTCAGGATCAGAAGCAGGACGAAGGGATTTCTCCAGCATCACAAGTTTTAATTGGAGATCCCTAGCTTTTCTAGTTCTTGCTGTCAGCTTTCTGCAGTGGTGGCACTTCTGGGCAATGTGGGTCTCTCCCAGACAACAGACACACTGAGTGACGGTCTGAAACTGGTATTGACAATCTACAGGTCAGACAGCATTTAAAACCTGGAGAACCAGGCATGTCAGAGGGGCTGTTCACAAAGAAGGAATGGAAATAGTCCCCTACAAATCTCCGACTAGAAGCACAGGGGTGCACAAACACCTAAAGTGGAGCACCCACAGGGACACTGCTTGAAGAAAAAATACTTCTGTATTGTAATTTAAATGAATTACACAAAGTTCTGTATTAATATGCCTAGTAAGGAATCTATTTGTCAAAAAACATTTCCTGAATCTTGTCTGTATTACAGACATACTTGCTCACAGATATTTTGAAATAAATTACCAAAGTAATTGTAACTGGCATGATTATATTGTGTTATTTTAAGATTGTGTGCAGAATTTGGTGCAGATTTTCCCCAGGAGTAAAGTTATGGTCTTACGGTCTGAGTGGGGGCCTGTCACCAGAAGTTGATAAACAAGCTGAAAATGTTTGTCTCCATCTGCCTACACAAGTTAACTGTTGCACACTTCACAATGAATGCTTATTTACCATCTGAGCAAAATGTTAATTAATTGCAAACTTGGGGGGGGAGATTTTAGACAGGAAAATACAAGCAGCTGGGGTTACCCTGTTTGCAAGGGATGACAATGGATTTTTGTACTATAAGACTCACTTTGCATCCTTCACCTAGGAAGTAAGCAAGCCCACTGCCAGCTTCTGGGAAAACAAAGATCACAGCACCAAGCTGTTAAATGCTGGGAGAAAACTTGGGTGATAGACCCTCCTGTCTAAAACTTCATCTTGTTAAGTTTAGGCCCTAAAATGTGTGTTGTGATTTTTACTTCATATGTAACCCTTCGTTTCCCATAGTTCTATGAACAGGTACTTGCTTTCTCTAAACACAAATTTAGTTGCTGTGTGTTAAGCGGAGCTGCCTTCGAAGTTGTGGTGTACTGTGCCTTTGGGAATAGAGAATCCAGGAATTCTGTGAGTGTCCAATGGACCAGCGGCAGGACACCAAAGGGGGACCCTCTGGGTAGGTCTGTCTACACAGACAAGAAAAACCCACAGCTGGCCAGGGCCAGCAGACTTGGGCTCACAGGGCTGTTTCATTGCAGTGTAGATGTGCAGGCTTGGACTGAAGCCTGAGCTTTGGGACCCTCCCAACCCAGAAGGTCCTAGAACCCCAGGCTCCAGCCCAAACCTGGAAGTCTACACAGCAATGAAACAGCCCAAGCTGGCTGGCTTGGGCCAGCTGCGGGGTTTACTTTACTGTCTAGACACCCTCCCAGAACCTTGGGGGGGTCGTAATGTGCTTAGCACAAGCCTGCAGAGTGACAGTGGAGCCAGCATAGGCCCCAGGCCCCGGCACACCCCTTGCCGTGCCCGTCTGGCTTCTCCTGGCCCTGCTCACCTGCACAGCGGAGGATGCCGGGGCGCTACCCTCACTGATGAAGCAGTCTGCCTGGCTGTTGGGAGAGACGATGGGTTGCAGTAGGGCTCCTGGGGCCAGCTGACCCTTGCTGACGATGGTGGACTGCATCGAGACTTGCTGCACGCCCTGCAGGGAGAGGGAGAAGTGCCTGTTACCCCCATGGGAAGGGCGGAGCCTGGTGCATGGGCCACCCCACTGCCGCTACCATTGGAGAGAGGCTCCCCCACCATCTGCCAGGTAGCTGCTGGAGCGTAGCACCCACCTGAGTCCCATTGACCTGGGGCAGGAGTACCAGCTGGCCCATGACTTGCTGTTGGCCGTTCATCTGTAGGAGGCCGCGGGGCTGCACCAACTGGAGCTGCATGGGCTGTACGTAGGTGCTGCCGGCACCACTCTTAACCACGGGGGCCGTGAGGATCCGGGCGGGCTGCACTGGCGGCTGCAGAGGCTGGCTCTGGGAGACAGCAGCCGCGGGCCGGTTCGGGACCATGAGAGGGACATTCGTAAGAGGAGCCAGTACCTGGGGAGTGCCGGAGACCTGTTTCACCCCTCCTCCTGCCGCCGCCGGGCCGGTGGCATTGGCACGCTGGATCTGCGCGTTGGGGGCTGCGGCCTGCAGGGCGCCACTCCGCTCTGAGACTATTGTTCCTGGAGAGAAGATGGGCATGTTAGGGGGCATTTAAACAAAAGCAGCCGATAAGGGAACAGGCCACCCAGGCCTGAGTTAGGTCCACCTCTGGGTTTCCACAGCCCTTTGTGTACCCAGTCCCAGGCCCCAGCCACACACGTCTAAGCTACAACAAGCAGGGTGTGTCCCATGACAGCTCCTGGAAATACTGATGGCACAAGGAGCCACTGAGGCAGGCTGGCCATTTGGGATCTGCTCCCGTGGCACAGCGGGGCGCCCTGTGCGCTGGTTTAATGCCCACATCGCACCACAGCACTCCCCACCTTTGGCTGGCCCAGCTCTGTGTGTGTGTGTGGGGGGAGAGGAGAGGAGAGGAGAGGAGAGATTTCAGGTGGATCCCAATGCTCAGAAAGCAGCTGCAGGACTGGGCCCCAGAGCCCAGCTACAAGGAGCCTTGTCAAGAGCTGCTCTGCCTGACTCCCCTCCACACGGGATCCACTCAGCTGTGCCCAATGGGGCAGGGGTAGTACCTGGGTGCTGGCTGAACACTGATGTCAGGCTCCCCAGGTGCAGTGCACCTCCCCGCCCCCGCCCCCCCCCCCCATCTGCAGTCAACCAGCCAATTCTGCACCATCCCTGGTTCTGACATTATGGGACGGGCTGGGCTTGGGACCTGCATACACAGTGGCCCCCTGCTGTCCTGCCACAAGCCACTCACTGGCCAAGACCCAGCCCCCGGGGAGAAGGAACAGCCAGGGCACTGGGCTCCCAGCACAGACAGCGCTTTGGGGGGGGGGGGGGGGGGGAAGAGAAATACAGAGGTTTGGGATCTCTGCAATCCCCTTCCCTCCACCACACATGCCCGCACCTTCTCAAAGCCAGTGAGTCTCCCAGACACCCCCAGCCCCACAGCTCACCGAAGGTCTCCGCACTCTTGGTCCAGGCGTTAAGATCCCACTGGAACTTCATGTCCCCCTGGGGCTCCACGGGGTCTACGATCATCTTGAGGGCACGATGCAGCTGGAAGTAGATCTGGGGTGGGGGGAGAGGGAGGGAAACAGATGGTCACACCCAGGGTAATGATGCTGCTGAAACCCAGGAACCTGGGTCCACTCCTCCTGTCCTGGGGGTGGGGGGGCCGGCCGCATGCTGGTCCCATCTTCCCCTAATCGTCACAGGTTGGTTCACCAATGAGACAATGCTATGGAAACAGGGAAGCTTCAATGGTGTTGCTTTTGTAAATGTTGTGTGAATGTTTACAGACTGGCCAGCGATTGTGTTCTGGGTGAATGGGTCAGATAGGGATGTTTCCTGCCATAGGAGTCAACAAGGGTAATTAATGCCACCCCCACCCCTGCAACAATGTAGGTAACAGCTCTGCTTGGTCTGACCTGGCTCAGAACTGCTCAACTATCAGCTCTGTGCTGGGGAGAGGGTTACCCACTCAATCCAAGAACTGACAGAAGACTGACAGGCCAGGGTGCATTTAAACAGAAGCACCTAAAACAGCGACCCCCCGGCCTGCACCCACCCTCCCACAGCAGCTTGGAACTCCAGGGCCACCGCCCCAGTGGCTGAAGCAGAAAGTATCAGGGGTTTCTGTAAGTCCTAGTTTCCATGCCTTCCATGACCTCTGAGACACAATCTTAGCCTTAGTCATGAGCTTCAAAGGGCTCTTAAAAAATGTAAATCCTGCTCCTGCAGTTATGCAAATACCCAGCCTTCTGAACATAAGAAGGGCCAGACTGGATCAGACCAATGGTCCATCTAGCCCAGTAGCCTGCCTTCTGCCAGTGGTCAATGCCAGGTGCTTCAGAATGAACAGAACAGGCAATTAATGAGTGATCATCTACTATCATCCAGTCCCAGTTTCCGGCAATGAGAGGCTAGGGACACCCAGTGCATGGGGTTGCATCCCTGACCATCTTGGCTAATAGTCATTGATGGATCTATTCTACATGAACTTAGAATCATAGGGCTGGAAAGGGCGAGTCATCTAGTTCAGTCCTCTGCACTCATGGCAGGACTAAGTATTATCTAGACCATCCCTGACAGGTGTTTGTCTAACCTGCTCTTAAAAATCTCCAATGATGGAAATTCCACAACCTCCCTGGGCAATTTATTCCAGTGCTTAATCACCCTGACAATTTATCTAGCTATGCCCTGAGGAAAGTACAAGTCTACTGATTGTCTGCTCATGGAATCTCAGGGTCAAAGACTGTAGCTATATAAAGGACTGCGAGTTATTCATAGGGGTGCCTGTTCTCAGCAGAAGCAGTTATGAACTTGTAACCCCAGAAAAAACCCTTTGCTGGGGTTTGAAGGACTGATCACCAGCAAGAACCCTTCCCGGATGATCTCTACTAAGTTTATCAGCACGCATGCAGGTTTTTGTATTGCTTTCATATGTTTTCTACAATCCTTTCACCTTAGGAATAAGTGTGTTTCCTCAGAGCTGAGTGGTAACTAACCAGGGACAACCACACTGAGGATAAAGTGCAGGCGTTGGCCTGCTTAGAGCATTTGACTTGCCAGGGGGATTTACAACGTAGGCAGGGAATTGCGCAGCCTGGCAATACCCCGGGCAGGAGGGAGAGACGTGGGTCTCCACCCAAAAGAGCAGACAGCTGTGGAGCCTGGAATGGGTGTCCTTGCTGGACCACGGAGGAGGAATGCAGATGCAGAGCCTAAGCTGTGACATGTTGCCCGACACCTGCAGGAGCCTCACCCCTTTCAGAAAGCCAAGTGGAGAGAAGATCTCCACCGGAACCGAGCCTGGAGAGCACCCTGCAGCGAGTACAGCTGAGCCAGAGATCAGGGACTGTGACCTGGCACTAGATGGGGCCCCATTGTGCCGCACCCCATCCCCCTGCCCGTCTAGTCACTCACCAGTTTCTTGGAAAGCAGCAGGGCAGTGTTGTTGTCACTCTCCAGGGCCCAGGAGGCGAAACGCAGGATGTGCTCCTGATGGCGCTGCAGCTTGGTCATGGCCCAGTGCTGGCGCTCCAGCTTCTCCTGCTGCCCCTCAGTCACTTTCTGCAACACAGCCAGGTGCCGGCACCCCATCAGCAACAGCACAGAGACCTGCCCCCCCCCGCAGGATGCTGCCACATGCTCCGGGCTGCAGTGCAGACTGTGTGGATAAGTGGGAACTGCCTAATATTTTAACGAATGATATGCACGGTTGTGAACTGAGTAGGGATTGGTGCCAATGCAGGACAGACGCCTGCTTGGAAACTTCTCAGCTGGATGCGCTGGGCACAGCTCATGGGGTGGGCCAGAGGGCGAGAGTCAGACCCCTTGGGGGCTGGCACAATGGAAGGGTTCCTCCAAAGGACTGTTTAAAAGCGGAGATGGAGCACAGATCCTATTGATCCACGATAATGCGGGGGGGGGGGGGGGGGGGGAGGGGNCTTGTTGAGCTCCTTCATGATTTGCAGGATGGCCATCTTTACGTCCACCTGCACCCGCTTCTGCACATCCGTCACCTGCCGGATCCTGCGTAGCCAGCCAGAGCCACACGCTGAGTATACCCCACACTCACACCCGCTGCCCTCCCCAGGACTTTCTGCATCTCAGCCAGCCAAGGCGCGAGGCTGGGAGAGGTTCTGCAATAGCACAGCTTCCCGTCCCATCCCTTTGGCTGGTTAGGGACAGATGTGCTCCCGTGCAGCTGTTGCTAAGGCAGGAGTGCCACTGACACAGGCCTGGGCCCAAACTGCCCTCTGGAAGTGGGCACCCTTCTGCCAATCCCAACTGCTTCCTCCCCAGCTAACAGCAGCCCTGGAGGCCTCTGTCTTGACCGTGCCCACCAGTTAGGACCCCCTCTTTGGCTCACAAGGAATGCAGGAAGTCAACAGGAGTCTGTTCAGCGACGCAGACATGGACATTGCTGGCAAAGATACTCTGGTCCTAGGCACATGCATACACATAGGGACCAGCACTCAAAGAAAAGCTCTCTCAATCCCCTCCTCCCCGTCACAAGAAAGGGTTTCCCTGCACATCTTTGAGGGGGAGGGGGGAAGAAATCCCTCCTTGGGGCTCAGCAGCATGGGCAGGGACCCCTCCCCAAGGTCGGGACGCTCAGTAGGGCTACATACGAGGTGCGCACTTCCTTGGTGGATTTCTGCAGGTTGGCATGCTTGTCCCCCAGGCGCTTCACCAGTGCGGCCAGCATCTTGCGCTGATTCCTGACAGCATCCTCCAAGAACTGGTATCTGTGGGGATGGAAGTGGAGAGCGATGCTCAGAGCTGGCTGGACAGAGAACAGGTGCAGGGGCTGTGACCCATGAACCCCTCAATGCCAGCTGGCCAGGGGGTTGCAACCATCTCCTGGTTCTGGTGTGCACATTTTGGCTCACTTAAGTACATCACAGGAAGTCTCAAACGAAAGCCAGGGCCACACTGGTTATTAATGTAGTTGTGAAATGTACGTACACACACTTAAAATATGTTCTTATATTCTGTATCACAGCAACAGCAGAGAAGCAGGTTTTCTGCTAGACAAGGGACCTTAATTGGCTGTCTTTTGACCAGCAAGTAAATTAAGCACTGTAAGCTAAAAATACAGGCATGCTTACATAGGCAGTCAACAGGGAAGAAAACAGCAGGGGAAGAGAACCTCATCTTGAGATACACGTCAAAGGTTTGCTGGACTACATGCGGGAAACAGAAGACAACCCCCCGTCTTGTCTTCCCACAGGAAGTAAGCGGGCACTGTGTTCACTTTCATGAAAACGGATGCCCAGCCCACCTCGGTTAGAACGGACGTCTGGGGCAAGATGAACTTTAAGACAGGACGTTAGCCTGTTAAGCCGAGTCTCTAGAAAGTGTGTTCGTATGTTGCTGGGTGTGTAACCTTGTGTGTTCATTTCCTGACTCTGATAATAAATTTGTTTTCACTAGAAACATCTCAGGGCTGCAGAACTATGTACGGCACTGATCCTGAGTTGAATCACACAAGCTGGGGTACCCCTACTGCACTAAGTGCAGGCGGGTACAGCCCAGAGGAGATTGCTTGGGTGGCTGACAGGCTGGTGGTAACAGATGAGGCAGGGGTGTAAAATGACTCCGTTCTGGCTACTCTGAGAACCGTCACAGGGGCCCAGGTGAGAACAGGTCAAGGAACACCAGGACCCAACCTACCCACAGCACAAAGGGTTGGTCTAGCTGCCTCAACCCCACCAGCAGCCAGGAAACGTGGCAGAGGTCAGCGTGCCTAGCGGAGAGGTCAGGCACAGCCATCCCAACCATCCCATCCAGGAGAAAGGATGCACAGGCTGGCAGAGAGGTCTGCTACAGCCGTCCCATCTGGAAGAAAGCACGGCACAGACTGCCAGTGGGTGCCCACATCTCCAGCCCAGCTGGGGAGAGAGCCTGGCCCAGGCCAGCCACACCATTAGTATCCCAGGCAGAGGTAGGGGCAGCACAACCCTGCTCCAGAGCGGACGGGGAAGGGGTAGCGGAGAGCGGCCTAGTCGCTCACGGCAGAGTACAGCCAGCGGGCATGCATGCTTACTGGTGATCCTTGTGGGCATTGAGCTGGCAGTCCCGACAGGTCAGTGTGTCACAGGTATCACAGAACAGCACCAGGGGCTCATGCTTGTGCACGGAGCAGTAGACTGTGCGCTCACCCTCCTTTGACTTCGACGGGCCTAGAACAGAATGCGAGCATTACCCTTCTCCTCCAGACAGGGCCCCTGGGGCATCCCAACCACAGCAGCCAGCCTAGAGTGGCCTGCAGGTCGGGAGTGAGAGGCACCGGCAGAGCAGGGCAGGGGGAGAAGGGGCACGTGATGGGGGGCAGGGGGAATGAGAGATAATGGCAGAGCTGTGCATTGGAGTGGATCCAGGGGGGCTGCAGGTCTAGGTTAAGGGGCAGAGCTGAAGGGGAAGCCTGCTCAGCCATCATGTGCAACATGCCCAACTACAGCCTGCATGTCCAGATCTCTCCTGTTTCCCAGATCCCCTCTTCAAGGCTTCCAGTGCTGGCCATGGGCAGCAGAGCCCATGCTGCCAGAGGGTGGGCACTGCATGGAGCCTATCAGACTAAAGTCCTCTCTCTCACCAGTGGGAATCTAGCTTTCTGCCTCTGGAGCCTTGTCTACATGAGGAAGTTGCACACTGCCCAAAGGGGATAATTCAAACTGATTCAGTTAAAGCAGTACAATCCCAGATGGATACTCTCATTCCATCTGAAGAGTGGACTGTATCACCCAAGAACAGGTTACATTGAACAGAACAGATAGCATAAACAAGCATTTGCACTGATTTAGCCAAACCAGTTTCAAACTGGTTTAAACCCGCTCTCTCGTGTAGACACCCAAATGCAGCACTCCGGGTGAGCAAGGAGAAGTGGTTACACTCCATGACCCCAATCCCCACCCTACCCCTCTTCAAGGAGCAGGCAGTACCAGGCTAGCTCAGCATTCCCCTGCCAGGAGTGGGGCAGGGTGGCGGGGCACTGACCTGTGGATCTGACCGTGTGGTCCTTGGTATACTTCACCCTCTGGTGGGCTTCCACACATGTCTCGCACAGCGGCTCTGAGCACTCCACACAGTAGCTGGTAGCAGGGGCATTGTCATCACAGCTGGTGCAGCACTGGGGGACAGGAGAAAGGGTGAGCACCAAGGAACACGCCAGCCCCACAAATTACGCCACAACCTTGGGAGCACAGCTCTGGAGTCCTCCAACTCAGACTGAATGGAAGGAGATGGGCTGCAGATGTGCAATAGTCTTAAGGCAGAGAATAAGTTATAGTAAAGGCTAGCTCCAAACCTTTCTACACTATATCATTTATAGAGGCACAGCTGCACCAATGCAGCTGTGCCACTGTAGTGTTTCTGGTGAAGATGTTGTAAGCTGACAGGAGAGCACTCCCCCATCTGCAAAGGGCTGAGATAGCACTGTCTACACTGGCCCGTAGGTCGGTATAACTTACGTCACTCGGGGATGTGGGCATTTGTAGTGTAGACATAGCTTAAGAGGATGACTGTATGAACACAAGGGCTTCATTCAAGCAGGCAGCCCTTGTAATGAGAGAATTGAACTTGACCTAACTGCAGCCATTGTGTGGCTAGCCACCTTTAGTTGAAAAGCAAATACACCACATAGATAGGACTCAGAGGCAAGGCCAAACAGCTGCATGTTTGCAGTTTTGCTCATCAGAATGGGAGGATGGGACAGAGTTAATGGACTATGAGAACGGAAGGAATACCCGACCTCGGTTCTGAGTGCCCCTGACATAAGTTTTATTGTTATGACTAGAAATGCTTTGCTGATAAGGGATAATGAGCAATTTACTGAAGCTAGAAGAATTGGTGACCCACTAGGGGTTACAATGGTGACCCATTAGGAGTCACTGAGTTTGTGCTTTGTTTAAGTTAGCAGCTATAAAAGCTTTACTAAGAGAACACACTTTGGAGCAGTTTGAAGGAGCTTTTCTTTGAACAGTGACTGACATCTCCCCAGCAGCTGGACTAGGGTTGCCAACCCTTCAGGATTGTCCGGGAGTCTCCAAGAATTAAAGATTACGTCAGGTAATGAAACCTCCAGGAATATGTCCAACCAAAACTGGCAACCCTAAACTGGATGGAAGGAGGGCCCCCGGAACCCCGGCTACTGATCACTCAAAACCATCTCAGACTTTGGGTAAACTACTTGGTGTGCTCTTAAACTATTGCTATGACATGTGTGAGTGACAGAGACAAAAAGGGAGTTTTGGATGAAAGCACTCGTTTGTACCAATCATTCAGCAGAGGAGCTGTGTCCCCATCGATTTAATCCTGACACCGCCTGGAGAAAACCAATGAAGTTACCAGTTTTGAGTTCGGAGTTCTGAAAACCCTGTGTAATGGCCTGATGACTGCTCCAGGTAACGCCTAGGCTATTTACTTTGAAGTTCTGGTTTCTGCCACCTGAGGAGCTGGCCAAGCTGAACAAACAGCCTTCGGCTGGATAAAAAGACAGGCCCTCAATGACAGGGGCAGACAGGCCCTCAGAGAGCAGAGGTCAGGGTAAGACAGGCCTGGCCTGAGCTTTTATTTAAGACAGACATGCACTTAAACAGCCTCTCTCTTATGCTTTGCCGTGTTCCCACTGTTGCACTTTGTTCTAAAGCAGCTGTTTGCTTCGGGTCACTATTCACCGTGCAAACTGAAGAACCGCAGGCACTGGTCTGTTTGGACTTGCTGGGCAAGCACGGCTGGTACACAGGAAGACTGTCTAGGAGTGGGGAAGTCAGGGAGATAAGTCCTGAGGCTGGATGCCTGAGGGGGTGCTCTCAGAAAGGGGACCCAGGGGCAGCTAGACAGGTAACAGTGATCATGGGTCATCTCAGAGGGAGTGAGTGTCAAAGAATCAAGGCCCAGGACCAAGGGCTCTGCTCACAGCCAAGTCCTGCTGTGACACATCAAGAGTCTCCTCCCATCCCGTCCCCTCCCTCCCGTCTGGTCTATTTATAATTAAACGCTGAGGGCCGAGCTTGTGTCTTTACTGTGTCTGCACAGCACCCAGCACAGCAGAGCCTATAGGTGCTACTGTAACAAATCGCCACCTCCAAAAGGGGCCTGACAAAGCACCCATGAGTGCACTGCCCTCCCTGGGCAGGGCGTACACTGGGGGTACCTCAACATCCCTGATGAGACAGCCCCTTCCAACCCCAGCAGCCAGGTGCACGATGTCAGGAAAGGAAGGGCCAGGTACTCTGCACTGCTTCCTTTTACCAGGAGAACTGAGCTGATCTATGGCCAGAGGGACTGCAAACTACCCCCACCACAGCCTGGTCTGCATGGCAAGTTGGGAATAAAAGGGTGGGGAGCAGAACTGTGTTCTGCTGAGGGGGTCAGTCAGAGCCCTTCTGGGGAGGAAGGTTGCAACCCTACCTGGTTGGCATCCTTGCTGTCTGTGGCTGCTTCCGCCCCGCTGTCTCTCAGGAAGTAGTTCTCCACGATGTCCTTGAGGTAACACTGGTGTTTGCACACAGGGCAGTCCACCACTGCAAGGTAAGGGGAGCAGAAGCGTCACGCACTCAGGAAGTGGCAGCAGATATGTAGCTAATCCTAGGGGTGCCACTCCTGGTATAGTTAATCCTCCTCCCTGAGAGGTGGTAGCTATGTCGAGGGGAGAGAAGCCCTCCTGTCAACATAGCGCTGTCTACACTGGGAGTTTGGTTGATATAACTGTCAGTCACCCCTGAAAATCCACACCCTTGAGCGACCTAGTTATATAACACCACACGTCTGTACAGTAGAGACCAGGGCTAAGATACCAAAACTTAGCACCATCTCTGAATGGCCACTGCAGGCATGGATGTGGGATGTAAGGGCTGTCTGGTAGGGTCTCTGAATCATGCACTGAAAATCTTCTGCAGCTGCTCAGGCTCCATGAGCGGAACAGTCACTACGCTCTCCTCCCCCTCCCCCCACCAGTTAGGTTCCTTCAGCCCAGGGGGTCGGCAACCTTTCAGAAGTGCTGGGCCGAGTCTTCATTTATTCACTCTAATTTAAGGTTTCGCATGCCAGTAATACATTTTAACGTTTTTAAAAAATCTCTTTCTCTAAGTCTATAATATATAGCTAAACTATTGTTGTATGTAAAGTAAATAAGGTTTTTAAAATGTTTAAGAAGCTGCATTTAAAATTAAATTAAAATGCAGAGCCCCCCAGACTGGTGGCCAGGGCCCGGGCAGTGTGAGTGCCACTGATAATCAGCTCGCGTGCCGCCTTTGGCACGTGTGCCATAGGTTGCCTACCCCTGCTCCAGCCTAAAAGCGCCGCAACATTAGGGGCCTCCATACTCGCCAAACACCAGCCACAGGGACCCTACACATCTTACAGCCAGAGTACGTGGAGATGGAGCCATTTCCCTTCCCCAAAAAGAGTCTCCCAACTGTCATGTCAGAGGGCACAGTCTCTGTGCCCACAGCACCTGAGAAGACAGCAGGGGGAGCACAATGTGACAGGTAGAGGCAGGCCAGTCTCCTTTCAAGTGCCCAGAACTCAGCAGAATTTGCCCCCAGTGAGCAAGACGACCCCACATGAGTCTCCACCTCCCCACAGGGGAGCAGCCATTAAAATGGAGAGGTTATAGGGTTACTCGTGAGGAACTGGCAAGCTGGTACTTTTGGTTCTGCCTGGAGTTTGGGCTCATGGAACATCGAGGTGCTTCTGTATTGAGGGCTCAGTTCCTTTATCGAGTTGATGTCAGATAACCAGGCTCAGTTTATTAACTGAAGATAAATCAGCACAGCACAGAAAGCTGACTACATTACCAATCTGGGAAACAGTCTTGCAGCTGTTATATCCTCACTGTTGCTCATATTTATATTCCCCTTCCTTACAGCACATTAAATTCCACAGCCCTTACACACCTTCTCTTATCTATCTCTGCAGAAAACATTCCAGATATTAGTAGATCAGAGATATCTATTTAGTGCACAATACATTTGGCAAACCTCACCAGAATATACATCTGATATATTCTGCATGTACAAAACAGGTTACAGCAATATGATTGTAAGTTTCCACAACATTTAGCAGGAGTACAAAGCATTACCGGCAATTTAGATGCATGGAGGTAAGCCCATTTTTATAACTGCAGAGGCACAAAAAACTTCTCTACACTATGCCACTGTTTCCACAGCACCCATCGTCACAGTATCTAAGCACCTATAGTGGGTTATGAACAGCGTTGACCTGCTTATTGGAATGTTTATGGTACAAAGATGTTTAATGTAATGGGGGGTTATCAGGAAAAACAAGCAGGAACATGTTAGCCAAACCATACTCCCAGATTTATGCAAACAGATTTCCCACAATACAGCTAATAGATAAACTCTCAAACTCTACAGGTTTCCAGTCTAAGCAGGTGCTAATCCCTTTTAGCTAGGAAATCCTGCATCTTTCATGTGTGGGCTGAAAAAACAGCTCTCAAACCTCCACCACACTGCAATGGGGCACCTAGCCAGACCCCTCTGCCTAACTAATCTCAGCCATCTCCACTGACTGCATCCACATAGCAAGCCAAGTGGCCCAGGCAAGTTTCCATGGAAACAGGCAGACCGCCTAAATGCTCCTGTGCCTGGATCTACTATGGGCCACTCCACAACCAACCCCAACCTGCTACACAGTCAACCTCACAAGCAGCCGTTCTACTTTGCCCGGTAAAGGCGCCAAAGCTTCCTAAGCATACCTCAGCATGCCCTTAAGCCCATCCACAGCAGGATTTACAGGTGAACATTAGAACATGTTAGCAAGAAGCAGGTGTTAACACGCCTGAAGAGTCTAGAGTCTACACATTTCAGTTGGTGCAGGCTTAGCATGTGTTAAAAGGCACCAGGCCTCAACTTCTCAACAACATCACACCTTGTCCTATAACGGGAGCTCCTCCACTGAGCAGCATCCCCCTTCGGGGAGATGACAAGAAGGCAGTGCCAAGATTAAGGAGAAAGGAGTGGTGAGAACTACCCAACAGCAGTGGCACGTCCATTACAACTATTTTCCAGCTTGTGCATTATCCTGCTTGGCTCTGCTGCATAGCCAGCCCGGCGTAGGTGGCTGAATTGGATGCAGAAGGAACAGATCTGCCACAATCGACTCAGTATCTGGCATGAATCCTATGCCTTGGGAAGTACCCATCCAGAACACACTGTTCCTAGTTTATCTAGGAAAGTGCCCCTGATGGGAAAGGACACTGTGAGGAAGAGCCAACAAATAAAGAGATGCAGAGAGGCAGAATTCCTCAGTGCATGTATGTTGAAACCGTGAAGGCTACAGGTGCTGTGTAACCCAGACACAGCAATTGGAGTATATAATATAAGGTATCCTGGCTAATCCTTCCCCCATTTTATCTAGCTACCACAGCAGAAGGATAATTTCAGCTTGGCACATCCTGGGTGGGATGGGCAACTTCCAGGAGACCTGCACAGCTCAACAAAACAAATGATGCTGTAGCCACCTGGGCATAAGCTGTGGATGTGGCAGCCATGGAGACGCAGCTCCAGAGAAATTCAGGTGGGAAGAAGGCCTTAAATTCAGTCTCTAGATTCTGAAGGGAATGATTGCTGCTGAGAACTATACAACAGCAGTAATGCCAACCAGGAACAAGACAAACCCTTCTGAGCAGCCAAAGCACCAGAGTGGTCATCACCTTGTCCCACGAGTCATAACAGGCCAGAAACAGACTGAATGTGGCAATTTGTACAGGGTCCTTTGTAAGCAGGGCAACCCAAAAAGCTTCCTTTTCCTTACAAAGTTACATTCAAAAGTGTGGGCAGGTGTTAAAGCTAAAACATCTCCCCCACTATGGACCTGAAGTTCCCATTTCAAGACGCTTCGAATTAAGTATTAAACTAGAGCAGAAAGTCTATACACGAGACTTCTGACAAAGCAATTTGACAATAAATTTGTCAGCATCCCATTTCCAAGTCTGGGAGCTGGCAGTGATAACATGCCCAACTCCCATTCTGAAACACAGCATTCAACTTGTTTTAGATTGCTGAGCATGGAACCAAAGCGAGTGCCATTCAGCTTTTCCATGATTTTAGTTCAATTTTTCATGTATGCCAGAACCAGTTGAAGTTTTATCCCCTGCTCATACAAGGAGCTGTCCCTACCATTGAGTTTCCCCCAGATCATTATTAGAGTTTAGGATTGCATGGGGTCTGTGTGCGCAAAGCAAACAAACTCATTAACTTGCTAAAGATAATGGCATAAGAGGAATTCAACTGCTTTTTAAAATCTGAATCCTCAAACTTGTACAATGCTACATGAGAGTGTTTAGCCACTAACCAAGTTTGATGCAATGTTGTTGTAGCCATGTGGGTCCCAGGATGTTGAGAGACAAGGTGGGTGAGGTAACATCTTTTATTGGACCAACTTCTATGGGTGAGAGACAAGCTTTGGAGTTTACTGAAGAGCTGTGTAAGCTCATAAGTTTGTCTCTCACCAACAGAAGTTGGTCCAACAGCTATTACCCTCACCCCCTTGGGTCTCTAATAATCACATGAGAGGCAGCTGCCAGTACCACAGTTGCAAGGCTAGCTGCACCCTATCCTTTTTCATTCATAGATTCCAAGGCCAGAAGGAACCTGAGACACCCTGGCACCCCAATATTCCCCCATCATGTAATTAGGATATGTTTTGTACAAAGTATGCCTTGAAGTATTCTAAAAGTCTTGATCTGCTAGACATTAATATCTTGTTGGACTGTATGTGCTATCATCGTATGAAGTTTGGCTACGTGTTACTGAAACATGTAGGATGAAAACACCCACAAGCAGCCTTTCAGGTACAACAGTAAAAAGGCCAAACAATGTTAATGGCTTATTGAGGAAATGCACACAAGCACAAGGATTACCCTGGGAACAGCGTACAATAGAAACTCTCAGAGATAGCACTACACAATGGGAACTGGAACTGTATGACCCAGGTCACAGCAAAAGAGTTCTCCAGCAAGTGGGAAGAAGATATAAAAGGGGGGAAATGACATCATGAGGGGACCTCACTCTCCCTGCAACACCACACCTGCAAACACCTGAGGAATAAAAACTGAACAGGGGAGAAGTGATGGTTCCAGGCTAAGGGATTGCTAGCCTGTGTATGAAAACCTGGGAAACCCAAGCTACAAAGCCAAGGCAGCTTGTGCCTTAAGAATCTGCCAGCCTATTTATTACTCAGGTTGAGAATTTGCTAATTAAGTCTTATCTTAGCTATCCAGTACATTAAGCTCAGTTTCAGGTTGTGTTTATTTACTAGGTAATCTGCTTTGATCTGTTTGCTATCAATTATAACCACGTAAAAACTATCCTTTTGTAGTTTAAGACAAGCCATCCTGGACTGAGGTATCTAGGGAAAAATCTCAGCTTGGTTACCACAAGCATGCATGGTCCTCTTCAAACCCATATACTGGCCAGATTTGACCAAGGCAGGGTAGTACTGCTCTGGGGCCCTAAGCTGGTGGTTAGAGCGCCTTCATGGGACTGCAGCGGGGGGGGGGCCCTAACTGTGTGAATGCTGGTGAAAATGCAAGCTTGGAGGGCTTTGTAACTTGTCACAGCAGCACAGTCTGAGAGGGTGGGTCAGAGGGCTCAGTGGTACTCCCAGGGGGAACCAGTCACAGAACCATTGTGATCATCTAGTCTGACCCCCTGTATGACACCAGACAGAACTTCCCCAAAATAATTCCTAGAGCAGATCCTTCTGGCCTCATGCCTTTATCTCCTCTGGAGTGGGATTCCACAATTCTACCACTCAGTCCCTAGGCCACCACATCCTATATATCAGGGGTAGGCAACCTGCGGCACGTGAGCCGATTTTCAGTGGCACTCACACTGCCCAGGTCCTGGCCACCGGTCCGGGGGGCTCTGCATTTTAATTTAATTTAAAGTGAAGCTTCTTAAACGTTTTAAAAACCTTATTTACTTTACAGACAATAGTTTAGTTATATACTATAGACTTACAGAAAGAGACCTTCTAAAAACTTTAAAATATATTACTAGCACGCGAAACCTTAAATTAGAGTGAATAAATGAAGACTCAGCACCCCACTTCTGAAAGGTTGCCGACCCCTGCTATATATCAACCATGCTTATCACATGTCCAACTGGGCTTGGACATCTGTACTTCTTCCATTCTGGACACAGTGAACAGCAGCATCCAGTGAAGAAACATACCAACTGTTCATTTTACCCCAAGCCCTATTAATCCTGCCATCCTGAGCTAGGCAGGCCTAACCTCTTCAGTCACTCCAGTGAGGTCCTGCTTGCCAGTCTAGTCTCCTCAAATTTCCCTCCCTCTCCAGTGTGTTGCTTTTTCAAACTGCTGCAATCTTTTGGATTTCCCAGACATCTCAAGTGTTTCCTGAGAAGTGTTTTAACTAGAGCAATTCTTCCCTTCCTGCTTGTTTTTACTGACAATTCCTGCATTAAACTAAACCATGCAAGTACCAGGGTCATAATAAATTACAGAGCAGTTCTTCAGCACCAGCGTCTCGCATCTCAACTACATTTCGCCTTTCATCCAAAGATCTCTACGTTCTTTAAAAACAGTGAAATTAAGAGCCACTTTAGCTATATTAAGATGTGATCTGTAGAAGAGATGACCAGATGGATTTGTGCCCTCTTGTTTCTTTGATGTATAAGTGTATGGGGCTTTGGGATTTTTTAGTTAATTAAGATGGCCCAGTCTGAAAAATTCTTAAATGTTTGGGAGATATAAAGGCACTATGAGAGGAACCTCATCTGCCTTCACAGGTCTCAAGGCTAAAATGGATCATCTAGTCTGAGCCTTTGTGTAACAGTGTATTTCTCCCAGTGTTCACTAAACTGAGCTCATTCACATGGTTGAAGCAGAGGCTTATTATTAATACTACTACTTCTGGTTTCAAGGGACAGAATCCATCATATCCCTTAACAAACAGGTTTCATTGACACACACATGCTAAGCATCCTCACGCATTAGTTACAGGAGGAGAAAGTTATTTTAGTTCAGACACTAAAGGTGCTGGGAATAAAAAAAACAAGCAGAAACTTGAACCACCCTTACAAAGCAGGGGAAGAAAATAAATCACTTCCTTCAATAGAAGGTAGCAGACAGGCTCAGAGGACAGAAACACACCAAGTCTGCTTGGTTTTAGCATGAAAATAGACTTGAAAGCTCAAGTATTTGAACAAATCCAGTTCTCCATTAGGAAAAAAAAGACTGCCATGCAGGCAGGAAGCCCCAGCATCACTAGTGCCCTAGGAATTTGTGCTGTTTCCTCTGCAACACGCCTACCAGCAGAAGCGTTATCACTGTTTAAGGAGCATTTCCTGCTGCAAGCCCAAAGGCAGAAGTTAAGATCTTGACAAAAAAGGCCCCAAGGCATTTGCTTGTTTAAGGGCTCTACCCTGGGAGTACAATGGGACTGACAAGTAGGTGATCAAGGTAACCAGAGGTGTGCCTCATTGCAACTCCCACTGCTAAGCAACGCCCTGAGACATAGCCAGCACCTCAGTGAAGGTCACATTCTTGCCCTCTGGTCAGTGTGGTGATAAGGGTGGGGGAAGCACTACGGTTCAAGAATTGGGAGTCAGGAGACCCTGCCACAACTACTCCTCTGCAAAATATGGATATTGGTGTCCCCCTCCCAGATCAGCTTTGGCAATGACACGTGGGAAGTGTTTTCATCTTACCCCTTTAGGACAAGCCAGGGGCTCACTGGAAATCTCCCACTCAGAATTAAACCTTCCACCATTAGGATCTAGGCCAGCATCTGCCTCGCCAGTGTTCTCCAGGCTGCTGACTCACCTCCACCCCAGCTCCCCACATTGCTCCACTTTCACTTGCATCTCCTCTCCGGGATCATCACCAACTTGCAAACAGCCTACAGACTGTTCATCTGCATCTGTGGCTGCGTCTTCACTGCCATAAAAAGGTGTGTTTACAGCAGGATAATTAATTCCCATTAGCCATCTCGCTGCTAGTCCTAGTGGAGACCAGCGCCACAGCTAGCTGACAACACTATACCAGCTCTTTGGGACAGGGACTGTCTTTGTTCTAGGTTTGTACAGTGCCCAGCGCAGTGGGGCCCTGGTCCATGACAGGGGCTCCTATGTGCTACTAGTAACACTACAAGTTTAGCAACAGGCAGGGGCATTAAGTGCTACAGTGCTGTCTCTCCACTATGTTTTTACAGAGACCCCTAACAGGTGTTACCCTGCGGTAAACAGGGAGGGGAAGATGTGGCCTGGGTGTGTATCAGCAGCTCCCTGTGATCCCAAGATCAGCTGCAGCATGACCAAGGCCCCCAGAGGAAATACATGGTGTCACAGCAGAACTGCCTGCCACACAGCCTCTCAATGCAAAGGGAGCATGGTTAGCGGCAGACAAGAGAGAGCCAGGACAGAAAGGGAGCAGGTGGACTGTGGCACTGAGCCAGCCGCCATGTAAGAAGTGCTCTGCACTCTAGGGAGGAGTTACCCTGAACTTCCCAGACACTGACATGCCAGACACTGCTCTCACCCCGATCACAGCATCCACTTGGTAGCCAGTCTTTGACAGTAGACTCTGTACTGCCATCACTCCCCCTTTTCCCTTCCTCCCCCACCCCACATTTTTAGACTTGCAAGGAAGAAGCGCAGAACTAAACTAAAATATTTTTGGGAAGGAAGGAGCCAGACTGACTGTTTTACTGGGAAAGTGGGATTGAGAATTAAACACATCAAGTTGCCTACTTTGGAATTACTGTAGACAGGGAGGGTTTAACAGAAGAGACCGCGGGGAGGGTATGTGGAATGGCCAGTTTCCAGTGGTATGGCAAACTTCCTGCCTGCAGCCATGCAGGAATGCTGCTCAGCCACAGCAACTGAGTTATATGGACGAAGCAGGCCAGCCGCCCAGGCTAGCAGGTGGCTCAGTGAGCTAACAGATTTGAGAGTGCAGGCTGGACTAGGAGAATGGGGAAGCTAGCTAGGGCTACTGGAGACCAATCCCTTCACACTTACAGCTCTGCCAGAATTCCCGCTCTAGGTTCAGACAGAAGAGTGGATGCTTTCCATGGAGAAGGGGGATGGGGGAGGAGAAAGGTTTATGGTTGTACTTAAAATGGCAGTTACCTCTGCACTCTCTCTCTCCTCCCCTTCCCCCCAAACTACACTATGCAGCCTAGGAGCTATCAGCAACACTACTGGGAACAGCCGCAAAAAAAATATGCAAGTTATAAAAAGATATACAAGTTACAGGATACACTCAGCTACAGGTGTCCAGGTGACTGGACTTTTCCTCCAGAAGACCTGTTCCTCCTAAATCCCCCTCAGAAGAGGATCCTGTTCTAGCCCATTAGCAAGGCTGTTCAATGGTATGGCTAAGCCAGACGCCGGGCTGCCATTTCAGACCCCTGCATTGAGTTAGAACTCCAGACTCTGCTTGTATCCGGAAGTCCCCCTCACTGAAGAGGAGGTCTTGAGGCCCAGCAGCAAATGGGAAAGAGCTGGCTTGAAATGCACTCCCCCTCCTCAGGCCTTAAGCCTTCTCTATAATCAGTGCTGCATCAGTTTGATGACAGTGGTGGTTTTAAACAGATTTACTCACGCCAGCACAGTGTAGACACTTAATCCGATTTCAACCAGGCCTGTATTGAGTTAGTTTAAGTAGATCCTGAAGCTAAGTCAATATAAATAGGTTTAAATCAGATTAACTGCCTACAGTGCTTTGCACCAGTTTAACTAAATTGGTTTAGAATCACCCCTTTAGTCTAACCAGTAGAACTGTGAATGAAGATAAGGCCTTAGGCCGGCCTTCTATTTACCCCAAGTACACAAATTCATTCCAAAACCCAACACAAGGAAGCAGTCACAAAAGCCAGCCAGAAGAAGCTGTGTCTGAGTGCTAGAGTCAGTGCATTTAACAGATCTTTAGTGCACAAAGCACCTTAAAACAGCCTCCCACCTCTCAGCAAGAACTCAGTATGTCCCCAGACTCTTCCAATTTCAACACCACAAAACTATTTACATCCCTATAGGTAGCCAGATGAGCACCTATTACCCACTCCAACCTCAAAAAAGGGACATTAAGATAGGGCATTGGTGTAACTGCACTGGAACAACCACCCCCCGCCCCGTACATGAGCAGCACCATGTGACTCAAGTGCAACTAGTGACTCAAGCCACGGTAAGCTGCATGGGTGCAAGCCTTTTACACTGCTGCACCATGTCTAAATGAATGGTTTCCTCTAGTGCAGCTACAATAGTGCAGAAATAAACCCAGTGCAACAAGCCTTTATATTTAAGTCGCAGTAGGAAACCCGGGGCAACCCACACTGAACCGAGGAAGAGTCATGCATGCATGTGGTGTTCAGTTTGGCTGTCCAGAGCTGGAGGGCTGCACCTCATCTGCAAACTCATTTATACAGATTAATCCAGGGGTAGGCAACCTATGGCACGCGTGCCGAAGGCGGCACGCGAGCTGATTTTCAGTGGCACTCACACTGCCCGGGTCCTGGCCACCGGTCGGGGGGCTCTGCATTTTAATTTAATTTTAAATGAAACTTCTTAAGCATTTTAAAAACCTTATTTACTTTACATACAACAATAGTTTAGTTATATATTATAGACTTATAGAAAGAGACCTTCTAAAAACGTTAAAATGTATTACTGGCACACAAAACCTTAAATTAGAGTGAATAAATGAAGACTCGGCACACCACTTCTGAAACGTTGCCTACCCCTGGATTAATCAATAACTGCAGGTGTTGGTGCCGCTCACTCAATTTATTCAACTCCACCAGCAACCCCCACCTTATCCCTCACCCAGCAGCTAAAGCAGACATCAGCTGGCTGCTGACATGCTCATCAACTGACCTCAGGGAGTCACATGACTTGGCAGCTCTTTACCCCATCCTGCAGAGCGCTAAACTTTTGAGTATACGCATGCCCTAAGTAGTCCAAGCAAAGAAACAGTGCCCAGGCTACATTCGTGGAGTTAAAGCGTAGGGAAGGACCTAGGCCAGTGATACTCAGACTGAGGCTCACAAGCAGCTCTTTAATGTGTCTCCTGCAACTCTTTGCAGCATGATATTAAAACACTGATTTAATTATTAACCAATGTGATAAAATAATAATAGTGAAAATGAAACAATGAATTCACACGACCGTGGCTCTTTTGTGTAATGCTAATTTGGCTCCTAAACCACTGAGGTCTGAGTATCAACTGATCTAGGCTATAATTGAACCATCCAAAATAGACGCAAAGGTAACTGTGCCCACACTGATATTAAACAGGATTTTCAATTAAGTAAACGCACACACACACTTCCTATTATGCACAAGTTCTAAGAGATTCAATCTAGCCAATCACCAGTTACTGGGCTCAAAACCACTGAGAGGTTCTCTGGCCTGTTATAAGAGATCAGGCTAAGGCCAATTCTGTACTACAGACCTGTGTCAGTATTCAACAAACCTACCACCTCTCGGGGGCCGGGGGATTGATTAAGGAGCTCTCCCCCAATAGCACAGGAGCATATTCACTTAAAACACTGCGTCGGGTGTTGTAGCACTTAAGTGTAGACTTGCCCTAAATGACAGTGGTCCTTCCTTTCTGACCTTGACATTGCCTTTTTGCACCCACATTTAAAATCTAGCTGTGCCCTGCTCCATGGGACTCATTTGGTGCCTAAACCAAAGTCACCCGTGTTACAAGACTGAAATTTTGTACAAAGGATGCCTTGTAAGGTATAATTTGAAAAACTCAATTTGCTGATTGTCCTGATAATGTGTGGCAACACTGTAAAGTTACATTGCTGAGATGTTCCAAGTTCCAACAGGCACAAACCAGTTCCTCAGAGACAAAAGACAAACTAATGCCTCAGGTAGGTGTCAACAAAATCATATGGATTATCACCTGGTTAAGCAGTCATTCTTTGGCAGAAAAATGGGTGAAACCTACATTTTGGGGGGGAAAAAAAAAAAAAAAAAAGAAGAAGAACAGTGGAGGTTCCCGTCCCCAAGACTTACTGTCTCTGGAACCTCAGCTGAAAATGATTTTCAAAGAAAAAACTAAGAAAAGGGAACAGACACCAAAAGATCTCTCCCTTCATTTCTACTCATGGCACTCAGGCAACACCCGAAAGACAAAAAAGTATTACTGGACTCGTGAGGGATCCTGGCAGAAAGGAATTCATCCAGTAAGTCTGCTAAAACATGTGGTGAGAGACTTTTGCTTTGAAATCACTTAGCTTGTTAAGTTAGATGTTGGTTACAAAGAAATAAAAAGTAAAATGCAGCTAATTCTGACTTTTATACCTCATTACTTATCTATTTTCTGTAGTTAAACTTGTTTAATTGTTTTATCTAAACCAGTGTTCTTGGACTGAAGTGTTTGGGAAACTCCATTTGAGATAACAGGATTTGTGCATATCATTTTCTATTAAGAAAATGACAGACTTTATAGGAGCTTGTGTTGTCCAGGAGAGGGCTGGGCAGTACAAGATACGCATTACTGGGGGAAAATCTGGGACTGGGAATTTGCTGGTGTTGCTCTGCAGTGTAATTCAAGAGTGGCTGGCCACAGCACTCAAAGTACAGCTGGGAATCCTTTACATGCTGGGGGTTGAGAGAGCAGACCAAGAGTTGTTACTCTCACAGCAAAGCAGTGTAAAAGGCACCCCAGGTTGAAGAACTACGGGGACACAGCTGTTCAGTCCAGATTTCATCCTAAAATCCAACTGCAACCAATAATTTTGTTCAATACTACTGGTGATCATAAGCGCATGCAGGCATTTCATAGCTACATATAAAAAAAAAATCAAAAATCTACATTCATGTGATTTTAGAAGTGAAAATTTTGATAAAGTAATTTAATTTTGAATTTAAGGATCACCCATCAGTTGCAACTGTTATCATAAGTGCATAGAGCAGGGGTGGGCAAACTACGGCCCGTGAGCTGTTTTAAGCTGGTCCCCGCTCCGGCCGGGACACTGGGTCGGGGGCTGGACCATGCAGCTCGGCCCTGTTCTGGCGCTCCAGATGGGGCACAGGGTCGGGGCCACACCGCGTGACTCCCGGAAACTGCCACATGGCCCCGCTCCGGCTCCTACACGCTCCAATGTGAGCTGCAGGGGCGGTGCCTGCGGATGGGGCGGTGCCTGCGGATGGGGCGGCGCCTGCGGATGGGGCGGCGCCTGCGGATGGGGCGGCGCCTGCGGATGGGGCGGCGCGCAGACCTGCCTGGCCACACCTCCGTGTAACAGCTGGAGAATGGACATGCCACTGCTTCCGGGAGCCGCTTGAGGTAAGCGCTGCTAGGAGCCTGCACCCCCTGAGCCTCTCCCCATGCCCCAACCCCCTACCCCAGCCCTGATCTCCCCCCCCACTCTCCAAACCCCTCGATCCCAACCCGGAACACCCTCCTGCACCCCAAACCTTTCATTCCCAGCCCCACCCCAGAGCCTGCACCTCCAGCCAGAACCTGCACCCCTTCCCGCACCCCACCCTCCAAACCCCTCGGTCCTAGCCCAGAGCACCCTCCTACACTCCTCATCCCCAGCCCCACACCCCCTCCCCCACCCTAACTTTGTGACCAACCATGGCTCGCCATACAATTTCTATTCCCCGTTGTGGCCCTTGGGCCAAAAAGTTCGCCCACCCCTGGCATAGAGCAATGCAGCGGGACTGGGATCCCGCAGAACTGGCTGCCATACTAGCGGGAGCAGGTAAAACTCACTTTGTTGTGGTACGGATTGGGTGGACCAAAAAAACCCAGACTACGGTACTTGTGGGAAAACAAAATCTCTCATCAGTTTACCAAGAATAGCCTATGAGGGAAACTGCTATTTATTTATTACATGGTTTAAGCAAGATTTTTTATTTTTAGTGGTAAAAAATTGTGCCTGAATTCCGTTTATATATAAAATATACTAACCGACCTTTGTTTTTTAGTAGCAGAGGGGAATCTGTTCGGGATCTAAAGTTTTTGTGGGTGGGAGCAGGATAAAAAAATAGTTCCCAGGCAAGGCTCTATAAATGAAGTGTTTTAGAGCTGCATTTATGGTGTTTGCAGAGAGTCGAGCAGACACAGTGAAAAGGGCAGATTTTCATCAGCTTGACAACAGTTTGTAGTGTTGGTCCCATGAAAAGAGAGAAAAGGTGGGAGAGGTAACATCTTTTATTGGACGAACCTCTGTTGGTGAGAGAAGCTTTAGACCTTACACAGAGCTCTTCTTCAGGTCTGGAAATGGTACTTGGAGTGCCACAGCTAAACACAAAGTTGAACAGATTGTTACACCCCTGCAGTTGTAGGACAAAGGGAAGGTTAGTGGTTCTCAACCAGGGGTACGTGTACCCCGGGGGTACATCAACTCATCTAGATACATGCATAGTTTTATAACAGGCTACATAAAATGCACTAGCGAAGTCAGCACAAACTAAAATTTCACATATCTTGTTTATACGTCTATATACTATACACTGACATGAAAGTACAATATTTAAAGTCATCAATTTTTCAGTAATAGTGTGCTGTGACACTTTTTTGATTTCTGATATTGTAAGCAAATAGTGAATGAAACTTGGGTGTCTGCAAGACTAATCAGACTCCTGAAAGGGGTACTGTAGTCAGGAAGGGTTAAGAGCCACTGGATTAGTGGGTTATAGATTGTTGTACTGAGCCATAAATCCGAGTCGGAGTTCATGATTGTCTAAAAGTTACAAATTTAAGCTCCCAAGTTGGTCTTCTGAAGGTGTTGTGCGGGGTTTTCCTTTGATCAGGATACAGATGTTATGCTTGTGGGGAAGTAGGGCATACAGCTGCCCAGTGCCCTAATGTGGAGGAACCCATGCAGTGCAACCTGTGGGATCATAAAGATCTTCGTGGCTTGATAAACCTTGTGGGAGTCGCGATGGCCCCACAGATACACGTGGCCAGTTAGGATGAATGACATACAGACCATTGCATTAGTGGACTCTGGAAGTGCCATCACGCTGATCTCAAGTAAACTAGTGGGGTGGGTCCAGCTGTAGTGCACCGGAATAACCTGTGTACATGGTGCTGTCAATTATTATCCAACCATCCCTGTACAAATTGAGGTCCAGGGGAATAATACCACAAGGGTGACAGCGGGGGTGGTTCCGGAACTCGCATATCCGGTTCTTATAAGACAAGACTTCCCAGGGTTTGAAGGCCTACTCCCCAGAGATGAGTCAGAGGAGAGCAGTAACCCTGGGATTATTGATACAATGACCCCAGGAACTAGCCCTCTCCTAGTCTTCTGTGAATTAGCCCAGGACTTGTTCTCTACACCTGGGAAGCCCTGGAAGACTAGGTGAGAAAGGAGGGCAGACAAGAGGTTGGGAACCAGGATTCTGGCCCAGAACCAAAAGGCTGCACTTGCAGGGAAGAAATTGTGTTCAGCTGGCAGGGGAATGATGCAGAGGGTTGATGAGCCAGAAGCTGTACCCAGTTCCAGAGACCAACCCTGAGAGGGAAAACAAAAGTAGGCCCCTTTGAGTTTGGGCATATTGGACCCTCATTTGAAAATTTTGGGCAGGATCAGGCCAATGATCTGCTATATGATATTAGAAAGGAGGTTGTTGAGGTGAATGGGGTCCCGGTGGAGGGGAAAACCAAAGGCCTAGGGCTATACTCCATGATAAAAAGGGACCTATTATATAGAGTAATTCAAATGCAAGAGCAAGAAGTGGAGCAACTCTTGGTGCCGTGAAGGCACCAGAGGGCAGCGTTGGACCTAGATCACAGTCATTTGTTTGGAGAGGATAGCCATGAACTTATTGAAGCCCTGGAAAGACAGGAAGGTTCATCTGTTCAACCTGGAGATGCCACCCCAAGAAAATAAACATCAGGGACAGATGGGAATATCCCCTGAATTGACCCCTGAACAACGAGTAGAAGTTATCAATATGAACGGAACCCCCATGCTTCCCTTCTCAGAGAAGCCAAGCAGATCACAGAAGTTGATCATTATATCATCACAGATCCTGGAGTAAAGGTGAACATTAAGCCCTACCAGATCCCAGAGGCAAAAAGAGGAGATCAGGACTAAAGTTAAGAGAACGCTAGAGCTAGGAGTCATTGAGGAGTCCCATAGTCAATGGTCCAGTCCAATCATCCTCGTACCTAAACCAGATGGCAGCATGAGGTTCTGCAATGACTTCCGAAAATTAAACAAGGTGTCCCAGTTCAATGCTTACCCCATACCTCGTACAGACAAGCTAATCGACCAACTGGGAAAAGCCAGATTTTTGTCCACCCTTGACCTGACCAAAGGTTATTGGCAAATCCCTCTGGCCAAGGAAGCCAAAGAGAAGACTGCATTTTCTACACCAGAAGGACTGTACCAGTACACAGTCCTCTCCCCTTTTGGATTACATGGGGCTCCCGCAACCTTCCAGCAGCTCATGGAACATCTGTTGCATCCACATGGCAAGTATGCAGCTGCTTACCTGGATGATGTCATCATCCACAGCCCAGACTGGGAGACGCACCTAGAAAAGGTGGAAGCAGTATTGGATACCCTGAGGAAGGCAAGTCTCACTTGAATCACTCCAAATGTGCAATAGGGCTAGCAGAAGCCAACTACATCAGGTACATCGTGGGATGGGGCATAGTGAAGCCCCAACTGAACAAGTTAGAGGCGATACAAAGTTGGCCCCAACCGATCTGGAAGAAACAGCTCAGAGCATACCTGGGAATAGTTGGGTACTATAGGTGATTCATGCCCTACTTTGCTACCAGAGCGTACTCGATGATGGATCTGATGAAAGCCCAGGGCCCAAAATAGTGAAATGCACCGGCACAGCTGAAGCAGCTTTTACAGACCTGAGAACCACCCTCTGCAGTAACCCAGTGCTAGTAGCCCCAGACTTTGAGAAGGAGTTTATACTGCAAACCAATGCCGCCGAGGTTGGGTTGGGAGCTGTGCTTTCTCAAATGGTAGGAGAGGAAGAACACCCACAATCCTGTTCCTTAGTAGGAAACTCCTGCCCATAGAACAAAAGTATGCTGTGGTAGAGAAAGAATGCCTTGCGGTAAAGTGGGCCATGGAAACCCTCCGTTACAACCTTCTCCGACGGATGTTTACCCTCGTCACTGATCATGCCCCCCTGAAACAGATGCACCGAACAAAAAGAAATGCAAGGGTAACGAGATGGTTCCTGTCATTAAAACCCTTCCACTTCAGAGTGCAACAGGTCAGTGAGCAGGCATGGCAACACTGATGGCTTGTCAAGGGTGCACTGCTTTTCAACCCAAGTAGCCCACCCCACGGTGTTGAGCAGGAAGCAGGGATATGAGACAAAATCAGGCCGGATGGCTGCAAGAGGGTCCTGGAAGGCCAATATATTAGCTCTAGAATGTTAAAGGCCCTTTTTCCTACAAGTTGAGAAGAGGTTACCTCAGGTCAATTAGGGACACCTGCATCCAATTAAGGGCTGCCTGAGGCCTTTAAAAACCCCTCCCCTGGGGAGAGCAAAGGGGGGGACAGACAGACAAGCTAGCTGCTGCCAGGCTAGTGGCAGCAGGGAAATAGGCTGTTCCAGGCTGAGAGACTGTTCCTTCCCATAAGGGCAACAGCCAAACCTGAGTGCCTGCTAGGGGAAGGACTGACACTCCAGGACAACCAACCGGATGACACCTTGGCTCCAGTGAGGGGGGCAGCGAAAGGTACCCCCTGAGTTTATGAGACTGTTTCCTTTCTGTTTGGTGGAGGATCACTCCTTAGACCGACCCTCAGGCCTACCCTGAAAATATGACCAAGAGAGCACAGAAGGGGGAAGGCAAACCTGCCTGAGTGGGGCTGATTACGCCAGGCCCCCCATTGCCAGAGGGGGAAACACAGTCTGGCGAGAGAAAACAGATGCCTTGCCACAGTATGTTTACACTATTAGACACCCACAGCTGGCCAGTGCCAGCTGACCCAGGCTACAGGGCTCTTTAATTGCAGTGTAGATGTTTGGGCTCAAGAGCTCTGGAACCCTCCTACCTCGCCAGGTCCTAGAGCCCGGCTCCAGGCCAAGCCCGAATATCTACACCGCAACAGCCCCCTTGCCTCGACTTGTCTGTCCAAACATGAAAGTTGGAATTTTCAGGCCTTCTGCCCTTAATGCAACAGTAAGTTTGCAAGTTTAACATTTTTGCCTAAGTATTTAAGGGAGGAATCCGATTGCACACTGCTGAGATCATATCACATGTATCTATTTCAGTGGAAGATGATATAGGTGCAGAGCTGAGACTGCACTACTGTAATAAGCAGATATTTACTATGATTTTTTTTTAGTATAGAATTAATTGCACAGTCCATGTATCTGGACGTCTGTTCAATGACAAAGGAAGACCTCCATTATAGTGTCTCTGGGTGACCGCATGCATGGGGCCAATGACCTCTCTCCAATGCCAAACGCACTGGTCCTATACAAGTTGTAATTTTTAACTACTTCCAATCAGGAACCTTCCACATATATATTGCAGCAGCAGCTACAGGAAAGCGAGACTGGACACCATTGGTAGTTGCAATGCAGAATCCTAGAGCTCTCGTTGGGCCAAAAACTTAGGCAAGATTCAGGAGGGAGTGGACATCTATATGATTAAGAATACCCAGTTAGACTATTTAACACATTTGTGAAGAGATATTAAGCCTCATGCTTCAAGGTTTAAACTCATCTCTAACTATCAGGGATTAGAAAGTTTCACACCTTCCTCTGAAACATCTTCTGCCAGCCACTGTCAGAGATAGGAACTTGACAAAATGGACCATGGATCTGATCCAATCCAGCACTTCCTATGATCGTAGCGAGTTTTCAAACTAGACTAATGCCTAGATTTTCTTCCCAACCTCAGCAAAGTGCACCTTCCTCATTAAAGGTTATACATATCCACAAGGTGAGCTTTTTTTAAAAAAAAGCTGTTAGGATGGGCGGGAGGAAATGTGGAGCGAGATGCCTGACATTTTTTAAAAGCATCAAAATCCTTTGCCTATTCATGCTCTGACAACTTAAAACCAAGTCAGTCTGTTCTAAGTCTGCTCCGCGCCTCAGCACCAAGGATGACTTTACACACAAATAGTTTGAAGACAAAAACTGTGCCACTGCACCACTAATTTAAAAAAATATATCTATAGAACCCTGCAAATCTGCTGGTATCTGCTTTATATCCGCGGATATCCGCATCTTGTGGATAGCGCTGATGTAGATACAAATTTTGTATCCGTGCAGGGCTCTGACTGTAACAGCCGGGAGGGCAGCTGTGAGGAATCACAGTGCAGACCCTTCACCTAGAATGGGTGGGGGGACCTGGAGGGCAGGGACAATGGGCAGGTGGAGGGTCCGGTGCAGCTCCCCACAGCTGCCTGCCCAGCTCTTACTGTGGCTGGGCTGTGGCTCTAAAAACCACCCCCAGCTGGAGCTGGGTCAGGGAGATCAGCACTGGCAGCTGTAGGGAGCCTGGGTCCTTCCACCTGACCTGCGTGGGGAGCCTGAGGGGCAGAGACACGGGCCAGAGGCTGCTCGGGCCCCCCCACCTAGGGCAGGTGGAGGGACTCAGGCTCCCCACAGCTGCCAGCGCAGCTCTCCCTGACCTGGTTCCAGCTGAGGGGGGGAGCCCGGGCACAGTAAGAGCCAGGCAGACAGCTGTGGGAACCTTGGGGGACCCTCTACCTGCCCTGGGCAGAAAGTCTGAGCAGCCCCTGGGCAGCTCCACAGGTCACCCCCCCTGCCCAGGCCAGCGTGGAGCCCAGCTAGGGAGCCGTGGCGGACCATCCACCTGACCAGGCGCCGGCGGGGGGAGGGGCAGAGAAGTGTGCCTTGGAGCCTCAGCCCAGCCCCAGTGTACAGCCCTGCAAATGCGGATCAGATGTGGATACACATTTTTGTATCCGCGCAGGGCTCTATACATCTAGATCAGTGTTTAGAATTTTCCCCACCAGGAACTGAAAAAAGCCTCTGGTTTTCTAGGAGTTTGGCATTGCCCATATACGGGGTAGCGTCCCTTAGCACACCAATCTTGTCTCATATCACAGTCTCTCATATCATATCACAGTTCAGGCTCTACAGCAGCAGTGCATGAGGACACCAAAACAAGCTCTACAGCACAGATACTGTCCCCCAGAGTTCTGTGGGCAGGTAGAGCTTGCGGAGACATATTGCTCCTTTCCCAGCTCAGTACAACTGCATTTTCTTCCCCTACACCCATGGGATACAACACAGCCAGTGCCCCCTTACAGGCCACAGTTAAGAAACACTGCTCTAGGGTAGTCACCAGAACAGCTAATCTACACAGTTACAAAGCAAGTCACAATCCTAATTCTGGATCTAGGAGTGACCAGAATACACATTGACGCTTGCAGCCAGACAAGCAATTACATGCCAGCATACAAGATCTTCAAAACTTATTCCACAACTGCTACAGACTTGAGGGAGAGGTTTACATGTCACAAAACTGGACTAAATGACTTTCCACCAAGTCTAGCCCTTCCATGTTCCACTTCATGCAGGGGACCTTTGTTCTTCCCTCCTCCCCTACCTGCCACAAAAGACAAAGCAGGGGATTTACTCTAAAACTTGATCACCAGACTCTGAACATTTTTCACTACTTGTTGTTACAAGAAACATTTCTATTTACCAGGACTGGAAAGTTGGAAAAATGCAATACTTTCCTATTCTTCCCAGTGTATAGACTTTGTGCATTTAACATCACTGTGTAGAAACTTTCAGTTTCCCATTTGTGTGGGACTGTCAAACAGCAAAGGGAACAAAAAACATTTTTAACAGGCGTGATTCCAGAGTCACCAAAAAAAATCACCAAGGGGGCTCAGAGGCCTTACCTATTTTGTATTCAAAGTTAAACCCATCTAATTAAACCAACGAAAATGGGACCAAAATACCTCCTAAATCAATTTAAACTTGGCTCGCATTGATTTCTCTCAACTCAGGGCTAAACTAACAAAGCCAGGTTTAAGTCAAATTAGGGATTTGCATTGTTTTAACTAAGGCCTTGTCTACATAATTTTCACCCCAATTTAACTGTTTGGGTGCGATTTTCCTACCAGCTAAATCTGTATAGCCCTTAGTGTGGATGCAGGTGTATCTGTATACGGGTGCCTTATCCCCTGTAGAGCTTATTCTCTTTCCTTAAATGTGTAGCTCAGGGGTAGGCAACCTGCGGCACGCGTGCTGAAGGCAGCACGCGAGTTGATTTTCAGTGGCACTCACACTGCCCGGGTCCTGGCCACCAGTCTGGGGGGCTCTGCATTTTAATTTAATTTTAAATGAAGCTTCTTAAACATTTTAAAAACCTTATTTACTTTACATACAACAATCGTTTAGTTATATATTATAGACTTTGAGAAAGAGACCTTCTAAAAACGTTAAAATGTATGACCGGCACGCGAAACCTTAAACTAGAGTGAATCAATGAAGACTCGGCACAGCACTTCTGAAAGGTTGCCGACCCCTGTTGTAGCTATACCAGAATAATGTGCCTTTATGCTGATATAACTGCATTCACATTAGGATAGTTGAGAGATAGGTATGGTAATTTCCTGGACATACGTTACTGAATTCAGTTTAAGGGCACATCTATACTTAAAACACTGCATCAAGGCAGTCGCTGAAGCGCTTTAATGAAGACTCTCTAAGCCAGTGATACTCAGACGTCAGTGGTTCAGGCGTCAAATTAGCGATCAACATTACCCAAAAGAGTCCCAATAGTGTGAATTCAGTTTCATTTACTATAGTACTAATCATTATTTAAACAGAATGACAGGGGAAATATTTAGTTTTTATTTAGATGATATTCTCAGTAAATAAATTAATAACAACTGATTAACAGCTAAAGCATCCTGATTGGTTAATAATTAGTGTTTTAATGTGTTGCAAAGACCTGCAGGAGACACAGTAAAGAGCTACTTGCCATGAGATGCAGTCTGAGTATCACTGCTCTAAGCCAATGAGAGAGAGCTCTCCTGTCGGCTTAATTAATACATCTTCGTCAGGGAGAAAAGCACTTATGTCGGTACAACTGTATCACTCAAAGGCAATTCACTGAAGTAATTCTGTAGTATAGATCAGGGCTAAGTAATTTAGGAGCCCACTATATTAACGCAGATGTTTGTGTGTTATTGTGGGACTGGTATGCAACTGGTCTAGGAGATATGACTAATGTAAATCATGGGAAAGTGTTGAGCTTCATAGGACTCCTTGAAACAATCATCTAAGATAAGAATATACTGTTGGGTAGGTTTCCCAGGAAATACTTGGGAAGGGAATGCCAATGCCCACCTCCAGGCCTGATCTTTTCACTCCATGGAAACCTGTGTCTACAAATTACCTACTCTCAAGATCAAAAGGCCCAAACAGCATAAGGAGCAGCTCTCAGATTCATGGGAGGTTCTTGTGCTGAGCAAAAGAGTTCACACTTTATGGACTTGTAAACACAAAAACTACTGGTGGAATTTGAAGGACTGCTCACCAGCCAGGGCCCTTGCTGGAATCAAGCTTTACAATCTCTAGCTATTTTCCAGCTCAGAGTGGGAAGCTGACAGTTTCAATCTAAAGCACCCTTTTGAGGGAGGGTGGACAAGGTTGCTAAACACTTCAAGAGAGGATTGTTAATTCTTCCTCTTATCTTAGCCCATTCCATTCTGCCAGGTACATCAATCAGCCACTATCTCCTCCCCTCTACATCTCCAAAAACAGAGGAGCAATTAGCAGGAGACATCTGCTCCCAAGTGAGGCATGGAGGCCGCAGGATATCAGAAGGGTTGGTTTGGGGACCTTGGAGGAATTGCATCACAGCCCAGGAGAGGCAGTCTATTAATCTCCTCTGTATAACCAAAATATGTTTGAATCCCTCTTATCTGTACCCAAGAAGCACATGCAGCACTGCGAGGAACTGCTGAATGTGAGCACAATCAAGTCACTGGGACTTGGTCAAGTTGTGTTTTTCTTGTCCAGTTGAGCGCTACACATATCCCCTCACAGGGAACAAAGACAGCAGGGCACCGTAAATAAAAGTAGTTGTAACCCAGCAACAGTTTACTACTACTCCCTTTGCTCTGCCAGAGCCTCTCAAATCCCCCTCCTTCACAAGCCCCCCACCCCAGCACTTTAAAAGGTGACAAAAATGGTTTTATGATGCACAAAGGCCTCAAGATGTGGTGTTCTATTTTGAGTGTTTAGCGTACTTGTTCTGTTAGAAATAGCCAAGCTTCCCCACTCATGGATTCCTCAAGTTAGGCTCCTAAAACACAAGAAATCTGAAATTCAAGAGACCATACCTCCCCCTGAAGCAGAGAGCTGAAGATGCTCAGCACCTCAGGGAAAGGGGTCAGACAAAACAGGCCACTTCTATCTAGCTGCAAGAATATGGTTTTAAAACATTAAAAAATTCACATTTTGAAAAAATGTTGGGCATCAGGAATAAGGTCTGATATGGCGCTCCCTCAGCCCTGAGCGGAAAGTTTCTATGAACCATTTGCTTATTGTTTACATTAAAAAGGCAAAAAACTAAAAGTTGGGAAGTTTAAGGGCTTTATTCACACAGAAGTCCTATTGGTTATGGTTAAACAGGTTTAAATCCTGACTCAGTTAAAACAGTGCCACCTGCTGTGAGGAGAACTGTATTGATTGTGTGGTTGTAGTTTACCAAAACAAGCTAAACCATGTTTGCACATAGTTACATAGGTTTAACTAAATTGATTTAAACATGTCTTTAGTTCGGGGGTCCTCAAACTGGGGGTTGTGACCCCTCAGGGGCTCGTGAGGTTATTACATAGGGGTCACAAGCTCTCAGCCTCCACCTCCAAACCCTGCTTTGCCTCCAGCATTTATAATAGTGTTAAATATTTTTTTTTAAAAAGTGTTTTTAATTTATGGGGGGAGGGGGGGGGTCACACTCAGAGGCTTGCTGCGTGAAAGAGGTCACCAATACAGAAGTTTGAGAACTGCTTTAGTTATACTGGTGCTGTCCTTGAACAACTGGAAAGAGATCAGGGCTTTACTGGATCTAAATAGTGTGAGACAAAAGTAGACAAGAAACCTGAATTTGTAGGGTTGTTTTTTTTAAATGCATTCAAGGGTATTTTAATAAGCAACACAGAGCGTAGCAATCCCAGTTTTCTTGGCATATCAGCTTTAAAAAATGGTGCCACTGTATTTAACTCCATGTGCCCATATGCCACCATCCCTCCTCCCCTTCAACCTTCACTCTGGCCCGTGTTCTACAGTTTATGTTGCAAAAGCCACCCCATGCACTAAAGCCACATTTCTCTAACTTCTCCTTAAGCCATTCTTTCTGCCTTATCTCCCTCAAGATTTCAACATGATCTTCACCCCACCAAAAAGCATTTCCTTTTGGCAAGTTTGAAGGCACACAAAAAAGTTTCAAAAAAACATGGTAACATGCTGGACAACTGCAGGAATGTAATCAGAAACAGACAGTATTTCAGTAGCAGTACAGCTTCAGAGAGCTGCCAGGAGGAGAGAGACTCCCTGAGTCTGCACAATTTCCCTGTGAACCAAAGCAATATCCTGTTACCTTATCTCCTTTCTCCAAGCTTCTTTTGCTACTCTCATAGCTATGATCTCCGAAACAAAGCAAAAATGTAAGCCTGCCCTTCAGTCACTTACCCACTTCCTAAACATGATCGCTGTTCTTTCCTGTTAACCCAAGGTTTGGATTTTCACCATAACTGGCTTAAATCTTGTATTAGACTTGATATGATTACACCCTACTGGCCTCTTTTTAGGAAGGAGACTGCTACTCCATCTGACCACTGGATGGAAAAGAAAAGAAATACGGACCAACCCTTGACTATTACAGGACATCCCTGAACATGCCCTGCTCAGACTGACACCCTCCCAGTATTAACCTTGAGACTTTTCTCCACATAAAGCATGACCTCTGTGCGGTAAGAAAGAATGGCCCATCATCATCCCCACCTAGGGTGACCAGATAGCAAGGGGGAATGGGGTGGGGGGCGTTATAGGCACCTATAGAAGACAAAGCCCCAAATATCGGGACTGTCCCTATAAAATTGGGACATCTGGTCACACTATCCCCACCTGCCTTCAGTAGGTAATGGAGGACTCAGATAGCTCACCATTACATTACACAGCTGCTTCTTCCCCCCCCAAGCAATCCTTCCTTTAGAGCCGTTTTAAGGTAGCGTTTACCTTTGTGCCGGAGATCCCATTTTGAAGCCTTGTAACTTGTGCAGGAAGCACCAGTAAACAATTCACCAATTTGCATTTGCATCTTGTTCACCACATTTCGAGGGGAGAATCTTGCCAGACCAGTACACAAATGCTTCAAACCCTGCCAATGGGACGCTACCAGTAGCTTACCTGGTCTGCACAGCAGCATGTGAATACTACAGGCAGGGTGAAAGTTGCACCAATGAAGCTTCCCCTATACAAAAAAAAGCTGCACCAGACGTGAATGGAACGTTTAGGCATGAATCAGTCAACACCAGTCGCAGGACCCACACCAGCTATTTCTCAGAAGCACTAGCCCCACACCTCTCAACTAAACTAACACCTTGCCTTTGCACAAGTGTCTAAGAGGGCCTTTTGTTGAATGAATGCATAGTTGGAAACTCCACTTGCTATTCAGCATAAAATGATTAGGGGTTTGGAACGGGTCCCATATGAGGAGAGATTAAAGAGGCTAGGACTCTTCAGCTTGGAAAAGAGAAGACTAAGGGGGGATATGATAGAGGTATATAAAATCATGAGTGATGTGGAGAAAGTGGATAAGGAAAAGTTATTTACTTATTCCCATAATACAAGAACTAGGGGTCACCAAATGAAATTAATAGGCAGCAAGTTTAAAACAAATAAAAGGAAGTTCTTCTTCACGCAGCGCACAGTCAACTTGTGGAACTCCTTACCTGAGGAGGTTGTGAAGGCTAGGACTATAACAGCGTTTAAAAGAGAACTGGATAAATTCATGGTTAAGTCCATTAATGGCTATTAGCCAGGATGGGTAAGGAATGGTGTCCCTAGCCTCTGTTTGTCAGAGTGGAGATGGATGGCAGGAAAGAGGTCACTTGATCATTGCCTGTTAGGTTCACTCCCTCTGGGCACCTGGCATTGGCCACTGTCAGTAGACAGGATACTGGGCTGGATGGATTTTTGGTCTGACCCAGTATGGCCGTTCTTATGTATACTGAAACTCACAGTTCATGAAAAAGAGCAAAACCTCCATAGAAGAGGATAAGCACTATTACTGAGTACTCCACTCAGCATCCAGATATGCAGGAGTATTGGCATGTACATATGCACTGCTCACTTGTGTTAAATGGAGGGACGAAATGGGTAAATGACCCCAAAATGATTCAGTAAAAATCTGATTTGTACTTTAGAAAGGCCACTTAAAGCCTGCATTTTCAAAAGCAACTAGCTGATTCATGATGCCTGTGAGCTCCTTTGGACACTTTAAAGGAGGCCTATTTTTCAGAAAGCCCTCACCCACCCTCTGGAAACCATGCACCTTCAGAAATGTCATCATCAAGTTAGGCACTCAAGATTTTAAAACATCTAAATCACTATTTTGCTTCTGAAATCCTAGGCCTTAGGCACCCAAATACAGACTTTGGAGGCTAATCTATGGTCAAAAAAGGATGCCTAGGGATATCTAAGATCAAGGCTTCATCTGTACACAAGAGTGGTGCTGCTTTAGCTATTTGATGGACATGGAGCTGCTCTGTAATTATTTATGTGCAGTGTATGCTAGACTGGTTACTGGGACACTTTCTGAATGACTACATTAGTTTAACTCAACAGGAGTCTGTCTGGAAAAACAAGCAGGAAAGAAAAGAAATGCTCAAGATAAGCCACCTCTCAGCAAATGCTTCAGAGTTGTTAAGGAACAATGCCAGAACAATTAGCTTTGATGATTTTGCCTCCAGCCAACCTACAAAACTGGCTTTAAAAAGGCCACTTAAGCTTTGCTGACTCCTGGTATACACCTCTACCCCGATATAACGCTGTGTCCTTGGGAGCCAAAAAAATCTTACCGGGTTATAGGTGAAACCACGTTATATCGAACTTGCTTTGATCCACCGGAGTGCGCAACCCCGCCCCCCTGGAGCTCTGCTTTACCGCGTTATATCCGAATTCATGTTATATCGGGTCGCGTTATATCGGGGTAGAGGTATACTATGTTAAAAGAAGATAAACTGGTAAGAACTGGAACCTTGGGTACTCTGGATGGAGCATTCTACCAGTATGAGACAGGTTTCAGAGTAGCAGCCGTGTTAGTCTGTACCAGCAAAAAGAACAGGAGTACTTGTCTCCCCTGCTGTTAATAGCTTCTCTTAATTAATTAGCCTCTTACAGTTGGTATGGCTACTTCCACCTTCTCATGTTCTCTGTATGTATAAATATCTTCTTACTGTATGTTCCATTCTATGCATCCGAAGAAGTGGACTGTAGCCCACGAAAGCTTATGCTCAAATAAATTTGTTAGTCTCTAAGGTGCCACAAATACTCCTGTTCAGTATGAGACACACTCTACATACATACACACAGATTTTGTGCTCACGTTTTGGGACACACTGAACACTTAGATGAGAGAAGATAGGTGAGGTAATATTTTATTGGACCAACCTCTGTTGAGAGAGAAACTTTTGAGCTGTCACACAAGAGTATAAACTCTAAATCTTTTATTGGACCAGCTTCTGTTGGTGACAGAGAAAAGCTAATACCTCTCTCCAATATCCAGGGACCAACACGACTACAACACTGCATGAATGCTTATATGACTGTCTTCCAGGCTTGTTGGTAATTTACTGGCCTTTCTGTATTGTGCTGATCTCTGATCAATAAACGAATTGAGCCTGGACTACCTAACGTACCAATAAAATAACTGAATCCTACTAAGGGTAAGAATGGTAGACACACAGGGTTACTGCAGCCCAGGGCCCGATCCAGGAGGGGAGCACTGCAAAATTCCATCCCAAGATAAGTAACCTGAAAGGGGGTGTTGTAATAATCGGGGTCTCACAGACCTACCCTTAAGTGTGAGCCTGACAGTGGAATGTAGAAATAGCTGATTGGAACAGTTTATAAACTTACAACAAATATTGATGGGAAAAGGTACTAAAGGGAGATGGTCTACTGCTGTAACTCAAGGACTGTGTTAAAGATCACCTTTGATAAACAATATGGACTGGAAATCAAACCAAAATTGGCACGTTGGAACTCAGGCCTAACTAGTGACAAAACGGAGAGAAGACAGGATATTACATTCATCACTCCATTTTGGGATCCTTAAAAGACTTTGGGGAGGGAGAAGTCAGCTAGCTAGCTGAGAGAGATGGAATGGAAGGGGCAAACTTTACCATCACAGCTGCTACTCCCACAGTGTCTTCTGGGCCCCAGGACCCACTCTGATACCATTGGGCCTTCAATGTCCTCACCAGACCAGGCCAGAGAGTGTGACCAAAATGACATCCCCACCTCCAACTATTTCAACCCAAGCACCATTTGAGTTGTAAGACTTTGGTTATTGCTGTCCCCCTTTCCACTCGTGTGTCCTTTTCCTTTCCCACCTTATTTTTTCTTTCCTTTTGCCTTCTGTTTAGTAAATCTGGCTTCGTCAAAGCTACATATTTTGCAACACTGCCATAGGCTTGTGACCAGATAGGCAGCCAAAAGCAATGCCATGTCCTAACTAACTAGCCTGATGCTGATACAAGTTTGCCAGTTCTCAAAGCGGCTGATCAGACAGCAGAGTGGGCCTGTGTTTCTCCAGCAATGAGGTTGCAAAATAAAAGTCAGCCCCAAAGAGAAGCTGCATTTTCTATCTTTGCTGTTCTTCTCTCCCCTCTCCCATGCGTTTATCTTGTATTAAAGGAAGCAGGATCAGACTTTACCAACAGCTCCAACCGAGCAAACAATTGCCCCCAAGGACAGTTACCATCTTTAATACCATCTAAAAGATGGTCAAACAGAGGGATTTCATTATAAAAACTCTACAGCTTAAGGGAACAAGGAATTTTGTTAGTACAGACTTAATACTTTACATTTCAAATGCTTTAGTAGTTTTTCCTCCTCCTGCTTAAAAAGAATTTAATGGAGTGTTTGCCATAGGAATAAGCAGTGCCAGGATCTTTGTATACAAACCCCCAAACCCTGTTTACTGTTGGACAGTGATATGATCATTTTAACACCTTTAACACTCTGGGTCCATTTATTCTGTCCGAATTAATACAACAGGTGCACTCAGATGCCAAAAAGGGATGTGAAGACATCATGCCACTACAAGAGTGTAAAGACAGAGATGTAAAGACATCATGCCGCTACAAAGCAATATAATCCCCCATGATGTGGATGCAGTTATACCCAGTGTGAATATGCTTTACCAGCACAGCTTATTCCCATTCATGAAAGTGAATACACTGTGGCAGGATAAGGCACCATTATACTTGTATAACTGGATCCAGAGCAGGGAATCGTTCCAGTGTTATTTATTTCAGAATAATCACCACCCCGAGTTACCCTGATACAAAACATGTGCATATATCAGGCCTAAATCACCTCTTCTCATATTTACAGGCCATCTCCTTGGAGAACAGATTCAAAGAAGAGATGTTGAACTTTTCCTTTCCACTATCTACAGCAGAGTGGCTATCACATTTTGGGTGCAATCTACAATCCCACTGAGGCCACGTCCACACTAGAAACCTTTACCAGTATAGTAATGTTGGTTAGGGGGTATGATTTCTGTACTGGCAAAACCCCTGGTGCAGTTATGGTTATAATGGGTATCAATTACATCTATATTAGAAAGGTTTGCCAGTACAACAGAACCTCAGAGTTACAAACACCCAACCACACACCTCATTCGGAACCAGAAGTGTGCAATCAGGCGGCAGCAGCAGCAGACCAAAAAAGCAAATACAGTACAGTACTGTGTTAAATGTAAACTTCCAAAAAAATGAAGGAAAAGTTTTACAAAAAGATTTGACAAGGTAAGGAAACTGTTTCTGGGCTTGTTTCATTTAAATTAAGATGGCAAAAGTCAGTATCTTTCTTCTGCATAGTAAAGTTTCAAAGCTGTATTAAGTCAATGTTCAGTTGTAAACTTTTGAAAGAACCATAATGTTTTGTTCTGAGTTAGGAACAATCTCCATTCCCCAGGTGTTCATAACTGAGGTTCTACTGTATAGCTATACTAGCCAACCCTCGCCAATGTAGACTAGGCCTGAAAACCTATGAGATTTGAGCTTCTAAATCTTTTTGGCATTTTGGAAAACATCTCCCTCCTTCATGGAAATCTACTTGAGTCACTGTGTGCTTTGGAAGAAGTTCTCAGAGTACAAGGGGCAGGGCAAGCCTTGGCTCCATCCCCAAGAGCAGACAAGTGTGAACCCCTCTGGTGCTCTACTTTTTTCATCCAGTACTTACCTGAGGGCCCCTGTGCCCAAATGCCAAGGCCCAGCCACTTCACACTGACCATCCCCCATGTCCTTGCCCCACACTGTGTCTAGTCTGAATCTTGTAAGCACTGGGATAAGGGACACAAGTGGGGCATGGGGGGGGAACAGGGCTAGGGAGGTCCAGAAGCAACAGTGGAAGCAGCTCAAACAGGCATAGGGTAGGGGTGGTGGAGCTGAGGGCCAGTGTGGAGGCACTGATGGGGTGATTTGGGGCGGGGCCACAGCTCCAGGGCACTGAGGGGGACTGGGAGTCAGTGTGGGGTCACTGAGGGAACAGGTTATGGGGCACTCCTCTGGCACGGAGGGGACAGGCTGGGGGTGCTGTTCTAAGGCACTATGGGGGCTGGCTGCGGTCAGTGTGGGGGCAGGGCTGGGGAGAGAATGGGGGGGCTTGCTGGGGGCAGGACAGGCGTTCTGGGGGTCTGTTCAAGCAGTGGTTTGAGGGAAGACACTGTCCTGGGGAGGGAAATGAAAGAGTGGCTGGGTGGGGCTGCCACAGGCAAGGAGGGCCCCTCTGGCAGGCGTCCCCCTCCCCACCCAGCTCACTCCAGGGGCCTCCCTAGGCTGGAGGGAAGGGCCACACCCCCACCCACTACACAGGTCTCCTGCCCTCACTCCACACCTCCATTCACACTCCCCACCTGCCTGGCCTCCGGCACTCCCACCCCCTCTTGCATGGGCTCCACACAGCCTAGGCCTTGACCCCAATGCACAGCCCCTCTGCCTCCCTATAGATAAGCATCGCGCGCCCCCCTCCCCCCGCCACTACACATCCACCCTGGCCACCTCGTGTACAAAACTGGTTTTGCTCTCCACTGCGCCCCTCCCCAGTTCACCTACCCCCGTGGGCCCTGCGCCCCTCCCCCCATGGCACAGCCCCCCATGCCCGCTCCCGCCGGCCCGGCGCCCCTCCCCCCATGCCCGCTCCCGCCGGCCCGGCGCCCCTCCCCCCCAGTGACCAAGGCATCCCATACACACCCCCACCCGCCTCGCTCACCTTGTCCCTCTTTGTTGTTGGCAGCCTCCCCGTCGGCGGCGGGGGCCGGCTCGGCCCGCAGGCACTCCCGGCAGACGGAGTGGAGGCAGGGTAACAGGCGGGGCTCCCGCTCGGCCCGCAGCCGCTCGCGGCACACGCCGCACTTCTCCAGCAGCTCCAGCGCCTCGGGTCGCTTCTCCCCGCCGGGGCCGCCCGCCTCGGCCGAGGCCGCCGAGCCCGACATGGCGGCCGCTCCCCCTTTCCCGCTTCCCGCTTCTGCCGGCTCCAGCTGCACGCGGGACCCGCGCGCCGCTGGTGTAATGTTCCCCGGGAGGGCCGCGCGCGCCGCTGAGGACGGAACGTTCGCCGGGAGAGCCGCGCGCGCCGCTGCTGCTAACGGCGATGGAGCGTTCGGGGCCCTGCTGCACAAAGCCTGAGAGACAAGGGGAGCTGCGCGCGCACACGCACGCTGCGAGAGAGAGTTAGAGAGGGACAAGGCCCCCGCCGGCTGCGCGTCCTTCGCCGTCGCTCCTCCTATTGGGGGGGGGGAAACGGCTGCAGCAGCCGAGCCAATCAGCGCTCAAATAATCCCCGTGGGCGGTTCTGGGACGGTGAGGGTCAGACAAACCGACCAATCCACCCGCCTTTGGGAGGCGGGGGGCGGAGGACGCCACCTTATGTTTCTGCGTAGGGCGGGAGAAAGGACGATCGACTGGGGGTTACGCCAATCGCGGGCCTCGGAGCGCCGGTGGGGCGGGGAGGGTAGGCGTGGAAACGACAGGAAGACAGGCCAATCCGCTCCCTCGTTTGCCCGAAGGCGGCGGGATAGGCAGAGACTGGCAGGAGATGGGAGCGAATCCGCTTTCGGCGAGGCCTGCCCACCTGGTAGAGCATGAAAGGCGCTTGAGAATGATCCGTTAATAAGGTTCCGCCCCTCCGCATGCAAACGGCAACAGGCAGTGATTGACGGATCTGGAGGCCAATCATCCACCGAAGCCATCCCCGAGGGCGGGATCTTATTTGATTAACATAGGGCAGGCCCTGTAGGTTTCCAAACTGCGAGAGGAGGCGGGAGAAATCTTGGGACGGATAGGAGAGAGAACCAATCAGCTCATGAATTACCTCAGCAGCTACTCAATGACTGGCAGGAAATGAGGCCAATTACCTTCTCCTAAATTCCCGCTGCCCTGCTATTTTCTCCTCCCGGAGGGGGGAGGGGCTGCAGCCCCCCCTCCCAAAAAAATTGAGGTCTCCCTTGCTGGCTGTAACAGAAAGCGAAACCCAGTTCCCTCTCGGGGACGTGGAGACAAAAAATGAGTCAATCCAGAGTGACGCTAATGAATCTGCTGAACTCAGTGAAGTCACTCCAGATTCACTCCAGACTGACCCAACACAGAGTCCCACCCCACTGAGCTCAGAGGAGTCATTCTGGGTTCACTCTGGTTTGACCCAGAGCAGGGTCTGGCCCTGTTGAGCTCAGTAGAGTCACTCCGGATTCACCCAGACCAAAGTCTGGGCCCCCTTGAATTCAACACTCTCCCCAAAAACAGAACTTTGATTTCATAGAATATCAGGGTTGAAGGGACCTCAGGAGGTTCTAGTCCAACCCCCTGCTCAAAGCAGGACCTAACCCCAACTACATCATCCCAGCCAGGGCTTTGTCAAGCCTGACCTTAAAAACCTCTAAGGAAGGAGATTCCACCACCTCCCTAGGTAACCCATTCCAGTGCTTCACCACCCTCCTAGGGAAAAAGTTTTTCCTAATATCCAATCTAAACCTCCCCCACTGAAACTTGAGACCATTACTCTGTGTTCTGTCATCTGGTACCACTGAGAACAGTCTAGATCCATCCTCTTTGGAACCCCCTTTCAGGTAGCTATCAAATCCCGCCTCATTCTTCTGCAGACTAAACAATCCCAGTTGCTTCAACCTTCCTCATAAGTCATGTGCTCCAGCCCCCTAATCATTTTTGTTGCCCTCTGTTGGATTCTTTTCAATTTTTCCACATCCTTCTTGTAGTGTGGGGCCCAAAACTGGACACAGTACTCCAGATGAGGCCTCACCAATGTTGACTAGAGGGGAATGATCACGTCCCTCGATCTGCTGGCAATGCCTCTACTTATACAGCCCAAAATGCCGTTAGCCTTCTTGGCAACAAGGGCACACTGTCGACTCATATCCAGCTTCTCGTCCACTGTAACCCCTAGGTCCTTTTCTGCAGAACTGCTGCCTAGCCATTCGGTCCCTAGTCTGTAGCAAATAATGAAAGGGCGGCTGTGAAACAGAGCATCGGTGATCATTCAAAGAAAGCCACAAGAACAATTCTAGGTCTTTAAAACCTGTCTCACTGTGAGAGATAAAAGATGTTTGATCTATTTAACTAACTTTAGGGAAGGGTACCAGGTGAGGATGACTTGATCATGGCCTATAAGTACCTACCAGTGTTGCCAACTCTCATGATTTTGTCATGAGTCTCATGATAATGATTGTTTTCCTTAAAGCCCAAGCTCCTGGAGTCAAGTGGATATGTGATGATTTCAGCCTTCCTTCTTAAAGAAAAATGAAGTTTCTAGCCCTCGTGGTTGTGGAGAAAGCTTCAAAATGTGACCCCAGTGCACCCTAAAGACTCAAAAAGCAGAAGGCAAATTAAAAGAACACCAATATTTATTATTTGTACATAATCTCATGATTTTAAAGCCAATCTCATGAGCCTGACTCATGATTTTTGAACATTTTGGGTTGGCAATACGGCCTACCCGGGAGATTTCTGGCTCTTCAGTCTCACCCACAAAAGTTTAACAAGATCCAACAACTGGAAGAGAAAGCTAGATAAACTGAGACAAGAAATAATGCTTGGGTTTCTAACTGAGTGTCATTAACCACAGAAACGTCTCACGAGGGGGTGAGCGTCCCTGTCCCTTGAGAGATGGGGTCTCCATCACTTGGAGTCTTTAAACCCAGACCAGGTGTCTCTTTCTAACAGATCTGCTCTATCTCAGCCAGAAAGCATGTGCTGGATGCAGGCACCACTGATTTGCTATACTGGAAGTCAGACTAGATGATCAGAACGGTCCCCTCTGGCCTTGAAATCTAGGAGCAATCATATTTTTCAAAACAAAACTCTGTCCCTGGGTTCCCTACAGCCTCTGCAATTATTAAAGCTAATGGGGCTTTTTAAAATCTTGGTGATCTCCCCTCCCACCCCACACACACCTCATTTCTGCTCTTTGATTTCTGTACAACTCAAAAAGATGAGTCAGTTTAACCCGTTTCACTCCCTGACTCCCAGGGTACATCACTGCAATAAAAGACACAGAGCTGGCCCAGGTCAGCTGCAGGGCCGCCCAGAGGGGGGGGCAAGTGCGGCAATTTGCCCCAGGCCCCCACGAGAATATAGTATTGCAACTTTTTTGTATGGAAGGGGCCCCTGAAATTGCTTTGCCCCAGGCCCCCTGAATCCTCTGGGCAGCCCTGGTCAGCTGACTCGGCATGCAGGGCTATAAAATTGCTGTGTAACTGTAGACCGTGGGGCTTGGGCTGGGGTATGAGTTCCTCACTCTGAACATTTACATTGCAATTTTATAGCTCTGCAGCCTGAGATGCAAGCCTGAATCAGCTGACCTGGACTCAGGTTTTTTTATCGCAGTGTAGACACGCCGCCAGCATCCAGGCTCTTAATACTGTAGGGGATGGTTAAATCCAAACAAAGGCGTCCCACCTGCTAACACTAGTAGTGTCACAAATGCCAAACATTGAAAAATCAGGAGTCAGGCCTCAAAGAAGTCATGGGACAGGCTTAAACTCATGATTTAAAAAAAAACAACAATCAGTTTGGGGCTCATTTTATTTGCTTCCTGGTCTGAGCCCTTAGTGGGCACTTTGGGTCAAGTTTTTAAGCCTTTTTCAGCAACTCTAAGGGGTAAAAAAATTGCTTTCTACAAAAATTCAAGTTGAGAGTCTGACCTAATCCCAGGACTCCAGGTGCTGGAGCTTTCAGAAAAATATACAGGGTGAGGGTCACTTATGCACGTGTTTAATTCAGGCTCTCTCTCTCTCTCACATACACACAGAGAGTAGTAAAATTAAGCATATTTCTCCAGGATTAGGGGCCTTGTGCTTTGTTTTTAATGTTCTGGCATGGAAGGTAGAAATGGGGGACCCTGGTAATGGAATGAGGGGCACACACAGCTATTGTCATGGGGGAAGAATGGGCAACCCTGGTAGGGGAGACAAGGGAAATGGGGGGCATACATAGCCATTGGAGGGTGGGGAGAACGGGGGGACGCTGGTATGGGAGAAGAGGGGAATAAGGGGGCAAACGCAACCCCTGCCATGGGAGGAGAATGGGGGAGACTGCTGCAGATAAGGGAAATGGGGGGCATACAGAGCCTGGTGAGTGGGGACAATGGGGGATGCTGGTATGGGGGATTGGGGGCACACACAGCCCCTGCCATGGGAGAATGGGGGAGACTGCTGCAGATAAGGGAAATGGGGGGCACACAGAGCCCCTGATGGGTAGGGACAATGGGGGATGCTGGTATGTGGGGACTAGGGGGCACAAATGCCCCCTGCCATTGGAGGAGAATGGGGGACCCTGGTATGGGAGGAATGAGGCGGCACATAGAGCCCCGGGGTGATGAGGGAAAGGTGAGAATGGGGGGCACACAGAGCTACTGGCAAGGGGTAGGGGGGATGCAGAGAGTCCCTGAAATCCCGGGAGCTGGGGGGGGGTGGCACCCAAGGAGCTGGTGTGGGGGTGGGGGGAGGATGGAAGGATGCAAGAAGCCACTGGGGCTGCAAGGAGCTTGGCCTGGTGTATGTGACTGCCCTGGCTTCCTAGCCCTTGGCCTTGCCAACTCAAGGTGCAGTACATCCAAAACTCATTAAAGTCAATGGGAGTTTCCCCATTGATTCCCAGACTCCCATTGACTTCTGGGGTGGGGTTGGATCATCCCAGCCCTATAGGGAACAATGGGCCCCATCCAGCTGAGAGAAATGCTAAGGGCACAGCCCATTTGGATGCTAACGCAGTTAAGTGGAGCAATCCCAGACAAAGGCATTCATCTGTCTCCACCCCAACCGCCGCTGTGTCATGGCCCCAGGGTCCCTGGCCTGGCGTCCCTCTGCTCCTGCACCTGGCGTCCCTCTGCTCCTGCTCCCTGTCCGCCTCTCTTCTCTAGCCTGTGTAAACTCTCCTCTGGGGGAGGAGAACAATCAGAAGTGGTGTTTGCCATTATAAACAGTCAGAGATAAGAGGGAAGGTCCTTTCATGGATCAGTAACTGGTTAAAAGACAGGAAGCAAAGGGTATGAATAAATGATCATTTTTCACAGGGGAGAGGGGTAAATAGCAGAGTCCCCCAGGGATCTGTACTGGGGGGACCAGTGCTGTTCAACATATTCATCCACAATTTGGGGAAAGGGGTAAATAGTGAGATGGCAATTAAGTTTCCAGATAATACAAAATTAGTGTCAAGAGAGCTAAGTCCAAAGCAGACTGTAAAGAGATCTCACAAAACTGGGTGACTGGGCAACAAAATGGCCGATGAAATTCAATGTTGATAAATGCAAAGCACTGCACATTGGAAAACATAATCCCAACTATACATACAAAATGATGGGGTCTAAATTAGCTGTTACCACACAAGAAGGAGATCTTGAAGTCATTGTGGATAATTCTCTGAAAACATCCGTTCAATCTTCAGTGACAGTCAAAAAAGCTAACAAAATGTTAGGAACCATTAGGAAAAGGATAGATAATATGACAGAAAATATCATAATGCCACTATATTAATCCATGGTATGCTCACATCGTGAATACTGAGTGAAGATCTGGTTGTCTCATCTCAAAAAAGATATTTAGAATTGGAAAAGGTACAGAGAAGGGCAGCAAAAATTATTAGGGGTATGGAACAACATGTTTATAAGTAGAGATTAATAAAACTGGGACTTTTCAGCTTGGAAAAGAGATGAATAAGGGGGCATATGATGGAGGTCTATAAAATCATGACTGGTGTGGAGAAAGTGAATAAGGAAGTGTTATTTACTCCTTCACATAACACAAGAACCAGGGGGTCACCCAATGAAATTAATAGACAGCAGGTTTAAAACAAACAAAAGGAAATACTTCTTCACATAACGCACAGTCAACCTGTGGAACTCATTGCCAGAGGATGTTTTGAAGGCCAAAACTATAACGGAGAGCAACGGGGTTCACAAAAGAATTAGATAGGTTCATGGAGGATAGCTCCATCAATAGCTATTAGCCAAGATGGACAGGGTACAACCGCATGCTCTGGGTGTCCCTAAAGTTCTGATGGCCAGAAGCCAGGACTGGACAACAGGGGATGGATCACTGGATAATTGCCCTGTTCTGTTCATTCCCTCTGAAGCACCTGGCACTGGCCACTGTCAGAAAACAGGATACTGAGCTAGACGGACCATTGGTCTGACCCAGTGTGGCCATTTTTATGTTCGTGCTGCAGCCCCCAACAGCCCGGATGGAATGTTCCAAAGGGCTCAGCACCTGCTGAGGGGCCAGATTTGCCCAAGTGGCCCAGAATGCTGAGTGCGGAGCAATCTAGACCATCCATCTCGGAGTCTCTGTCCACCCCGTCCCATATCCACCCCCACCCTGTCCATCCATCCCCCAATTCCCATCCCCTCCTCTGCCCACCCCCTGTCCCCACCCCCTCCCTCCCTCCCTCCCTCTATCCCCACCCTGCTTCATCCACTCTCTTATCTCCACCCCCTCCATCCACCCCCTCAATCCTCACGCATATCTATCTACCTACCTGTCATCCACTCCCACACATATCTATCCACCAGACATCCATTCAGTCATCCCTCTCCACACGCACCACTCCTTCCATTTACCCATCCCCACTTACCTACCTACCACCTCTCCACCCCTCCATCCATGCCCCCATCCCCAAATACATCTGTTTACCTCCTTACCTTAGCATCATCTCCTCCCACTCATCACTGTAACATCTGAGCATCTCCCATGTTAAAACCGCTAGCAACAGCAACATGCCTAGTTGACTTCATGGAGCATCCAGCCTCAAGGGTGCTGAGCACTTGAAAGCCAGACTCCACGGGTCTCATTTTCCAAATGGCTCAGCTTCCATTCAGGCCTGCTCTACATGGGAAAGTGTTTTTTGGTATAACCTGAGGGTGAATTTAAACTGATGCAATAATCCCTTTTGTTGGACCAGCTTCTGTGGGTGAAGGAGACAAGCTGACACTCTGAGAACCTTTCCCGGACTTGAAGACAAGTTCTGAGTAAGCTTGAAAGCTTGTCTCTCTCACCCACAGAAGTTGGTCCAATAAAATTATATTACCTCACCCGCCTTGTCTCTCTCATACCCTGGGACTGACACGGGGCTACAGCAACACACTGCAAATAATAACTCCTAGCTCTCATCATCTGTAGATCTCAAAGCACTTCACAAGGCAGCTCAGTCTCATGATCGCCATTGCATAGCTGGAGAAACTGAGGCACACAGAAGGGATCGGACTCGCCCAAGGTCACACAGCAGCAGATCCAGGATGAGAACTCCAGCCTCCTGAGTCTGGTCCTCTGTTCGCTAGGCAACACTTCTCTAGTCAGCGCTCTAGGCTTGCTGCAGGGCTCTGCAGCCATGCCAGCACACCAGGGTGCACTACTGGGAAGCTTTAGGGTAAGGGTGGGAACATCGGTCAACTTGATGGTGAGGTGGGTCAAGTGTAGGCCAGGCATAGCCAGCTGGGGTTCCCTAAGCCAATTCTAGAAGCCACTGCATTTTAGTGACGACATGGTCTGACATTGTCTCCTGTCGGGCTAACTCAGCACCCTCTCCACCAGTATCGATTCACTGGGACCACATTGGTCAGGCAGTTGGCAGAGGAGGCCAGTTAACGGAGGGGAGATACAGTGGGGGGTTATCCCCAGCCGCTAGGATTGTGTAAGCAAACAGGAAGGAAGTCCTGGGGGGGTTGGGGAAGAGTAGGAAGCCAGAAGGAGGGCAGATGCAGGCAGGGCCTGCTGCAGCCTTCCCCAGACGCCAGCTGGGCTGGGAAACTGGCTACAGACTGTAAATATAACGTCTGATAAAGCAGGGTGTGGAGTGGGTGTGATCAGTTAGTGAGGTTGGAAAGGACTCTGAGGGGATCACCCAGTGTCACATCCCATGTGTTGTATGCCCCCTCTTGCCCCCCAGCTTCCCATGTCACCTGGAAGGGGGGTAGAGGGCTGTGATGTCTGTCGAGGGCAGGCTGGAATACCATTCAAAGAGCGCAGAGATCAGGCTGTGGGGCAGGACCGGCAGACGTCTTAGCTGTGCATTTGCTAGCCTTCAATGCGTTTTACCGTAGATCTGCCTGTCCTGGACTCCGTGGTTTCACAGGCCCAGACCCTCAATGGTATTGTAGGCTGCTAATTTCCATTGATTTCAGCCTCTGAGGATTTGGGCCATAGAGTTTAAGGCCAGAACGGACTATATGATGATCTAGTCTGAGCTCCAGCACCTCACAGGCCATTAAACTTGACCCCAGATACCCCTATATTAAGCCCAGGAATCAAGGTGCACTCGCCATTCTGGAAGGACACAGGGCCCCTGCTGCTAGCACTTAACTGCATTAACAAAGTTTTGGGGCAGTGAATTTCCATTGTTTTTGGAGGAAGCGGTTGGCAGTGGGGGGAGGCGCAAGGAGGGTTCCTGGGAATATCTCATCACCACTAAGCTACCATCTGTGCCCTCCTCTTCGCTCCTCCGTGCCCGAGGTTGGGCTGATCCTCTATCCACGAGGCAACATTGCTAGAATAGAGGCGGTAACCAAAGGGCTGGGAGCAGCACATCTGGAAGGCAGAATTAGCATAGGGGGAAGGGGCTCTGCTTCATAGGAGGAAGGCAGAGGTGTGAAGTGGCCCATTCAGCTCAATGTGGAGTTCTCAGCTGGATGACAACACCCCATATACAGCCTGACACAAGAGCTTGGAGGGGTGTGAACTGCTCTATTCCTTTCTGTGAGTGCTCTCCTCCCCTAGTCTCTACCCCACACCTCGGGCAGCCCACTAGATTTCATTACAGTCTCCCTGGGGTTTCATTACAGACTCTGGGGTTTAAAGCAATTTGAAAATTAAAATCAACTCCGTAGCAGGATCTGAGGAGCCCTTGACCAACTAACTTCACGGTAGCCCCGAGAAGTCTCCCCCGACCCCTCTTGTGGCATGCCAACGTTCAAGAGAATCCCACTAGGCCCCTGGATTTTCGGGATTGCTCATAACACAGCAGGCTATGTAGTGAGACCCCCATGATCCAGCGACCCCAAATTGAAACCACAAACTCTGCCCAGCCCTTGTTGTGCCGTACCAGTTTGCAAGGCAACTTGCCCCCATACAAACGCGAGGCGTTGCTTTGACTGAGTCCTTGAGTAACTGGAGTCAATCATCTTCCCTCTATTTAATAACAACAAGTAGAACTTTTCCTCGGTAGATCGGTAGATCCCAAAGCACTTTCCAAAGCAGGGGTCAGATGGGGAAACTGAGGCACAGGGAAAGGCAGCCTCTTGGCCAGTGGCAGGAATTGAGCCTGTTACCCAGCTCCGCTGAGTTGCAGCTGTAAGCAGCCTGTCCCCCCAGACCAGGCAAGTCTGACACCTCATCTTGAGGTTGGGTCATACCCTTTTTCTCGGGGTTCAGCTTTATTTCCTCCATCTGGCACAAAATCAGCATGTCAACCTCCTCTTCCCCTCAATCTGGAGTCTTCTGTTCTCTACAGATCCCCCTGCTACAGGCTACGAGCCCTGGGGTGACCCTGCTTCCTGCAGCTCTCCCCTTGACCCAGGACCTCTGTGCTGCTGACAGCTCTCTGCCCCAACTCAGCCACTCGGTGTGCTCACCGCATGGAAGAAGGCAAGGACCCGTGGGATGGGTTTTAACCAGGCCGTGATTTTATTACTCAAAGGACATCCCAGGGCCGCGTCGCGGGACAGCCCAGTGCAGTCACTCGCACCCCACCGATCCTTTGCCTGTTCTTGGGGGGCTCCCACAGCAGGGGGGAGCCAATCATCACATTGGGAGGTTCTCCGGGCACCTCTGCCCACCTGCCTTCCGGGGGTTGAGGTGAGAGCGGGCCTCGACCCGCAGCCAGCACTGCTATCAGATGCATTGGCAGAGCAGTCCCCCTGGATAGAGCCCTACATGGATACAAAACTGATATCCATGGATGCAGATCTCCGCAGATAGAAAGGGCTCCGCAGGGCACTACTGGGAGCTCCAGCTGTGAAGGCAGCAGGCCTCTGCTTGCAGGAGCCAGTGCCCCGCGCAGGCAGCTCCTCCAGCGTGGCTGTACCACACACCTCCCCCCCCCGGGCTCACCAGCAGCTGTCCCTGGTTGCACTACTGTGTGCAAGCAGCTCTCACCCTCCCAGACAGGAGTCCCTTCCATGAAGCACTATGCATCTCCTGTCCGGGAGCGTGCAAGCCACTTGTACACAGTATACATTTTGTATCCATGTAGGGCTCTACCTCTGTGATACTGTCCTGCCCCATTTGCCTCCAGGAGGGTTAGACATGATGCCCCATCTCTTAAGGGGAAGCCCAGCTACGTTACCTTTTTGGGGTCTAGAGCCTAAATCAATGAGATCCTGCTCTAGGCAACTGCCACAAGGATGGGACAACATCAGCCCAGCTGCCTCCAACCCACCCTGCATGGGCTATCTAGGAGTTCGGCCAGCCCCCTACCGAGATCCTCCAGGACCAAAGCGGCACCTAGATCAGAGAGCTGCACTCCATCCTCTTGATAAAGTTCAGCCTTCCAAATCGGCTCGAGCCTGGCGCGCGTCCCCAGGTCATTCCCCCGCTAGGTGGATAACAACCATGCCCGGTGTGTGCTCTCGGGGCGCCAGCCCGGGCAAAAGCAGGGCATGAGCTGCCCCCAGTGCTCTCTCCATCTTCTGTGCCGAGGCAAAATCACATCCCGCCCTGGGCCCAGCTGCAAGCCCCCGGCTGAAGTAGACGCTGTCTTGCAAGCCCAATGCACGATGCTGAGCCTGCAAATCCACATCCCCAGCTGCGGGCATGCTCTGATGCATTCCGTATAGACATGGAGATAGAAGCAGACGTGGTTAAAACCTGCAGTGCTTACAACCCACCACCTGTGACTCCTCCCCTCAGGTGGCTCCACGTACCACTTATAGGCCCTGGATCACCTGCGTCCTGTCGCCTGGACCTCTGACGTCCCCAGGCCAGCTAGGTGGCCATGAGCAGGAGCCATGTTCTCCTCGTGGCTAGCCCGAGTGACAGCCCCTTCCTAAGCACTGCCAGAAACTGGAATTTGGTTAGGAAGGAACAGTCCCCGGGCAGGAAGTGGAACGTACGCCCGCGGTGCCCGTTCAGGACACGGGCCCATCTCACCGGAGCGGAGCACGTCCTGTAGTTCGAGAGCCTGCCCCAAAGAGCCCCCCGGGGCTAAAGGCACCAGCTCACTGACCCAGAAGAAAGCCAAGAGAAAGGCTGCCTTGAAGAGTACAGCTTCACCCTGACAAATGGCAGAGCTGAGGAAGAACCTTGGCTAATTGCCTGTGGACCTGCAAAGTCACTGGCTTCCTGTCCCGGCAGCTTGGGCCTGAACCTCCAGCATCCTGCCGACCATGAATCCCTGACCAGGGTCCGGATAACCCGCAGACCTAGAGTAAAAGGCCACCCCGCATAACCCATTATCTATTGTCATCTTCCATAAGGCTTTACGGAGCCCTGGCTCTCCCCCCGGTGCAGCCTACAGAGTTAACTGACCTAACTTAACCCGCTCAGCCTTGTGCGGGGTGGACACCCCATCCCAAAGAGACAGACAGAGGAGGCTCCGTTGGGAGCACAACGCGCAGCTCCCATGAAGCATGGCTCATTTGGGGCAAGTCGGACTCCATGGAGTGGGCTGCATGCCCCCATGCTCACGGAGAGGTGGGGAAGAAAGCCCCAAGTAGAGCCATATCCCTCCATGCAGCAGTCTGGTAATGAGAATTCAGTTCATCCAGCAAGTGACGGGCGCATTCGCGCAGGAGCCGGCCAGGAAACACCCGCCTGGATGGGAGGATTCTGTCCTGGCCCTGATGTGCTTGAACCCGGCTGGCATGCAGCGAGAGGGTGACCAGATGTCCCGATTTTATAGGGACAGTCCCGATTTTTGGAACTTTTTCTTATATAGGCTCCTATTACCCCCCACCCCCTGTCCCGATTTTTCACACTTGCTGTCTGGTCACTCTAAGCGAGGTGGGCACACGGAAAGCCGTTCCTGGTGGAGGCTAGTAATCCAGGCGCTGCCCGGGGTGAAGCCCCTGGGATTCAGGGCCCTTGTCGAACATGGGGTTCAGAAGAGCTGCTGTCCGATTCCCCGTCTACACTAAGACCAGAGCTGAAGGCTGTGTTGAGCTTTAGGGACATGGCTCAGTCTCGTGAGTGCGAGGGACAGAGGGACGCCATGCCCCAGGGTGATCCATCTCTCTGCAGAAATTTGAGCAGAGCAGCTTCAGCTCTATAAAAGAGGGGTCACTGAGGGGCGGGGGAAGGTCTCCCCTGAGCCAGGCCCAGCAGAAATAAGCTATCACACCCAGATCAGTTCTGCTCCTGCACAGCCTGGGATACACAAGTTCGCACACACCACCCACCCCCATCCCAGTGTTTGCACAATGCCAGGGCTGGGCCTGGCTTGTCTTTTCAACAAGCACCTTTCACAGGACGACCCCTGCACTCCAGGGGGAGGAGCAGACATAAAGAGGAGACAGGCCCACACTATTTTGTAAGGGGAGAAAGTGGCTTTTATTACCTGTCCCCTGTAAACGTGCTGGGGCTGTCGGGCTTTTGAGCAGGGACAGCCAAGATCTCCAGAACTCAGTGGGAAGTTATGAACACAGTATGCTTAGGGGTGGAAATGTCCCCATCTTAGATTCATAGGACCATGGAGTGAGAAGGGACCACAAGGGTCATCTAGTCTAGCCCCCTGCCAAGAGGCAGGATTTGTTGGGTCTAAAGCATCCAAGACAGATGGCTCCAGCCTCCTTTGGAAAACCTCCAGTGAAGGAGCTTTCAGGACCTCCCTAGGCCATCTGTTCCATTGTCCTACTATTCTTATGGTTAGGAGGTTTTTCCTGAGATTTAATCTAAATCTGCTCTGCTCTAGTTTGAACCCACTGCCTCTTGTCCTGCCCTCTGTGGCAAGAGAGACTAACTTTTCTCCATCTTTTTTGTGGCAGCCTTTCAAGTATTTGAAGACGGTTCTTGTGTCCTCCCTCAGTCACCTCTATTCCAAATTAAACATACCCAGTTCCTTTGCTCTTATGGCTGGCATTCCATCCCTTTGATCATCTTTGTCACTCGCCTCTGGATCCTTCCCAGTTTCGCTACATCCTTTCTGTACACTGGTGACCAAAATTGGACACAGTCCTCCAGCCGAGGCCTACCCAGAGCCGAGTAGAGGGGTACTATCACCTCCCATGACTTGCATGCTATGCCTCTGTTAACGCAACCCAAAACTGCATTTGCTTTTGTGGTATTGCCAACCCCAAAGGTTCAAAAATCATGAGTCAGGCTCCCCAGAAATCATGCGATTGGCTTTAAAATCATGAGATTATGTAAAAATAATAGATGTGGTGTTCTTTTTATTTTCCTTTTGCTTTTTGAGCCTTTTGGATGCACTGGGGTCTCATTTTAAAGCTTTCTCCACAGCAACAAAGACTAGAAACTTCATTTTTCTTTAAGAATGAAGGCTGAAATCAGCACATATCCACTTGACTCCAGGAGCTGGGGCTTTAAGGAAAACAATTATTATCATGAGATTATCAGGGAAATGGCGGCCATCTGGGCTGGGGGGCAGTGCGGGGGGCAGGGGAATATGGGGGGTGGGAGAATGTGGGGGGAGCATTGGGGGGCTGAGGGGGCAGGAGCTAGGGGCCAGGGGCAGTGGTGGGGGAGGGGGGACAATGGAAGCTTGCCCCAGTGTTTGGGGGGCACCTGGGTTCCCCCCTCGTGAGCATTTCAGGGTGAATCTGCCCCTTGGCCATGGGGGGCTGGGGGGTGTCACCTGCCCCTCGCTCCACCCCAACCCCAAGCTGGCCAGAGGTGCCCCAGCTCAGCTGGAAATTTGGTGGGAAAACAAATCCCCACTCACACCCCATCTGCTGACCCTGACTCTGTGAAATGGGAGCCCATCGCCACCCACCCCGGTCCCATCTCCCCTTCAACTCCCATTACCCCCTGCACCCTCCTGTCTCCCCCCAACCCCCTGTCTCCCCCCTACCCACAATGCCCTGCTCCCATCTGGTCTCCCCTCAGTCTTCCGTCCCTCCCCATGCTCTGACCTCGGCCGGGCTCCCCTCCCCTTTTTAAGGAACCCAGCGAGGGGGAAGTGGGCGGACTAGTCCTCCCCCATCATTATTTTACCCCCAGTTAGGCCCAAAGTCCCTGCTGCCAATGTGGGGCTATTGACTCCTGGTTCCAGCTTCTGTCTTCCCCCAGCGCGATGTCGACAGTCGTGGGGCTGTAGCCAGGGAGCTTTTCAGCTCAGACCAACCCAGCATCTGTGGCTGGTTCTCTCGCCTGGGTTACAATGTTCAGCGTCGTCCCCAATTTCCCCTGGTTCTCGGGCCTTGGCACAGCTGGGGAACTTGCCCGTGGGTTTTACATGTGAGCTCGCAGCCGGGCCGCTTCGCAGACTCAACAGCCACCACAGTGCGAACGACCCCCAGGCGGCTCAGGCTGTCGGGACGATCCCACGACCTCTCGGGCGTGGCTGTGTCAGAGCGTGTCCCGGAGGCCACGGGCACCGGGGGTGCTGGCCACAAGCCATGGACCCTAGGGCGCCCCGTGGCCCCATGGCCCCAGCTGCCTTGTAGGGCCTGGAGCTCTCCCGTAAGACACCCTGTGTCCCCACGGCTCCAGCTGTCTTGTAGGGCCCGGAGCTCTCCCCGAGGGTGCCCAGTGTCCCCACGGCACCAGCTGCCTTGTAGGGCCCGGAGCTCTCCCCGAGGGCGCCCCGTGGCGCGGGCTCCCCATCCTGCTGCCATTAGCCATTTCCGCCACCCCCAGACAGAGGCCTTGGCACAGCCCCTCCCCCAGCCCCACGCCGAGCCGGGCTCATCCAGACGCCCTGGGGGCCGCTCAGCAGGGCCGGCTCAGATGGGTTCGGCTGCACTGGTCCTTCCGGCTCCGTCCTGACAACGCAGCGTCGTGTTGCTTCCCTCACGCTGGGGCCACCAGGCTAGAGTGGGGGGAGGATACTTGGGGGCGGGAGGGTGTCACCTCACCTAGCATCTGCCCCTACTCCCTCCGTGGGCAGCCTCAGCCGGGATCAGCGCCAGAGCCAGCAGGACCCAGGCACCCAGAGCCAGACGGGCGATGTTGCCCTGGGTGTAATCTGGGGGTGACAAAGAGGGAGGGGGGCATCAGCAGCTGATCTCAGAGGGTGGGGCAAGGAGTCACCATCCAGCTAGATCCACAGGGACACCCACCCCCTTTTCTGCCCCCCAGAGCAGAAAACCACCACAGACCCGTATGCCCATCCACCACCTCTTATCTAATCTATCTATTGCGCCACTCATACACCTCTATATCCATCCATCCATCCACAGCGACCGGCGACTGCTCTATGTGGACACTGGCTCTGATCCAGGCTGACTGGTCCCAGGCTCCTCCAGCGTCTGTCTGTCTGTCTAAGGCATTTCCAGCCCCCGCCCCCTCCACCCCCACACACAGTGCCATGGCACCAGCCAGGCCTGGCGGCACCAGCCAGGCCTGGCCACACCGCCTCAGGCCAATGGGCCCATCTAGCCTGGTATCCCGCCTCCCATGCTGGCTGCTCCTGGCTGCTTCATGGGGATGCCCTGGCCCCGCCCCCCGCCGGCCACTGATGGGCCCAGCTGCCCCTTGAGGAAACCTCCAGCTGCATCTAGAGGTGGGTTTGTGTCTGAAGCAGGAGGCTTCGTGCCCCTCCCAAATCCCTCGGTCCAGGGGGTCACTGCCCCTGAGAACAGCCTCCGTCCCTCTCCCTGGACAACCACTGGGGGAATCTGCCCTGTATCTGTGACTCAATAGATTCCCCCACCCCTGGCCCCAGTACCTGGCCACACGCTGCCCGAGCAGGTGGGAGCCGGCAGGGTCGAGTCGGTTCCCCCTGCGGGAATAGAACCAGCATCAGTTGGGGGCAGGGCTGAAAGAGCGACTCAGCGATTCCCACCTCCACCCACACGTCTCAGCATTGATCGTCAATGTCATTCTCGGGGGGGGGATTTCGTGGCTGGGGGACGGTGCCAGCTCAGCAGCCCTTGGGCTCCGACTCCTCTGTGCGTCCCCAGAGCGGGAGCAGCCTGGGGAGCATCCCCCTGGGAAATCACCCCTGCTCTGCAGCTCTCCTGGGGGCAGGGATCCCCCTCCCTCAGCTCTGAACCTCCAGCAGCAGCTGCTACTCCCCCCTGGCTGGGGAACCCTCCAGTGACTCCGTCCTTGCTCCCCGGCCGGGCGTCCCCTCTGCTGGGCCCAGGGCTCAAGGCAGAGCCTGGCTCTGAGCGTCCCATTGGCACCGAGCCCCCCCAAGGGTTCAGCTGGGTGCAGGGCTGGGAGCGCGGACACAGAGCCAGGCCCCTCACCTCTCACCACCAGCTCCACGGGGTCACTGGGGTAGGACACGGCGAACGGCTCCGATCTGCTGTGATAGGAGCAGCTGTATCTCCCATTGTGCTCTCAGCGAACATTGCTGATGGGAAACACAGCCCCAAACCCGTCCATATCCACAGATAGAAAATGGCGTCCCTCTTTATTCACCATGAACCGCACGCCCCGGCGCTGCCCCCGACACCGGATGGTCACGGCTCCCCACAGGGAGACCCCCCGCTGGGGCTCAGGGAGATGCTGGGTTTGGGGTAGCTGGGCTCTGCAGTGGGAAGCAGACAGGCCGTGAGACGCAGGCCCCGTCATTCAGCCCTGGGGCCTGTCCTCACCACGCGGCCTCAGTGGTGGGTCAGACCCGGCGGCCCTGGGGACGGGCTCCTGGATGCCTTTCCACAGGGGCCAGAGTTTCCTCTGAGTCCTGGGCTAACAGCATGAGACACGGAGCAACCCCAGCCCCTGGGGCCAGAGCTCTGCTCTCTAGCGATGACAGGGTAGTTCAGTCTCCAGGGTCCATTCACTCCCTGGCTTCTCTGCTGGGAGAGTTTGGAGACAGGACCCCTTGGTTCTGTCCCTGGCTCTGGGAGGGGAGTGGGGTCTATCATGGACTCATAGGTCATGCCAGGGGCGGCTCCAGGCACCAGCGCACCAAGTGTATGCCTGGGGCGGCAAGCCGTGGGGGGCGGCCTGCCAGTCGCCGTGAGGGCGGCAGTCAGGCTGCCTTCGGCGGCATGCCTGCAGGAGATCCGCCGGTCCCGCAGCTTCGGCGGCAATTCGGCGGCGGGTACACCGAAGGCGCGGGACTGGCAGACCTCCCGCAGTCATGCCGCCAAAGGCTGCCTCACTGCCGTGCTTGGGGTGGCAAAATACATAGAGCCGCCCCTGGGTCACTCTTGGCCTTGTGCGGTCCGTGGGGGGAACCCCCTTCAGTGAGAAGCCCTTCTCGGGGGTCCACTCTCTCTCGGGGGTTAAGCCCCTCCACCTCCAGGAGCCGCACCTCTCTGAGCCTTAGCACGCCTGTTTCTCGCCGTGGGCCCCCTCAGGAAGTTCACTTACTCTGGACCCCCAGGGCCTCCACTCCCAAAGGGGATGATGCAACCCTGTTCTCTAGACCGGAGCGACTCTCAGCCAGCGTAAAACAGGAGGGTTTATTGAGCGTTTGAACACAGCACAGGAAACTCTCAGGGTCTCAGGCCTGGCCTCCCTCAGCCCAGCACATCCAAGTCTCCCCTGCATCCTGGTGGGCTCTGCCTGCTCCCCCCTGGGCATCTGATATCACCGGCTCCAAGCCCCGCCTCTGTCCATTGTCTTCTCTGCAGGTAAACAGGGGCGCCTGGGCCTCCTCTCCTCTCTTCTGTCCTCTGGCCCCCTCTGGCTGGCTGGTCAGGTCACCGGGGTCCGGTCCTCTCTTCACAGCCCATTGTCCTCCCCCTGGCCAGAACTGGCTGTGACTCCTGAGCTGGGCCTCCGGGTCACCAGGTCACCAGTTGCTGGGGTATCCATTCTCCAGGCCATTGGCAGGGGTCCCAAGTTCCCTCTCCAGTCCTCTGTAACAACAAACTCCCTCTCCCCTCAGCTCGTTAAACCAGTAACACCCAGGGAAACTGAGTCCTGCCTCCTCTGCATGCAAACCCTTTTAAAAACAAGAAAAAAACAAGAAAATCCCGCACTTCGTCACAGGGTCTAGTGGTTAGAGTAGGGGAGGAGATGGCTGGGAGTCAGGACTCCTGGGTTCTGTCCCCGGCTCTGGGAGTGGAGTGGGGTCTAATGGTTAGAGCAGAGGGGGCTAGGAGCCAGGAGTCCTGGGTTCTGTGCACAGCACCACCACTGACTTGTAGGGGACTGTGCAAGTCTCTACTATACACTGAGATTTATAACCTTCAGCTCCGCCCATCACCCCGCAACTGATGTGTTGTCTGGGAAAGGCCCCCCCTGCTCTTCAGCTCCCCCTGGGGGCAGGGATCCCTCTTCCCTGAATCTCCAGTGGCTGCTGCTCCCCCCCCGGCTGGGGAAACCCCTATTGACTCTGTCCCTGCTCCCTGGCCGGATGTCCCTTCTGCTGAGCCCAGGGCAGAGCCTGGCTCTAAGCATCCCATCGGTGCAGAGACCCCCTGAGGGTCTAGCTGGGTGGAGGCTGAGTGTGGGACACTGAGCCGGGCCCCTCCCTTACCTGCTACAATGATCTCGATGGGGTCGCTGAGATACGACCAGCGATTCTGTTCCGTTATGGAGTGATATTCGCAGGTGTAGCTCCCTCCAGCTTCCCGGCCGACACTGGGGATGGGAAATTCAGCCACGGTCCCATCAGGTACCACCGACCGCACCTACAATGTTCGGGTGTCCAGCTTTACGCAGAAAGAACTCCAAGCCTAGGTACTGACCCTCACAGCGGATGGCGACGCTTCCCCCGAGCGCCACCACCCTGCTGGGGCTCACCCAGAAGGTGGGTTTGTTTGTGAAATTCTCACCCTGCTGTCAGCAAGAGACAGGAGTTAAACTGGGGAGACACTTGGAAACTGGGGGTAGTGTCACTGCAGAATCTATTAGCCAAGCGATGTGGCACAGAGACAGGACAGGCGGGCTGGAGGGGTCGTGGTTTCCGGACCCCGTGAAGGGGGGAGAGAGAGGGGTAAATGTAGATCCTGAGTTGTTAAAGGAGCAGTCGATAGATAAATCCGCGAAAGGGGAAGTCTGCCCAGAGCCGGCGCTCGCTTGGTGTTTCTGCTACTGCCCGTGAAACTCAGCATAAACCTGATGCCCCGGCAGCTACTCTGTTATATACCCCGGCTCTGGGAGGGGAGAGGGGTCTAGTGATTGGGGGGGCTGGGAGCCAGGACTCCTGGGTTCTCTCCTGGCTCTGGGAGGGAAGTGGGATGTAGTGGTTAGAGAAAAGGACACAGATTAGAGCCAGCCCCATGGAGGTGAAAGGCCCCGTGTCCCTTCCCCAGCCCATCCCTGGGGCAGTGGGTCTGTGCAGCTCAGGGCCCTGGGCAGAGCTCACAGGGGCTGACAGCTGAGTCAAGCTTCCCTCTCTGACCTCAGGATGCTGCGAAAGGGACACAGCGGGAGGCGGGAGCCGACCAGTCCCCCAGAAAGGGGAGGGGGCAAGAACGTGGGCACAGAACTCAAGAGAAAGTCTCCCCCCCCTCCCCCCGGCAAATGCCCCAGCTCTGACTCCCCAGCTCGTTTGCCCTTCACCCCCCACCCTCGACGTTCACGCATTGGGCCCCTCAGCCCCCCGTTCTTGCCCCTGGCCTGTGTCCCATCCCCCCCAACACCACCCCTGGCCTGTGTCCCCTCACGTCCCTGTCGCCCTCCCGTTCTTCCCCCTGGCCTGTGTCCCCTCCCCCATTCATGTCCCCCCCATACCACCCCTGGCCTGTGCCCCTCACGACTCCATCTCCCCCGTTCTGTCCCCTGGCCTGTGTCCCCTCCCTCATTCACCTCCTCCAAAACCCACCCCATCCCGTGTCCCCTCACGTCCCTGTCGCCCCCCGTTCTGTCCCCCCAGCCTGTAGTTCCCTCACATCCCCCCCATCAGGTCCCCGCCCTCCTAGTTCTGCCCCCGTCCCATTTCCCTTCACCCCCCGTTGTGCCCCTCATGCCCCCCGTCCTGTCCCGTTCTGTCCCCCCGTCCCCTATCCTCTCATGTCCCCCCCCCCGACCTCCCCACTGTAGGGAAGGGACCCCTGGCTGCCCTCAGTTAACTGGCCGCCCCGTCGCCCCCTCCGGCCCTCACAGGGAGGCCATGATGCCCTCTGGCTAAGATGGCCGACGCCTCAGCCTGGCGGGGGAACAATCCTGCCCCCCCCCCGGATGGTTGGGGTGGGGCGATGGCTGCATGGGAACGAACCCCCCGGCATCTCTGACCCTAGACTGTTTCCCAGCCCTGTGCCCCCCATCCAACTCCCATCTCTTGATCCCGCCCGTGGCCATGCGGGGGTCATTGCCTCCACCCCCCCACCTCTCCCCACTCCCGCTGGAGCTTCCCCATCTCAACTGGCTGTTAGTGTGAAAACAATCCTGCCCTCCTCCCCCACTTTGCGTGTGTGGGGAGCTACATGGGAAAGAGCCCCCCAGCCTGCCCCCCCACGCTCACCCCCCATCAGCCTGTCTCCCGCAAAGCCCCCATCTCCCACCCGGCCAGTCTCCGTCAGGGAGGGAGGCTGAGGGGATGTGGGGAGGTGAGGGCCATTATAGGACAAGGAGCATGTGGGGCAGTGGGAGGGAGGGAAGAAGAATGTGGGGGGAGGGGAAGGGGGGCTGAGACTGAGGGGGCAGGAGCTGAGAAGGGTCTGGGGGCAGGGCAGTGACAGGGCGGGGGAGGGGGATTTGGGGTCAGTGGGGTCCCCCCGTATGTGTTTCAGTCTGAACCTGCCCTATGGCAAAGGGGGGGGGGCGGTCCCCTCCCCCTCCCCCTGCCCAGCTCAGCAAGGGTAGGAAACAATCCTGGCCCCCTCACAGCTCAGACCCACTGAGGGTGGGGGGGGGCTACATGGCAAGGTGTGGGAACCAGAGAAGTGGGGGGAGGAAAGGGTATTGGGGGGCTGCGAATGGGGGGGCAGGAGTATATAGAGGGGTGGGGGAAGGGAGGGTAATGGGAGGTATGGGGGGCCATATGGGTCAGGGAATGTGGGACAGAGGGGGGTGTGGGGTAGGCTTGCCAATTTTCGAATCACACAAAATAGAACACCGTGGCCACGCCCCTTCCCTGAGGCCACGCCCCCAGCCTCACCCCTTCCCCGAGGCTCTGCCCCCCACTCCCTACATTCCCCCTCCCTCGGTGGCTTGCTCTCCCCCACCCTCACTCACTTACACTGGGCTGAGGCAGGGGGTTGAGGTGTGGGACAGAGTAAGGGCTTTGCCTGGGGGTGCAGGCTCTGGGGTGGGGCCAGGGATGAGGGGTTTGGGGTGCAGGAGGGGGCTCCGGGTTTGGGGGGGCTCAGGGCTGGGGTTTGGGGCTTGGGGTTGGGGCATGGGCTTACCTCGGGCGGCTCCTGGTCAGCGTCGCAACGGGGCTAAGGCAGGCTCCCTGCCTGTCCTGGCTCCGCGCTGCGCCTCAGAAGTGGCCGGCAGGTCTGGCTCCTAGGCGGAGGTGTGGCAGGCGGCTCTCGCCTCGCAGGCACTGCCCCTGCAGCTCCCATTGGCTGCGGTTCCTGGCCAATGGGAGTGTAGAGCCAGTGCTTGGGGCAGGGGCAGCGCGCGGAGCCCTGTGGCTCCTCCCCCGCCCCGCCTAGGAGCCAGACCTGCTGGCCACTTTCAGGGTGCAGCGCGGTGCCAGGACAGGTAGGGACTAGCCTGCCTTAGCGCCGCAGCACTGCCAACAGGACTTTTAATGGCCCGGTCAGCGGTGCTCACCGGAGTCACCAGGGTCCCTTTTCGACCGGGTGTTCTGGTCCAAAAACCGGACACCCGGTCACCCTAAGGACACCCGTTCTGTAGTAGTCCTTAGCAAGCTACAGGTGTGGGAGTAGAACTGTCCTTGTACTTCTGCCACGCGTCCTCTCTCTGTTGTCTCTATCAGTAAGCGCTGGCTGGACCCTTCGGGAATGTTTACACTACACACTAAGCCTCAGCGCTGACTCAGGTTTGAGCCCCCCTGCCGTCCACACACGAATCCTCCTGACACAGGTCGGCAAGCCTTCAGGATCCAGGTTCTAGGACCATGCTGGGGAGGGGCGAGTCAGAGCCCAAGTTCTGCTGTGATTCGGGTCCAAGCCCTGTCATTTTGCAGTGTGGACGTGGCTCAAGCCACAGACTCGAGTCAGAAGGTCTGTGTAGTGCAGTGTGGATGTGTTAGCATGGCTGTGAGACCCGGGTCCAGCAATTGTAAACCTGGGTTACGTGTGGACTTGGAAACACCAAGTCCACAAGCTCGGGTTCCACAGACCCGGGTTTATAGTGCAGTGTAGAGGTATTCTCAGTGCCCTGCGGGCAGGAGCCGGGAAACTCCCAGTCCGCAGGCAGACCTGGGTTTACACTGCAGTGTAGCTGTATTGTGATAAAGTGGGAATTTTTTTGTAATATTTTTGAGACGCCTCTGTGCGCCTCAGTTTCCCTCTGTACTTCGCATTGCTACCCCGCAGGGGGAGGGGAAGGGTTCAGTCTGTTCTTGGGTGCAGTGGAGGACAGGAGGGGTGTTTCTGGGCCGCCATGGACAGGGTCATTAAGGAACGGGTGGAAACCAGACCCAGATCAACAACGGGGCCAGAGAGACAACGCAAGTTCCAAGGACAACAACTGACACTGAACAGCGGGAAGCCCCAGCCAGGGGCGTTATGGTCTCTGCAGGGCCCTGCCTGGAGAATAAAGACTTGAGGGGTGACTGGCAAGGGGTAAAACGTGGGCGTCTGGAAGAAGCTGGCTGCACGCCCCTGGCTAAGAGGTCAGAAGGAGATAGAGCAGAGGCGCCGGAACCGGGGGGGCCATAACCCTCCTACTTTTTGAAAGTGGGGGGGTGGCCTGGCCCATCCACATTTTGCTGTGGCGGACCTTGCCCCCTTCCTTCCTCTTCCCCCCGAGGCCCCACCCCCGCCAGGCCAGCATGGAGCCTGGCTGGGGAGCCCAGGCAGTTGTGGGAGCCACGCGGACCCTCCACCTGCCTGGGGGTGCTGAGAGCAGCCCCTGGCCGTGTCCCCGCCCCCCAGGGGACCCGGCTCCAGCCAGTGGGGGGAGCTCAGAGCTGCAGCCCGGCCATGGTAAGAGCCATTTGGCAGCTGTGGGGAGCCGCGGCGCAGACCTTCCAACTGCCCTGGGCGGGGGGCCCAGGGGATGGGGACATGGGCCAGGGGCTGCTTGGGCCCCCCCCCCCACCGCAGGCACGTGGAGGGTCCGTGGCTCCCCACAGCTGCCTGCCCGGCTCTTACCATGGCCAAGCTGCGGCTCCGAGCCCCCCGCCACCACCGGAGCCGGGTCGGGGTAAGAGCCACGCAGGCAGCTGTGGAGAGCCTGGGTCCCTCCACCTGCCCTGGGCAGGAGGGACATGGGCAGGGGGCTGCTTTTGGCCCCTCCCGGGGGGGGGGGGAGCTGGGCTCCCCGGCCTTGCTCTGGCTTGGCCAGGGGTGGGGCCTCTGGGGGAAGAGGAGAGACAGGGGCGGGTCCTCCCCCCACTTTTCGGAAGACTCCGGCGTGGCTGAGATAGAGCCAAAGACGGAATCCATCCCAGCTGGACTGGTGGGTTGCTCTGGATTGACCCGATGGATGGTCTCTATGGAACAGACCCAGTACTTTGGGGAAGCCTGGGTTATACAGGGGATCAGACTAGCTGATCACAGTCGTCCCTGCTGGCCGTGGCATCTATGTATTTGGATCTTCCCTTGAGGACACCTGCTCTTTGGTAGCCTTTTGGAAAGGACAGCTACCGAGACAGAGTTGGCCTTGTATTTCTACCTTGGTGATCCTCTATGCGTACATGACCCTGCCCTCCGTCTCTGTCCATACCATCTGGGTCAGTCTAAAGCACTGCCCTGCTCAGGAGACTAAACTGGATAGGTTTAAACCAGAGGCTTTTTCTTGCAAAGAGGGTAAAATGAAACTATTTTACAACCGAGTTTATGGCTCTGGTAGCATTCATCCGCATCACTCCTTACTGCATATTTACATTCTTCTAAAGGTAGGACTTTTCTAAAACAAACATTTTGCAAAGGCTGTTGCTTGAGATAAAACCTTGATAGCTTATCACAGGCAACTGTGGTGTGAGTTTTGATAAAACCAAGTTGGTCTTTTCTTCTTTTTTTTTCAACCATTCTGCCCTAGATTACAAACCTTACAACTTGCAATTACAACATCATCCGTTAAATATGTTATACAAAGCGCAGATTGCAATAACCGATGCTTTTATACAGCTTTCAAACCACACAGTGTAAAACAGTAGTTCTCAAACTTTTGTACTGGTAACCCCTTTCACATAGCAAACCTCTGAGTGCAACCCCCCTTAAAAATTAAAAACACTTTTAAATATATTTAACACCATTATAAATGCTGGATGCAAAGCAGGGTTTGGGGTGGAGGCTGACAGCTCGCAACCCCCCATGTAATAACCTACAACCCCTTGAGGGGTCCCGACCCCCAGTTTGAGAACCCCTGGCGTAAAAGAAAACAGTATAGAAAAGTTGGATCAAGGGAGAAGTTATCAAGACTGCATTTAATGCTCTGAGGTTTTATGGCTCAGGAAGGTTGAAATAAGTTGAAAGAAGGCCGATTTCTTAAGAATCACCTTAGCTTGAACATTTCATATAATTAGTAAGCAACTGAAAACCTGTGTGGTAATTGTGATGAAGTGTGTGTGTGTGGGGGGGGGTTCTTGTTTTTTTCTTGTTTTTTCAATGGTTGGCATGCAGAGGGGGTGGGATGCAGTTTCCCTGGGTGTTACTGGTTTAACGAGGTGATGGGAGAGGGAGTTTGTTGTTACAGAGGACCGGACCTCCAGCCAATGGCCTGGAGAATGGATACCCCAGCGACTGGTGACCGGGAGGCCCAGCTCGAGAGTCGCAGCCGGTTCTGGCCAGTGGGAGGACAACGGGCTGCGAAGAGAGGACCCCAGTGACCTGACCAGCCAGTTCCAGCCAGAGGGGTACAAAGGACGGCTGAGAGGAGAGGAGGCCCAGGCGACCCTGTTTACCTGAAGAGAAGACAGAGGACAGAGGCGGGGCTTGAGGGCAGGTGATATCAGATGCCCAGCTGGGAAGCAGGGGGTCTCGGCACTGGGGAGAGAGAGCAGGCAGAGCCCACCTGGATGCAGGGAGACTTAGATGTGCTGTGCTGAGGGAGGCCAGGTCTGAGGCCCTGAGAGTTTCCTGTGCTGTGTTCAGATGCTCAATAAACCCTCTTGTTTTACACTGGCTGAGAGTCGCTATGGTCTAGAGAACAGGGTTGCATTATTCCCTCTGGGAGTTGAGGCCCCGGAGGTCCAGAGCGAGTGGACTCCCTGAGGGGGCCCACGGCGAGAGACAGGCGTGCTAAGGCTCAGAGAGGTGCAGTTCCAGGAGGCGGAGGGGCTTAACCCCCGAGAGAGAGAGTGGACCCCTGAGAAGGGCTGTCACACTGAAGGGGGTTCCCCCCAGGGACTGTACAGGCCAAGAGTGGGCACGACCTGTGAGTCTATGACACTTATATCCTCCAAGCATTGTTGGTATAAAAATAATTGTAGGTATCTCTTAAAATTAAGGCTCCGGCATGTTTGGAATGGTCTAACATCAGAATAAATTATAATAATTGTATGAACAGCCATTTCTGCATCAATACTGAGGTCTAGCACCCAGGGCCGGCGCAACCCATTAGGCGACCTAGGCGGTCGCCTAGGGCACAGCTATTTTGGGGGCGCCGGCGCCGCGGCCGCCCGTTCAAATTTGGGGGCGGTACCTTCCGCCGCCGCTGTTGGGGGCAGCATTTCGGGGGCGGGACCTTCCGCCGCCTAGGGCGCCGGAAGAGCTGACGCCGCTACTGCTAGCACCTACAAGTGTCCATTTGGATCATGTGTCTATCTGCAAAAGCCATTTATCTGTCACACAAAGGCAGGGGGTGGATTCGCCAGCCCTTGAAATCTTTTAACTCAAGACTGGATGTCTTTCAACCACAAGTCCTTGCACTGGATGAAGACCACACTGGAGGAGGTTCTAAGGCCTGTCTTATACAGGGGATCGAACTAGATAAGTGGCGCTCAACCTTTCCTGGCTACTGGACCCCTTTCAGGAGGCTGATTTGTGTCTTGTGTACCCCCAAGTTTCACCTCCCTTAAAAACTACTTGCTTCCAAAATCAGACATAAAAATACAAACGTGTCACCAGGGGCGGCTCTAGCTTTTTTGCCGCCCCAAGCACGGCAGGCAGGCAGCCTTTGGCGACATGCCTGCGGGTGGTCCGCCGGTCCTGCGGCTTCGGCAGCATGCCTGCGGGTGGTCCACCGGTCCCATGGCTTCGGCGTACCTGCTGCTGAATTGCCGCCGAATCCGCGGGACCGGCGGACCTCCCGCAGGCACGCCACCGAAGGCTGCCTGACTGCCGTCCTCGCCGGGACCGGCAGGCCGCCCCCCGCAGCTTGCTGCCCCAGGCACGCGCCTGGAGCGCTGGTGACTGGAGCCGCCGCTGCGTGTCACAGTCCACTAGTACTGACAGAGTGTCTGTATGAAATGTTAGTTTGTCCTGACTTTGCTAGGGCTTTTTATGTGGCCTGTTGTAAAACTAGGCAAATATCTAGATGGGTTGATGTACCCCCTGGAAGACCCTGGACTAGATCATCACAACGGTCCCTTTTGGCCTGGGAATCTATGAATCTAAGAAAGGAATCCTGTTGGGTTGACGTGTTGAAGTTCCTTGTGAAAATCCTCGGCTTGGTGTCTGCTGCAAAAGTATATAAGAGCAGCCAGACTGGGTTGATCCTTCCAGCCCGGTATCCTGCCTTCTGACAGTGGCTGAACAGAATAGGGTGATTATTGAGTGATCCATCCCCTGTTGTCCACACCTTGCTTCTGGCAGTCAGAGGCTACGGACACGCAGAGCATGGGGTTGCATCCCTGACCAGCTTGGCTAATAGCCATTGATGGACCTAGCCTCTAGGAATTTATCTAATTTTTTTTTTTTTAACCCCATCATAGTTTTGGCCACCACAACATCCCCTGGCAAGGAGTTCCACAGGTTCACTGTGTGTTGGGTGAAGAAATACTTCCTTGTGTCTGTTTTAAACCTGCTGCCTGTTAATTTCATCAGATGACCCTTAGTTCTTGTGTTATGACAAGGAGTAAATAACACTTCCTTATTCACTTTCTTCACACCAGTCATGATTTTATAGACCTTGATCATAACCCTTCTTAGCCATCTCTTTTCCAAGTTGAACAGTCTGTCTTATAAATCTCTCCTCATACAGAAGCCGTTCCATACTCCTAATAATTTTTGTTGCCCTTCTCCGTACCTTTTCCAATTCCAATATATCTTTTTTGAGATGGAGTGACCAGATCTGCACGCAGTATTCATGATGTAGTCGTACCATGGATTTATATAGTGCAGCGTTTCCCAAACTTTTTTTGCCACGGAACACTTTTGCCTATTACGGAACACTTATAATATTATTTTGTAGTCGTTTGGTTTTCAAATAAAAAATTGCGTTATTTATGCTCAAATATATTTTATTTTATAAAACAAAGCAAAAATACAAATTTAAAATAACAATTTCTAACTGGAAAGCGCGTATAAAGTAGTACAAAAATCAAATGCAAGAGTCAAAATTAAAAACAGTGTTCTACTTAAAAAACCCTGTTTTTATATATACACAAACACCAAACAAATTAGATTTTTACTAGGAAAATCTATTTTTATAAACAGAAATACAAATTTGCATTTAATTGGATTGGTTTTTCTATCACAAATTTGCTTAATATTAGGAATAATAATATTAGGAATAATGCTGGAAAGTTGAATCCTCATGTCAGGCACAACATCAAGTCTATTCCTATGTTTGGTCTTTGTTGCAGTATAATACGAAAATCCTGCGTTCAGTTTACGCCATGATATTCGATATGAGATCTAACAATAACCGGAAAAAGAGTTTTATATTAAATGATAGTCATTCAAAAAGAGTTGTAAACTACGCTTCAAATATGCCAAATTTAAAATAAAAAAAAATGTAAATTTAAATTTAAAAAAGACCCTTTTTTTTAATTACAATTCTTTCACGGAACACCTATTCACATCGTGCGGAACACCAGTGTTCCATGGAACACAGTTTGGGAAACGCTGATATAGTGGCATTATGACCTTTTCTGTCTTATCATCTATCCCTTTCCTAATGGTTCCTAACACTTTGTTAGGTTTTTTGACTGCCGCTGCACATTGAGAGGATGTTTTTAGAAACTAGCCACAGTGACTGCAGATAGTTGAGGCTTGTTTGTAACAGCTAGTATCTTCCTTGGCTCTGGACAGAAAGCCTGCAATGAACCACAGAAACCTTGTCTCTGGGTCTCTCACCCTTTGATGCGCCCCCTTGTGGGCAGGCATGGTGCCGCAGGTGAGCCCTGCCTCGATTTACTCCTCACCTGGCATATATACAGATCCAAGCAGGCTTTCCGGTATTAAAGAGCACCTCGCTGTGGAGGGGCTCGTTTATTAACAGAAAAGGCCAACATAAAATATCAGCGAAAGCTGCCTCCCAGCATCCTAGCTGGGAGAGCAAGCCAGTCCCACTCCATCCGCTGCCCCCACTCTGTGTCCACGGCTCACCTGCATCCAGACTCTTCCCTGGGGTTCTCTCGACTCTTAGGGTCAGGTCTCTGGCTGCTACCGGGGTGGAATTCTGCCCTGGAGTCCGTGGAGATCAGTCCCGTTCCTGTCAGGCTGGGCTTCCTGCCACTGTTCGGGAAAGCCCCTGCTGAGACCTGGCCCGGCTGGATGTCTGCCCTCTGTGTGCCTTGCTCTAGGACAGTGGCTCTCAACCTTTCCAGGCTACTGTACCTCTGGCAGGAGTCTGATTTGTCTTGCGTACCCCCAAGTTTCACCTCACTTGGAGATACGGGGCCTTGCAGTGTGGGGAAATTGGGGGGAAGGTCTGCGACGGGCAGTAACTGCCCCCCATAGGGATCCCCTGTGCCCCCAGCCCAAGGGCCCCGCCAGGCCTCAGGGGATTGGGGGTATTCCTTCTCCTGCAGGTTGGGGGGACGGGGAGTCTCCTTCCTGAGGGCGTCTCTCTAACCACAGAAATTCCCTCCCTTCTCCAGAGACAAGGACCTGGAGGCCAGAGCTGCCGGAGCCAGGTGAACTGGAGACCAGTGGGGAGGGAGTCGGCTTTGATTCTGAAACAGACTGTAGATAGCTATCTAGATAGATAGATAGATAGATTGGGGATGGATAGATGGAGGGGTGATCCGGCCAAGCACAGAGCCCTGACACACTCGGCACAGGGCTGGGTGGGTGCTGATCTAGTGGTTTGAACGGGGAAGGGGCTGGGAGCCAGGACTCCTGGGTTCTCTCCCTGGCTCTGGGAGGGGAATGGGATCTAGTGGTTAGAGCGGGGGCTGGGACTTAGAAGCTCTTGTTTCAGCTCTGAGGCCCTTGGGGGATGGGACATGAACAGGCGCTGGCAGAAGGCCTGGAGGTAAATGCCCAACAGCCTTCGCCCTGAAGCGATGCTGCCCCCCTCCCCCGCCCTGGTGAGGGATGTCGAGGGAGGCCCCATTTTGCTCCCTCCCCAGTCATAGATTACTCCCAGCTCCGTCAATCTACGACTCCTCCCCCTCCATCTCTGCCCTTGCCCCCCCCCACTTCCATCACATGAGTGTCCATGGCCTCCCCCCACAGCTCCCCCAAGGCAAGCCAGGGTGGGTAAAGGGGGCTTGTGGCCCCGCACAAGCACAAAGTCAGCTCTGCTGGGCTGTGTGTCATGGCCCCCATACTGCTCCGAGCGGAATTACCTATAGTGCTGGGGAGGATGGGGCTGAGATCACTTCTGCTGCCCCCCCAGACTTCGCGCTGAGTGTGATCAGCTCTGCCCCTGCCCGCCCAGGTCCCAGCTCAACTGCCCCCCTCTCTCCAAACCCACCCAGCCTCAAACCCACCCGCTCCCCAGCTCCACTCGATGGCACACACCCTCCAAATCCCCACCACCACCTCAGCCCCACTGGCTCACCCGTCCGTTCTCTCCTGCGCCCCTCCCCGTCCCCCCCACCTGGGCCTGATATAGTTGGGGTGATCACCTGGCCATTAGAGGCCAGGCTGAGAAAGCCCAGAGGCCCTGTCTTGTCACTGGGGGCCAGCAGGGTTCTGGGACTCAGATCTAGGAGATGGGTCCTGGCCTAGGCCGGCTGGAGATGAGGGGCCCGATTCCAAGTTATGCTTGGCCCAGGGATGGGGGAGCTTTAATCTGCCGTTGCACCCCCCCCCCCCCCCCCCCCCCCCCCCCCCCCCCCCCCCCCCCCCCCCCCCCCCNGCCTGGCTGTACTGCCCTACACCCGGCTGCCTAGGAACTCCCCCACCCCCCACCCTGGCACATCCCCTGTGCTGGGTCCAGGCAATGGATCTGATTACAGGGGTCAATCCGGCTCCGCCAGCTCCCTGCCCCCAGGCTGGGCTGCCGGGCTGGGTCCTACAGGTAACCGAGCGCCGGTGTTCATCTCGGGGCATCTGAAAAGACGCGCCCCCCCCCCCAGCTCCTGGCTTCGAACCGGGGCAGGAGCTCCCCTGGGCAAAGGCCTTCGGGGAAATATCTGGCGCCCCGAGCCTCAGCCTGGAGCTAGCAATGGCAGCTGGTGGCAGATAGGCCAGGGCCAGGCTGGGCAGGGGGGTGGGGGTGCTGCAGAACCTGTCCCGGGGCAGTGAGGTGGGGGAGGGGCCCTCAATCTGGTCCTGGGGAGACCCTAGCCGGGCGCCAGGAGCTGGTGCCAAACAGGGGGCAGCTGAGTGAAGCCCAGCCCACAAAAGCTTCCAGGGAAGGGTGAAGAGCTGAATTGATGGGCTGGGGGGTGGGTTCTAATTCTGTCCCCAGCTGCCGGGGCGGGGGAGGGGGTCAGGGTGATTTCCCTGCCTCTGCCAGAGCCCCCCACCCCAGATCCTGCTAAACTGTCCCTCCCGGACGGCTGATCCCCAAGGCCTCTTGACACACATAATCTCAAGGTTTCCCAAAGCCACCGGAGGGGGTGGGTGAGCAGGTTGGACAGGGCTCCCCATTGCTCTCCAGAGGCTCAGCTTTCTTTGAGTCGGGGGGATAGTGTCAGTCTTTACCTCTTGTTAAGGCTGGGACGGAAACCTTCAAAACGTGAGCTGATGCAATGGCGCTGCCCGGCTCTGCAGAGAGCGTGCGTGTGTGTGTGTGTGTGTGTGTGTGTGTGCGCTTCCCGAGTTCGACCAACACAGCGATGCTGCCTGGTTCTGCTGAGAGCCTGAGCCCATCGTGTGTGGAGCCTGAGTCTGTTGTTGGGGGAGCAGGAGTTGCTCTGGGTGTCGGCAATCCAGAGATGCTGCCTGAGTCTGCCAAGAGCCAGAGCCTGTCGCTGGGAGCAGGTGGAGTTGCCCTGCATGTAAGCGATGCAGCAACGCTGCCTGAGTCTGCAGAGAGTCTGACCCATCGCTGGGAGAGGGGGGAGCTGCACCAAGTGTAACTGATGCAGCGACGCTGCCTGAGTCTGCCGAGAGCCTGAGCCAAGACTGTGAACTGCTCCGTATCTGGGTCACAGGGCTCAGGCTGTGGGGGGATTAGCCATGCTGGGGGCTGCTCCTGCCCATGGGGGGGCAGCCGGGCCCTGCAGACTTTGCCCCTGGCCTTGCTGGGCCCTGTGTCGTGCTGAGATTTGGGGGCTTGGCCTCATTGGGGCTTGGCCGCTCCCTCATCCTGGCTTGGCCCTCCAGGCTACTATGTGTTTTCCCCCTTCCAGGGTAGCAAAATCTCTCCAGACCAACTATCCGGCTGCCTTTCCAGGCTGCTCTCTAACCTGACTATGCCCCTTTCCCAGTAGCGGGCAGGGGAACCTGGGCCCACACGACTCCAGGGTCCAGCCCAGGGACCCTCTATCCAGCAACCCCGGTCTGCTCACTCCCAGACCTCGTTGCTATTTCCCTGTGCTCCTTCCTATGTCCTTCTTTTTCTCTTTCTCGGTGTTCTGGCCCAGCTGTGGGGTCCAACTCAAGCTCCCACGGGGTGACTGCAGCCTGCTTCCCCTGCAGCCTGTTTCTGCTGGCAGCTTCCTGTCTTTATACCAGCCCTGTCTGTCCTTCTCAGATGGGCTCCATCATCAACCCAGGGTCACTTAGCAGGGGCGTGGCAGGGAGGGGGAAATGTTCCCTCTACCCTGGTAGCTCTTCCAGGCTGCTCCTGCTCCAGTCCTGGACAGCCAACTGGACAGCCCCCATCCACATGCAAACCCTCTCAACCCAGTGGAGTGTTGCTTTCAAGACGGGCCAGTTGTGGAGTGGGGAGGGGTGAGTAGAACCAGCCAGGCTAGTGCGTGTTCATCCCCCCACCCCCCAATCCATGGCCACCAAACTGGACTGGAGACGCCACCATCCATCAGCATCTGCGGCACCTCGCCTCCTCCTGAGGGAAATCCCCCGTTCCCCGGGCGGCCTGCTTGATTTCTCAGCAGCTCTGGTGATGTAGCATGGGGAGGTTTCGGACGTCAGCTCTGCTGGAGGAGCTACGTCGAGTGAGGCCCATAGGGCATCTGGCCTGGGGACTGAGGGAAAGATGATGGGGCTACGAGGCAGGTAGGGCAAAGAGCATTTATTTCAGATCGAGACAGACATCGTTAGCACGATTAGAAAATAGAGGATAACCCCCGAAAAACACGGCACCAGGAAAATGGGGGGCGGGTGTGGGAAAGGGAGGGAGCCCTGGGAGGCTACTCCATTTCAGCCAGTCGCCCGCTGTGCCCCTGGCACTGGTGTGCGGCCACTAACAATACAATCTACCGAAGACGAACACGGTAAAGTACCCGGCACTGCACGTCCCCCCACCCTGCCCCAGCATGTCCCATGGCAACGTGACAGAGCCCGTCCTCAGCAATCGGCCCCTCCTTGCTCTCTGTGCCTGGTGCAGCGGGGGCCGTGTTGTAAGGAGATGGTGACCAGGCACGAACCCCAGTATCTGCCGTGCGGCCTCCATCGGAGAGGAGACCATGGCAGCCCCGAGACGCAGCGGATGCAATGGGGCCCGGCGTCGCCTGGGACAGTCCCGCGAGGTCATGGCCAAGCCACTCGGGATACCAGTTCTACCCCACAGCGTGGCCCCGTGGGCGTGCCAGCTGCCCCCTTGCTGAGCCACATGCCGGGGACTGGCCACAATCACGCCCCCAGGAAGAGGTGGCTGGGAGCTGCTGGAAGGTAACCTGTGGCTGGAGACGCTGCCAGACCCAAGGGGCCAAGCTCCGGTGCCTGGCTGAAAAATCAGATTGGTCAAAGAATAATAATTAGGGGGCAGGGTTGGGGCGGGGGGAGAGGACGGGACCCACCCTGTGGTTCTGAGCTTGGCTGGGGAAAGTACCAGCTCCTAATGGGTGTGAAAGCATCTGGGGCTCAGCCTGCAATGCGTCCCGCCCCCTAGAGCTGGGGGCTGCCTCTCTCCCCACCCCGCCCGGCCTCTCCGCTGTCTGCCCCCGGTTTCCCTGCCTTTTCCTTTGCAGTCCTCCCCCCGTTCCTTCCTGCACCCCCCAGCGCTCCCCTCCCCCATCCTACTGCCCCCCATGTCCTCCTGAGCCCTCCCTCAGCCTTTCTCCTACCCCCCATCCCCTCCCTCAGCCTCTCCCTGCCCCCACCCCCATATCCCCCTAGCCCTGCCTCAGCCTTCCTCCTACCCCCCTCATCCCCATATCCCCCTCCTGCCCCATGTCCCCTCACACCCTGCCCCAGCCTTTCCTCCTACCCCCTGTGATCTCCCTACTGTCCTTCAGGCTGCCCCCAGCTTCCCTGCTGTCCCCACCTGCCCCTGTGACCTCTCAGCTCTCCACATTTCCCTGCAACCCCCTCCTGCCCTCTATACCCCACATCCCTGTGACCCTTCAACCTTTCTGCCCCCATCCCTCCACATCCCCCTGCCCTAGTTTCCTGCCCCAGGCTCCCTGAATGGGTCATTGCAGGGTGGGGGCTAACTCTACAGCACAGACTGGCTTCATCCCCACCCCTAGCCCCCCAAATAAACGGGAGAGAGCGGCCATTTTGACTGAGGGACAATGGCCAGCTCCCTCAGTGTGTCTACACTGCGCACTAAGCCTGGCTCTGACTCAGGTTTGAGCACCAGGCCCCCCCGGCCGTCCACACACGTCGGTCTGACTTGCTCAGCAAGCGCACCGGGCCCAGGGCCCTGCTAGGGGGGGTGGGTCCCAGGCCGAGTCCCGCTGCGACGGGGGTCCAAGCCCCAGCATTGTGCAGTGTGGACACAGTTCAAGCCGCAGCCCAGAGGCAGAAGGGCCGCGCGGTGCAGTGTGGATGCACTAGCCTGGCTGGGAGACCGGGGTCAGCATTTGCAAACTCAGGTTTAGAACGCAATGCGGATGCTCCAGCGCAGGCCTGGACACACCGAGTGCACAGGCCTGGCTCCCCCAGCCCCGGGTTTACAGTGCAGTGTGCACACAGCCTACATGCGGAGATGGGGCAGAGGCCAGAAATATCCTCCAGCAGCCCCTCGGTGCTCCTCTGACAACCCCACAGAGACTTGCTGGGTCCCACAGCAAGCGCACCCCTCCCCCGAGGTGCGGGAACAAAACCTACTCCCTCATGTGCGCGTCTGTGTTTCTATCTGTCTCTCTCACATACACACATGAGGAGGGTTCTCTCTCACACGTGCATGCACAAGAAGGGTTCTCTCACACACAAGGAAGGTTCTCAAACACACGTGCATGCACAAGGAGGGTTCTGTCACACATGTGCGCACACGAGGGTTCTCTCACACATGTGCATGCACGAGGGTTCTCTCACACACACATGTGCACGAGGGTTCTCTCACACGCGCATGCACGAGGAGGGTTCTCTCTCACACACACATGGAAGGTCTCTCTCGTGGACACATACAAGGAGGCTTTATTCTCTGTCATATACACAGGTTTCACAGACAGACAGAAACACCGGAGGAGATTTCTCTCTCTCTCTCTCTCTTTCTCTCACACGTTTCACACTAGGGTTGCCAACCCTCCAGGACTGTCCTGGAGTCTCCAGAAATTAAAGATCAATCTTTAATTAAAGATTATGTCATGTGATGAAACCTCCAGGAATATGTCCAGCCAAAATTGGCAACCCTGTTTCTCACACACACTCACACAGTTACAGGTTTCACACACATGAGGAAGTTTCAGATACACACACACACACACGGGAGGTTTCATGCACGCACAAGGTTTCATACAGACACATGCACATAGGAAGAAGTTTCACACACACACAAGAGGCAGCTTCACATACACAGGCATACACATGGAGGCTTCACACTCCCACACCTGCACACATGGTAGAAAGTTTCTCACACACACACACGAGGAGGTGTTACACACACATAAGAACATAAGAACGGCCAGACTGGGTCAGACCAAAGGTCCATCTAGCCCAGTATCCAGTCTTCCGACAGTGGCCAGTGCCAGGTGCCCCAGAGGGAATGAACAGAACAGGGAAGCATCCCGTCGCTCATCCTCGGCTTCTGGCAAACAGAGATTAGGGACACCATCCATGCCCATCCTGGCTAATAATAGCTATTGATGGACCAATCCTCCATGAATTTATCTAGTTCTTTTTTTAACCCTGTTATAGTCTTGGCCTTCACAACATCCTCTGGCAAAGAGTTACACACACACACACACACGGATAGACACACATAAGGAGGTTTATCACACACACACTCACATAGACACGTGGGAGGAAGTTTCACACATGACATTTCACACACATGGATGGACGGACATCCACACGAGGTTTCACATACACACGGACGCACAAAGAGGTTTTTCTCACACGCACACACGAGGAGGTTTCTCACACGCACACGGACATGCAAGGTTGTTTCTCACACACACGGACATGCAAGGAGGTTTCTCACACACAGACACACAAGGAGATTTCTGACACGCGAGAGGTTTCTCACTCACACACACACACACGAGGTTTCACATACACACGGACGCACAAAGAGGTTTTTCCTCACACACACACACGAGGAGGTTTCTCACACACACACGGACATGCAAGGTTGTTTCTCACACACACGGACATGCAAGGAGGTTTCTCACACACAGACACACAAGGAGATTTCTGACACGCGAGAGGTTTCTCACTCACACACACACACATACGAGGTTTCTCACACACACACGGAGGTTTCTCACACCCACCCACGGACAGACCGCCCCCCTGCTGCTCTTGTCTTGGCACGCTGCCTGTGCGCTCTCACACCATGTCTACACGGAAGGAAGCGGCCCGGCCTGGCTGTTCCAGACTAACTACTCCACACTGGCTAGTGCCATCTAACAGAGCTATTCTGGACTCCCTGGACCAGGCTGGCCTGGTCCTTTGAGGGCCAGCGCCCTGGGGCCCTGCTGGGAAGGGATGAGGCCAAGCCTGGCAAGGGCTGAGGGGGCTAGCACCTGTGACCGGCCTGGCAGAGCAGAAGGCATCTGGGCCTGCCGTCGGGGCTGGGCAGAGGCGTCGCTTTGGGGGCAGAGTGATTGTCCCGGGATAGAGTTCCTTTTCCCATGGAACAGCGCGCCCACCTGGTGCTGCTGTTCCAGTCACTCTCTCTGTCCGGACGAGGTTTTAGATACGGCTGAATCGTCGTCCCTTCGCAGGGCAGACTGGCTGCGGGGCCGGTGACTCTGTGCACTCCCCAAGTGGCCCGCGTTATCATCCACGCCCCAAGGATGCCCAGAGCCCAACTCTGGGCCAGATCCTTCTGTACGGTCGTTGCAGCTGCCCCCCGTAGATTCCCACGCCCAGCCCAGGGGAGTAGGAGCATGTCAGTGTGTGTCAGCAGCGGCACCAGCTCTCCCTCCGGGGGACGAGCACCCCAGAGGGTGGCAGCGCGGGAAGTGGTGCCCCCTTGGTTCCCACACCCTCCCCCGAGGAAGGCGCACTCTGGGCAGAAGTGGCATAGGAGCTGGCACCCCCCTGAGTCCCACCCCCTCCCCCATGGGAAAGGAGTGGGCATGACAGCTGGCACCCCCTCAGTTCCCCATGTGGGAGGGATGCCCCAGAGGGTGGCAGCGCGGGAACTGGGGACCCCTGATTCCCATGCCCTCTCCTCCCATAATGGAGAAGGCCGCCAGGGGCGTGGGAACCACTGCCCCTTGGTTCCCACGCTCCACGCCGGGGCAGCTACTCCTGGTGGGTCCTCTGGTGGCGGAGGAGGTGGGAGGTGGCTCCGAAGCCCTTCCCGCAGTCGGCGCACTTGTAGGGGCGGTCGCCGGTGTGAGTGGCCCGGTGCCGGGCCAGGTGGGCGTCGCGGGTGAAGCCTTTGCCGCAGACCCCGCACTCGAAGGGCTTCTCGCCCGTGTGGGTGCCCTGGTGCCGGGCCAGGTGGGCGCTGCGGGTGAAGGCTTTGCCGCAGACGCCGCACTGGAAGGGCTTCTCGCCGGTGTGGACGAGCTGGTGCCGGGTCAGGTGGGCGTCGCGGGTGAAGGCCCTGCCACAGATACCGCACTGGTAGGGGCGCTCGCCGGTGTGGGTGCCGTGGTGCCGGGTCAGGTGGGCGTTGCGCCCAAAGGCTTTCCCGCAGTAGGTGCACTTGTAGGGGCGTTCGCCGGAGTGGGTCTCCTGGTGCCGGGCCAGGTGGGCGCTGCGCCCAAAGGCTTTCCCGCAGTGGGTGCAGGCGTAGGGGCGCTCGCCCGCCGGCGGGGGCGGAGTCAGGGCCGGGCCCTTGCTGCGGTGGCTGCAGGCATAGGGGCGCTGCTCTCCGCCTGAGTGGGTGCCCAGGTGCCGGGTCAGGTGGGAGCTGCGCCGGAAGCCCTTGCCGCAGTACGGGCACGTGTTGGCCTTCTCACCCATGGGCGTGGCCGGCGGGGGGCTCCAGCAGCCTGGGGTTGTGTGTGCAGCCAATCCTCCAACGAGCCTGCCTGCAGCCTGGCTTCGCTACCAGGACTGTTCCCTTTGGCTCCTCCCAGGCAGCTTCGGGGATCCCCCTCCTTCTTCCCTGCTCCCTGTGAGGACAGAGAATCCAGCCGTGAGTTGCTCCTGCTGCCCCATTTCTGGTGAGAGGCAGCGTGGTCTAGCGGATAGAGCACTGGGACTTGGGGCACCTGGCTTCTATTCCCGGCTTTGGCCTCCTGGGCGACCATCCTGCTCCGTGCCTCAGTTTCCCCATTTGTACAATGGGGATTACACTACCGAGCTCCATCGTCAAGGGCTATGAGCTCTATGGATGGAAAGCACTGGGCATTATTATTAATATAGAACCAAGGGCCGGCAGCTGAGCCTGGAATCAGCTGTCTCCAGGCTGACTCACGAGTACATCTTAGCACCAGCAGAGCTGCTTGGTAGCCGGCCAGCCTGACTGGCTGAGGGGGAGGCAGCTTAACTCTTATGCCTGCCACTATGACTGCTCCTGCCCCAGCCTTGCCTCCCAGCCTTCTTCCTGTCCTGCTCTGGTCTGCTCCTTGCCTGGTTTCTGCCTCTGGCTCCGGCCCTGGGCTTGACCCCTGGTTCCTGACTCCAGCGCCGACCACTAGGCATGACCATCCACACCCAGGCTGTTGACACGGATTCTCATTTATGCCCAGGCCATATGGCGCTGCCATTGGTGAAACTGAGAGGCAGGCCCCCAAGACAGCAATGGGGCTCAGAAGGAGACACCCCCAGCCTTCCTCTAGTGGAGGGGCCCAGGCCTGCTTCGGCATCAACTCCTCCAGGGAAAGGCCTGGTGGGGTTAATGACCAGGGGCAGTGGGGTTGGTAAGACATGGATCCCCATGGGGGAGGAATGCTCGGGTGGGTGTCAGCACGGGAACCAGCACCCCCACATTCCCACCGTGACAATCAGCTGTGTGAATAGGCGACTCTTCGGTTGACTGGCAGTTCCAAAAAAATTGGGGAAAAACAAATCATTATTGGGTCAACCCCAAAATGATTTTTTTTTTTTAATGTTGGTGAATCTTAAAGTTGAAACAATAATTGTTTTGGGTCAAGTGAAATCTTTCAGTCAACCCAAAACATTTTGAGTCGATTTCAAGTTTTAAAAAAATGCATTTGCCTTTTAAAAATAAAATCGAAGGCAGATCCTAACCGGAAAGTCATTTCAGCCGGCAATTCATATAGAAAATGTCATAAGGAAACTTTGGACTTTTGGGGAATTTTTGTTGTTTATTCTCCCCCCGCCGCGACCAACAATTTGCTGAATCAGACATGAATTCAGGAAGCATTTTTGGCCTCACTGAATCTACAGTTTTTGCTGAAAAAAACATTCCACTCAAAAAATGTCACTGAACTCTAGTTACTTGCTACAGGGGCTCTGGGCGGCTTTGCTGGAACTCCCATGCCCCCCTGCAGGGTTCCCAGCTGGTCTAACTCCCTGCTCACCTGATTCCTCTCCGGTGTTGTCCTTTCCTCCAGGCCCGACTGTGGTCACATCCCCAGGAGCTCACAACAGAAAATCCTACTGAGGGAAAGCATTAGGGTAAGGTCAGGTGTTCCGTGACAGCTCCTGGGACGGTTCTACACTCTCTGCTTCAGGGATCCAGCCAATCTAGAGCTATTTGGGGATGGGACAGGACTAGAACAGGGCAAATAATGGAGTTTTTGATTAACTGGCAATTTTGAAAAGTTGGGTGGGAAAAAGAGAGTTTCTGGTCAGAGCAAAAATGAAAGTTTTTAAAATCGTAAAGTTGGACAAAAAGTTTCACGTCGAGTCTTATTATTAGCAGGAGTGTTGTGAGCAAGACACGAGAAGTAATACTTCCGCTCTTCTCCGCGCAGATTAGGCCTCAATTGGAGTACTGTGTCCAGTTCTGGGCACCACATTTCAGGAAAGATGTGGATAAATTGGAGAAAGTCCAGAGAAGAGCAACAAAACTGATTCAGGTCTAGAAAACCTGATCTGTGAGGGAAGATTGAAAAAATTGGGTTTGTTTAGTCTGGAAAAGAGACGACTGAGCGGGGACATGATAACAGTTTTCAAGTACTTAAAAGGATGTTACAAGCGGGGAGAAAAATTGTTCTTCTTAACCTCTGAGGAGAGGACAAGAAGCAATGGGCTTAAACTGCTGCAAGGGAGGTTTAGGTTGAACATTAGGAAAAACTTCCTAACTGTCAGGGTGATTAAGCACTGGAATAACTTGCCTAGGGAGGTTGTGGAATCTCCATCACTGGGGATTTTTAAGAGCAGGTTAAACAAACACCTGTCAGGGACGGTCTAGATAATACGGGGTAGGCAACCTATGGCACGCGTGCCAAAGGCGGCACGCGAGCTGATTTTCAGTGGTCCAGGGGGCTCTGCATTTTAATTTAATTTTAAATGAAGCTTCTTAAACATTTTAAAAACCTTATTTACTTTACATACAACAATAGTTTAGTTATATAATTATAGACTTATAGAAAGAGACCTTCTAAAAATGTTAAAATGTATGACTGGCACGCGAAACCTTAAATTAAAGTGAATAAATGAAGACTCGGCACACCACTTCTGAAAGGTTGCCGACCCCTGAGATAATACTTAGTCCTGCTATGAGTGCAGGGGACTGGACTAGATGACCTCTCGAGGTCCCTTCCAGGCCTACGATTCTATGAACTATGAGTCAGAGGAGACGATTTTGACCCTTTTAAAATAATTTTGAATTAAGAAAAACTAAAAGGGAAGGAAATTTTTAGACAAAAAGCCACTTTGAACCAAAACAATTGTAAATGCTTTGATTTTCTCTGGATTTTTTAAAGGTTTTGATTTCCCCCAAAATGAACAATTTGGAGGACCCGAGCTAATTTACAAACTGTGTCAGTGAATTGACTTTTTTTTCTGGAAGAAAGGTTTTGTGCTAAAACTTCTGCCCAGCTCTAGCTTGGACAGGCCACAGCACTTCCCTGAATTAATTCCTCTTTGAACTAGAGCAGAGCTTTTAGAAAAACATCCACTCTTGATTTAAAAATGGTCAGTGATGGAAAATCCACCAGGACCCTCAGTAAGTCGTTCCAATTTCCATCGCTGTTAAAATTTTGCATGTTATTTACAGTCTGGATTTGTGTAGCTTCAACTCCCAGCCACTGGATCATGTTAGACCTTTCTCTGCTAGACTGAAGAGCTCATCCTTAAATATTTGTTCCCCCTGTAGCAGGGGTGAAAGTAACTTAAAGGACTTACCGAGTACCGGAGTCCTTAGGAGGGGCGTGGCCTCTACCGGAAGAGGCGGGGCCTTTACATCCCTGGGCGCTTTACATCAGGATTTAAAGGGCCCGGAGCTGGGGCTGTGGTAGCGGCAGCCGGGAGCCCCATGTCCTTTAAATCACCGCCAGAGCCCCGCTGCCGCTACCCCAGGGCTCTAGCAGCAGGGCTCGGGTGGCGATTTAAAGGGCCACGGAGGGTAGCGGCAGTGGGAGCCATGAGCCCTTTAAATTGCCACCCGAGCCGCGCTGCCGGAGCCCCGGGGTAGCAGCGGCAGCCAGTGGCTCGGGTGGTGATTTAAAGGGCCTGGGGCGCTGGCTGCTGCTACCACCCTGGGCCCTTTAAATTGTCCCCGGAGCTTGCCCGAGCCCTTGGGTAGCGGCGGCGGTGCTCCGGCAGCAAGTTAAAGGGCCTGGGGAGGTAGCGGCGGCCGAGCCTCTGGCCCTTTAAATTGCTGCTGGAGCCCAACCGCCGCTACCCCAGGGCTCCGGCAGGCTCCGGGGACGATTTAAAGGGCCCGGGGCGGTAGCTGCGGCAGGCACCCCGGGCCCTTTAAATCACCGCCTGAGCCCCGCTGCCGCTTCCCCAGGGCTCCGGCAGGCTCCGGGGACGAATTAAAGGGCCCCGGGCGGTAGCTGCGGCAGGCACCCCGGGCCCTTTAAATCACCGCCTGAGCCCCGCCGCCGCTTCCCCAGGGCTCCGGCAGGCTCCGGGGACGATTTAAAGGGCCCGGGGCGGTAGCTGCGGCAGGCACCCCGGGCCCTTTAAATCACCGCCTGAGCCCCGCCGCCGCTTCCTCAGGGCTCCGGCAGCAGGGGTCTGGCAGCAATTTAAAGGGCCCGGGGCTCCAGCCACTGCTGGGAGCCCCAGGCCCTTTAAATTGCCACCAGAGGAAGCCGTACCGGGGCGTACCGGCTTACTTTCACCTCTGCCCTGTAGGTACTTATAGACTGGGATGAAGTCACCCCTTAATCTTCACTTTGTTAAGCTAAATAGATTGAGTTCTTTGAGTCTATCACAATGAGGCAGGTTTTCTCATCCTTCAATCATTCTCGTGGCTCTTCTCGGACTCCTCTCCAATTTGTCAACATCCTTCTTCACTGTGGGCACCAGAACTGGACACAGGATCCCAGCAGCGGTCCCAGCAGTGCCAAATACAGAGGTGAAATAACCTCTGAGATTCCCTTGTTGACCGGGATCACATTAGCTCTTTTGGCCACCGTGTCGCACTGGGAGCGTATGTTCAGCTGATTAACCACCACAACCCCCAAATCTTTTTCGGAGTCCCTGCTCCCCAGGGTAGAGTCCCCTACCCTGTAAGTATGGCCTGCATTCTGTGTTCCTAGACAGATACATTTTAAATTTAGCTGTACTAAAATACATATTGTTTGCTTGAGCCCAGTTTACCAAGCAATCCAGATTGCTCTATCAGTGACCTAAGTTCCCTCTCCCCCAGCTCCAACCCAGCCACGGACCTGCCCCTCCCCCGGCCCCAGCCCGGACCTGCAGCAGCAGGGAGAGGCGCCTCTCCTGCCCAGCCCAGATGCTGCTGCAGGGAGAGAGAGCTGGGGGGGGAGTTCTCTCTTCCTGCCATAGCCCTGGGGCAGCCTGCACCCCAGAGCCTGCACCCCCAGCCAGAGCCATCATCCCCCCTGCACCCCAACCCTCTGCCCCAGCCCTGAGCCCCCTCCCACACTCCGAACCCCTCAGCCCCACCCCATGAATTTTGTTATGCGCACCGATATGGAGGTGATGTGTCACACCTCACCTCCATATTGGTGCACATAACAAAATTCATTCCACACAGGGGTGGAAAAAATTAGAGGGAACACTGTCAGTGACCTGTCCTCTTCATTATTTACCACTCCTCCAATTTTGGGGTCATCTGCAAACTTTATCCGTGATGATTTTATGTTTTCTTCCAGGTCATTGATAAAGATCTTAAATAGCGTAGGGCCAAGAACCGATCCCTGCGGGACCCCCTGGACACGCATCCCCCCAAATGATGATTCTCCATTTACAGTTACATTTTTGAGACCTATCACTTAGCCAGTTTTTAATCCATTTAATGTGGGCCACATTAAATTTATATCGTTTTAGTTTTTTAATCAAAATGTCATGCAGTACGAAGTCAAACGCATTGCGGAAGTCTAAGTCTATTACGTCAACACTATTACCTTTATCAACCAAACTTTTAATCCCATAAAAAAAAAAAGCATGTTAGTTTGACAGCTCCCAGAGTCTCACAGACTTTAAGGCCAGAAGGGACCATCATGATCATTCCTGTCTGACCTCCTGCACATCGCAGGCCACAGAACCTCACCCACCCACTCCTGTAACAGATCCCTAACTTCTCGATGAGTTACTGAAGTCCTCAAATCATGATTTAAAGACTTCACGTTACAGAGACTCCACCATTTACACTAGTTTAAACCTGCAAGTGACCCATGCCCCATGCTGCAGAGGAAGGCGAAAACCCCCCCAGGGTCTCTGACAATCTGACCCTGGGAAAACTTCCTTCCTGACCCCAAATACGCCGATCAGTTAGACCCTGAGCATGTGGGCAAGACCCACCAGCCAGACACCTGGGAAAGAATTCTCTGTAGTAAGTCAGAGCCCAACTCATCTAGTGCCCCATCATCGGCCGTTGGAGATATTTGCTGCGAGCAGTCACAGATCAGCTACATGTCATTGTACGCAGTCCCATCATACCACCCCTCTATAAACTTATCAAGTTCAGTCTTGAAGCCCGTTCGGTTTTTTTGCCCCCACTGCTCCCCCTTTGGAAGGTTGTTCCAGAACTTCACTCCTCCGATGGCTAGAAACCTTCATCTAATTTCAAGCCTAAACCTGTTCATGGCCAGTTTACATCCATTTGTTCTTGTGTCCACACTGGTGCTTGATTTAAATAACTCTTCTCCCTCCCTGGTGTTTATCCCTCTGACGTATTTATAGAGAGCAATCATATCTCCCCTCAGCCTTCTTTTGGCCAGGCTAAACAAGCCACGCTCATAAAATCTCCTCTTATAAGGTGGGTTTTCCATTCCTCGGATCATCCTAGTAGTAGCCCTTCTCTGCACCTGTTCCAGCCTGAATTCATCTTTCTGAAACATGGGAGACCAGAACCGCACACAGAATTCCAGCTGAGGGCTCACCAGTGCCTTGTCTAACAGCAATACCACTTCCCTAGCTCGGCTGGAGATTATGGGAGAAGCTCGGCTTTCATTCGTTTATTTTAAACACTAAAAAAAAATAATCTCAGCTCCCACTTGTGTGTTTTGCTTGTTTGGGGGAGCTGCTGGGGGGGGGGGGGTTAATGGATAGAGCACTGGGCTGGAACTCAGGAGATCTTTGGGTTCTTTGCTATTGGCCTGCTGGGCGACCGGGGCCAGTCACAGCCCCACTCTGTGTGTCAGTTTCTCCATCTGTAAAATGGGGATAATGATACTGAGCTCCTCAGTAAAGAGCTTTGAGAGCTGCTGGCTGGCCCCAGCCCCCTCTCCTTCTCCCAGTACCCTCCCACCTCCACCTTCAGACTCCTTTCCCCATCCTCCTCTCCTCCCCACCCCCAGATCCCAGCCCCCCGCCACCTCCAGTTCCCAAACCCAGCTCCCCCCTTCCCTCCACCCCAGTTCCAGCCCTCTCCCTGCATCCCCTTTTCCCAGCCCCAGATCCCAGCCTCCCCACCACCAGCTCCCACCTCCGTCTCCCCCAGATCCCAGCCCCCCACCCTGGCTGCAGCTCCCTGCCCCTTCTCAGCCCCAGCCACCGGCCCCCCTCCCCTCCCCGGCACCAGTTCCACCCCCATCCTCAGATCCCAGCCCCCACATCCTCCCCAGCTGCAGCTCTCACCCCCAATCCCATCCTGCAAATCCCAGCTCCCTGCCCCACATCCTCCCCAGCTGCAGCTCTCACCCCCCAGCCCTCTCCCCTCCTGCAGCACCCAGCTCCCTGCCCCCTCTCCAGCTGCTGTAACCCCCAGACTCCCCCATCCCCCCCCCCAGCTGCAGCCCAGCCGCCCCCGCCCGCTCTCACCGCCGGTGCACACGCTGGGCTGGGCGCAGGAAGGTGCCCGGGCCCATCTCTCGGTCTCTCCTCCCCCAGCCCCGGCTCCGCTCTGCACCGCAGCGGCCTGCCAGCTCGATGGTTGTTAACCCTTCCCCCGCCAGGCGGCAGGCAGACATCCCCCCAGTCCCCGGACGCCTGGGTTCCGCAGGGCGCCCCTGGAGGCGCCGAAGGGCAGAGCCCGGATCCCCCTGGAGGCCGAGCAGAGCTGGGCCCAGCATGGAGTTTCTGGTTCCTGGCTGATTCCCAAAAGTGGGGGGAGGGGGTCAATCATTTCAAGTTAAAAATATCTGAAATTTTTAGTGACTCAAAAAGTCGGGAGGAAAAAAATTCATTTTTCCTTTTGACTTCAGGTGGAGAAATGTCCTGTGGGGTCAAGTCGTTTAGCTCTTGAGCATTTTCAAACATTTAAAAATAAAAATTTCGAAAGAAAACGCCGTTTGGAACCGAAAACTAGAAACGCGTCCCCCATAATCTGCCTCTGGGAGAGACGAACTTGATCTCTTTGTTTGATGAGATTACAGGTTTGGGGGATAACCGTGACGTTACGTAATAGACGTAGACTTCGGCAAGGCGTTTGGCTTGGTCCCGCACGGCATTCTGCATAAACAATCTAGAACACTATAAAATGAACATGACCCACATCAAATGAATTAAAAAACAGCTGATAGGTCTCGAAGTGTAACTGTAAACAGGGAATCAAGAGGCTGCATTTCCAGTGAGTGGGGTCCCGCAGGGATCGGTTCTCGGCCCTGTGCTGTGAAACATTTTTGTCAGTGACCTGGGCAAAGACATAAAATCATCCTGGATAACGTCTGCAGATGACACAAAAATCGGGGGAGTGGTAAATAACGCAAAGGACAGGTCACTGACTCAGAGCAATTGGATAAACTGGGCACAAGCAAACAAGGGGCGTTTTAATGCAGCTAAATGTAAATGTATCCATTTAGGAACAAAGAATGTCAACCATACTTAGAGATGCTCTCTCCTGGGAAGCAGTGACTGGGAAAAAAGATTTGGGGGTTGTGGTGGGGGGGGGTCGCAAGAAGTGGAATCTGTCATGATGCCTCTACACGACTGGCATGCTTGCAGGGTTTCAAGATAAGAACATAGGAATGAATGGCCATGTTGGGTCAGACCAATGGCCCACCTAGCCCCATATCTTGTCTTTGACAGTGGCCAGTTCTAGATGCTTCAGAGGGAATAAACAGACCAGGGCAAATGCAAATGATCCATGGCCCTGCCATCTAGTCCCAGCTTTCGGCAGTTGGAGGTTTAGGGACACCTAGAGCCTGGCCATCTTGGCTACTAGCCACTCATGGACCTATCCTCCATGAACTTATCTAATTCTTTCTTGAACCCAACTTTTGGCCTTCACAACATCATGTGACAATGAGTTCCACAGGTTGACTGTCTGTTGTGTGAATATTTCCTTATGTTTGTTTAAAACCAAATATTAATTTAATCAGGTGACCCCCCCTAGTTCTTGTGTCATGTGAAGGGGTAAATAACACTTCCCTATACCCTTTCTCCACACCAGTCATGATTTTACAGACCTCCATCGTGTCCCCCACTTAGTCATCTCTTTTCCAAGCTGAACAGTCCCCGTCTTTTTAATCTCTCCTCGTGCGCAAGCTATTCCATCCCTCTAAATTTTTTCATTGCTCTTCTTTGCACCTCTTTCCGACTCTAAGGGAGCTTTTCTGTGATGGGGCAACCAGCACTGCATGCAGTATTTCAGGTGAATGGAGAGGACAGGTCACTGATACCCAGCAATGTGGATTGCTTGGGGAGGTGGACACAAGCCAGCAATATGCTAACGTAAAGTCGTACAGCCAGGAACAAAGAACGCAGGCCATACCTACAGGATGGGGGACTCTATCCTGGGAAGCAGTGACTCTGAGAAAGTTGTGGGGGTGGATAATCAGCTGAACACGAGCTCCCAGTGCGACGCTGTGGACAAAAGGGCTAATGCAATCCTGGGATGCACAAACGGGGGAAAATTTCAGTAGGAGTCAGGAGGTTCTTTTCCCTCTGGATTTGGCACTGGGGTGACCACTGCTGGAATCCTGTGTCCAGTTCTGGAGCCCACCGTTCAGGAAGGATGTGGATAAATTGGAGAGGGGTCAACAAGGAGCCAGAAGAATGATGAAAGGTTTGGAAACCACAGTGATAGATGCTTTATAGTGTCAAACTTTTGAACAAGTACCCTCCTGCTTTCTCCCATCTTGCCCCTTGGCAGGGGCGCCGAAACAGGGGGGTCCAACGGGCCATGACCCTCCCACTTTTCGCCACGGGCCCAGCCCCCTGCCTCTCCTCTTCTCCCAGAGGCTCTGCCCCCCACCAGGCTGGAAGTTGGAGCCTGGCCCAGATAAGAGCAGCCTGGGGAGCCCGGGTAGCTGTGGCGAACTGCAGACCCTCCACCTGCCCGGGTGGGGGGGCCTGAGAGCAGCCCCCAGCCTGTGTCCCTACCCGGGTGGCTCTTACCATGGCCTGGCTGTGGCTCTTCGGCCCCCACGGCCCCGCCCCCCAGCCAGGCCAAAATCCAGAGCCGGGTCAGGAGCTGTGGGGAGCCATGGACCCTCCACCTGCCTTCGGTGGGGGGTCCGGGGAGCAGGCGGAGGGGCCCGGGCTCCCTGCTCCATGGCTCCAGCTTCTGGCGTGGCTGGGGGGCAGGGCCTCGGAGGGAAGAGGAGGGGCCTCATGGACACCCCCCCCCCCCCATTTTAGGAAGAATCCTTGGCTCCTGCCAAGGGAGAAGGCCACAAAGCTGCCTCATTAGTCACTTTCAAATCCTTCCTGAAAACTCTCCTTTGCCATGGTGCCTCTAAAAAACTTGACGAGAGTTTGGCCGTTGATGTGTTGAGACCCTGTCTGTCACATTGACCAATATTATCTTGTTGTTTCCATGAACTCCCCCGTCTGTCTGTCTCTCTCCATCTCTTGTCTCCAGCTGGTTGAGAAATGGATTTGCCATCCCATACAATATTTCAAATTTTTCTGAAAGCAAGAAAGAAAGATTGGAACAACTAGACACATTTTTCAATTTTTGCACACAACTAAACCCCCCCCCCCCCCCCAAAATCATGTCTGTCAAAATGTTTCTTTTGCATTTTGACCCTTTTAAATTTTTTTAAAGGCTCTTACGTAAAATAAAGTAAATTTCAGAACAAAAAGGTAGCTTTTGAGGCAAGAAAAATCCAATCTTTTGGTCCTGCAAAATGTCGATAAAATCTTGTCACCATTTCTCCAAATAAATGTATAAATAAATAAAAATTGGTTTTGTCAGAACAGCATTTTCCAATGGAAAACTGTTTAGACAAAATGTTTCCAGTCAGCTGTACTCTTGTCTTACACGTGGATTAAACACTCCTTGGGGCCAGGAGCTGTCTCTTTGTACAGCGCCTAGCACAACGGGGTTCTGGGCACTGACTTTGGCTCTTAGGTGCTACCGTAATACACCTAATAATGTACAGCGTCTAGCACCATGGGGCCTTGGGCCATGACTGGGGCTTTTGAGTGCTACTGTAATACACCTAATAAATAACGTACAGAGCTACATTAGTACAGATAACAAATAATAATTCACATATTGGATACGAGGAGAACAACCTAGTTGCCCAACCTCTCTCCAGAAGATTGCAGTAGAGGTGGGGAAAAACACAGCCTGTGTCCACAAGATCTCCCTTCTTCTCACATGGCTGACATGTAAATTGGGCTAGAATCTATTCATCCAGTGGACCAGCATATGCCCAGTGCTGTAGGCCTGGCCTGCCCTTAGGCGTTCTGCCAGCACAGCTGTATTGGCTAGGAGTATGAAACGAATCAGATCCCTAGATAAAGCTGGTCAAAACTTTTTGACCGACGTTTTTTTGCCAGCGAAAAAGGCAGATTTAGTGACTCCGAAACATTTCGCTAATTCGTATCCAAGTTGCCGAATTGCTCGTTTAAAAAATAAATACCTAAAAAGAAAAATAACCCACCCTAAAACACATACCTAACATAACATAACTAAAAAACAATAAAGGAGTAATAATAAAATTATAAGAAATACAAAATAAATACCTACAAAAATTAAAAGGAATTCCCCCAAATATCTAAAACAAATACCTAATCACAATTATAATAGATAATTGTAAAGCATTACAATAAATAATAAAGTAATAACAATAAAATGGTAATAAGAAATAAAAAAATAGCTAAAAATATTTCTTAAAAAAAATAAAGTATCTAAAACAAATACCTGCAATAAAATAAATGTTAATAATAAAGTAATAAAAAAGTAATAATAATAAAATGATCAGAAAGAAAAAAACCCTAAAAACAATATTCAAAACATCAAAAAATTCCTAAAACAAATATATAAACTAAAATAAATAATTGTTGTTAATAATAATAAATAATAATAAAGGAATATTAATAAAATGATAAGAAATACAAATAAATACCTAATTAATTATACCTAAAACAAATACCTAAAATAAAATAAATAATTGTTAAGGAATAATAATAAAATAATAAGAAATAAAAAATAAATACAACAAAAATCAAAAAAACTCAAAACCTTTTGTTTTGACATTTTCTAACCAAAACCTGTCGACATTTCAGTTCAAAACAACTTTTTGCTTTGAAATTGCCTTTACTTCCATCTTTCAAAAAAATGGTGGAACCCAAAAGGAAACTTTTTGATTCGGGTCAAGCAAAATGATAATTCAATCAGACATGAATTTTTTTTAAAAATGAATTTGCCCAAAATCTCAAAAATGTTCACTTTCGGTCTGACCCAAAATGATTTTTTCCCCCTTTTCAAACCAGAAAAATCGGTTATTCTCCCAGCTCTAGCTCTGCCCAAAGAGCTCTGCCAGCGAAAACCCCAGTGGAGATGCAGTTGTATTAGTAAAAAAGTCCTTTTGCTGGCAGAGCTTATTTGGTTCAGGGAACAAATCTATTTCTGCAGAATCTGCATCTTATCTAGGAGCGGTTGCCAGGTTAGCTCTTCTGGTATCGCTATATAGGCAAACCAAGCCTAAAGGCAGAAGAATAAAGGAAGCAGAGGTTAGTGGTTAGAGAACCGTGAGTTCAATTTCCTGCTATGCCGCAAACTTCCAGCGTGACCGTGGGTACGTCTACACTGCAATCAAACGCGGGGGCCAGCTGACTCGGGCTCTTGGGGCTGGGAAATTGCAGTGTAGACATTCGGGCTCTGAGACCCCCGCGAGGCGAGGCGGGTCCCAGAGCCTGGGCCCAAGCCTGAATATCTATACTGCAATTTAACAGCCCCGCGAGCCTCAGCCAGCTGTCTTGGCCCAGCTGCGGGTGTTTTATTGTGGCACAGATGAACTCTTAGCCTCTCTGGGTGCATCTACACAGCAAAAAAACCCCAAAAAACCAAGTCTCAGAGCCTGGGTCAACTAACTCGTGCTCGTGCTGCAGGGCTAAAACTAGCAGCGTTGACTTTCTCACCCAAGCCCTGAGGGCCATCCCCCTTGCTGGGTTTCAGACCCCGGGCTCCAGCCTGAGTGGGAACGTCCTCACCGCTAACTGTAGCCCCACGAGCCAAAATCGGTTGACCTGGGCTCTGAACTGCTGCCGGGTTGTTTTTTGCCGTGTAGACATACCCGCCGTGCCTCAGTTTCCCATCTGTACAACGGGGCTAATGGCACTTCCCCACCTCCCAGGGCTGTTGTGAGGCTAAATGTATTAAAGCCTGTGACGGAAAGTGCTAGATAAGAGCCAAGTATTATTACATGTCAACGTTTTACCGACGAGGGGGGTGTTTTCTGCTGACATAAAGAACAGGAGTACTTGTGGCACCTTAGAGACTAACAAATTTATTTGAGCATAAGCTTTCGTGGGCTACAGCCCACTTCTTCGGATGCTGACATGGCAACACTAGGAAAATCCCTGATGTAGCCACAGGCTATGGTTACGCTACAGATTTCTGCCAGCACAGCTGTGTCAGGAGGGGTACAATCGCTGACCGAGAGACCTGTACCAGAAAAAGCTCTCGTGTAGACACAGTGACACCAGCAAACCTGTGCTTTACTAATATAGCCTGTTCTGCTCATGGGATGGTTTTACAATCCCCCAGTTCTTATCTTGCGCTGCTCCTGGGTAGATCTCCGAACAATTGACCAAGGAGGGCAGTATCTTAAGGTCACCCAGAGATGGGAAGAGAAACCAGGTGTTCTGCATCCCAAACCAGCGCTCTCTCCATTGGTCCATGCTGCCTGTAGCTGCGCCAGTCAAGGCCTTGTAGTGTAGACATGGCCATTGGTATAACTGTGGATGGGGTATGTGTAGGCTGGGGTTTGAGGGGCATGCAGGGGTCTGTGTGTGGGGCAGGACTGGAGGGGCATTGGAGGTTTGTGTGCGGGGTGGGACAGGAGGGGCTTTGAGGATCTGTGTGTGTTGGTCAGGGCGGGAGGGGTGTTTGGGGTCTGTGTCTGGGGGTCTGTGTCTGGGGCGGGAGGGGGGTTTGGGGTCCCTGTGAGGTCTGGGTGTGGGGCGGGAGGGGGGTTTGGGGTCTCTGTGGGGTCCGGGTGTGGGGCAGGAGGGGCGTTGGGGGTCCAGGTGTGGGGCGGGAGGGCAGTTCGGGGTCTCTGTGGGACATGGGTATGGGGCAGGAGAGGGGTTCGGGGTCTGTGTGGGGGGTGAGAGGGGCGTTGGGGGTCCAGGTGTCAGGTGGGAGGGAGGCTCGGGGTCCCTGTGGGGGTCTGGGTGTGGGGTGGGAGGGGGGGTTGGGGTCCAGGTGTGGGGCAGGAAGGGGGTTCAGGTCTCTGTGGGGTTTGGGTGTGGGGCAGGAGGGGGGTTTGGGGTCCATGTGGGGGGCAGGAGGGGCATTGGGGGTCCGGGTCTGGGGCAGAATGGGGGTTTGGGGTCTCTGTGTGGTCTGGGTGTGGGGCAGGAGGGGTCTCTGTGGGGTCCGGGTGTGGGGCGGGAGGGGGGCTCGGGGTCTCTATGGGGGGTCCGGATGTGGGGCAGCGGGAGGGGGGGGGGGGGGGTGGGGCGGGGGGGGGGGTCGCTGTGGGGTCCGGGGGTGGGGCGGGAGGGGGGCTCGGGGGCCCTGTGGGGGGGCCGGGGGGGGGGCGGGGGGGGGGCGCGGGGGCGGGGGGGGGGGGGGGGGGCCGGTCGGGGGGGGGGGGGGGGGGGGGGGTGGTGGGGGGGGGGGGGGGCGGGGGGGGGGGGGGCGCTGTGCCGGGAGCTCCGGGGCTCTCAGCGCCGCTCGGCTCTGCCCGGCCCCGCACCCGGCTCTCTGCGCCCGCCCCGCGGCTCCGTCCTCCCCGCTCACCCCGGCGGGGGCTGAACTTCCCGGGTCAGCGGCGTGCGCAGCGCAGCGTCCCGCCCCGGTCCCGGGCCTCCGCCGCGCCGGCTGGGGCTGCCGGACCGGGCCCAGGTAGGCGGCGGCGGCGGCTGGACGGGGTAGGTCCCCCCCGCAGCCAGGCTGGAGGCTCACCAGGGGGGCGCGGCTAGCGCAGGACGCCTGGGTTCTGCTCCCCAGCTCGGCGGCTCTCCGTGCCTCAGTTTCCCCCTCTGCGCAAGCGGGCTAAGGCGCTCCGCCGCCCTTTGTAAAGCAAAGCGCTAGGTAAGATGAGAGCTCCGCCTTCCTGTTTGCGATCGCAATCCTGGCTCGGAGACCCCGGCACACGCCAAGACCCGCACTGTGCTGGGTGCTGTACATTGTTTACTAGGGGTATTACGGTAGCACTAGGCACCCCAGGGATGGCCCAGGACCCCAGTGTGTTAGGCGCTGCAGAGACACAACACATAGTGAGGGGGCAGGGCTGAGCTGTGGAGGATTTGGGGCTGGGGTGAGTGGGGCAGAGCTGCAGGGATGTGGGGCTGGAGTTAGGGGCAGGGCTGAGCTGGGGGAGATTTGGGGCTGGACTGAGGGGGGTTGGGCTGAGCTGGGAAGCATGGGACTGGATGCTGGGTTACCCTGAGCTCAGACGCTTCGTTGCAGGGCGCTGGGACATTAGAGGCGGGTCCAATGTATTTTGCTGAGATTCAGTGGGCTCTGCTGGACCCCGCTCCGAGGCCCGTCTACAGGGACATGGTTCCGGAGAACTACGGGACGCTCCTCTCTCGGGGTAAGGATCCCCCTTGACATTCGGGGCTGGGCAGGCTCTGATGTGCCCGGATTGGCTCTAACTCTGGGTTCTCCCCCTTAGATTTGGGGTGTCAGTTCCCCCATCCCCTGAATCCAAGCGAGAGGGAAGGAGACAATTGCCTCCACACCTGCGATGAGAAAGAAGGGTCAGAAATGCCCCGGCTAGAGCTGAGCTCATAACTGATGTTTTTGGTTACGAGGCAGATCTGGAAACGGGGGGAAAAACCCTTAGGGGTCATCCTGCAACAAAAATTTTGGGTCAGGCAAAACATTGTGTTTGATGTAAACCGAAACGTTTCCTTTCGATTTCAGGCATTTTTTACTCTTTTTAAAATTACTATTTAATAAAAGCAAAGGAAATTTGGATCAAAATGACTTTTCTTTTCCCAACGATCCAAACGTTTGGATTTGTTCCCCCCTTTTTTTTTTTGAGCGACTGAAACAATTTGCCAAACTCGACTCCAATTCACACGGCATTCAGGCAACCTGGGCCTGTGTTTTTCGCTGAAAAAGGGGGTTTGTCCAAAGAATTTTGCTGTGGCATTGCTCATAGTATCTGTCTGTCGTATTGCGCTTTCCCTCAGGAGAGCTGCATCCTTATCCCCGTGCTATAGATGGGGACACTGAGGTACGGAGAGATGAAGTGATTTACCAAGGTCACCCCTCAGGCCGGTGGCAAAGCTGGGTCCTGAACCCCAGTCCGGTGCTTTAGCCACTAGCCCATACTGCTTCCCACCCCGTCTCTTCCCCTCCACCCAGACTTACACACTTGTCCGCTATCCAATCTCTTCAGCTTTGCCAGAACTAAATTATAGCATTGTTACCCTAGCACTCAGAGACTCCGCAGCACCCCATGGTGTCAGGCCCAGGCCAGGGCTGAACGGACCCTCAAGAGGTCGTCAACATATTGAGAGACGCTCTCTGCCTCCAAGAGCTCACAGCCTAAGTAGCCAAGACTCATGGGGAGGGAGAAAGAAAATGCTAGGCAGCATGGCCTAGTGGATAGAGCACTGGGCTGAAACTCAGCAGACCTATTGCCATCTCTCCAGCTGGGTGACCTCGCTCAAATCATGTCAGTTCTGCCACATTCTTTCAGCTTCCCCGAAAAATTAAATTAAATTAAATTAAATTCCCCCCAAAGTCAGAGTATTGGATGAAACATTTCAATTTTTCAGTGTGAAATGACTGTTGGTTTCAAAATTTCCTTTATTTTTATGTATAATAAGCTACCTCCCCCCCAAGAAAATGGTTAAAAAGGGTCACAATAAAAACAACACATTCTGATTTTCTCAAAATGAAATGTTCCCTTCCACCCAAATCAATAGATAGATGTGTATAAATTTGACTTTTTGAATACCTGAAAATTTTGAAAAATTTTATTTTCGGTGGTACCTGAAATTGTTTTTTTTTTATTTTTCTGAGTTGCCAGTGAATCGAAAAAGCCATTATTTGCCCAGCTCTACTCGTGAATTCTCTCAATTGTACCGCATATAGGAGAGGATTACAACTATTATTATCATTGTTATTTACTGGGTGTATTATGGTAACACTGGGAGCCCCGGTCATGGCTCAGGACCCCATTGTGCTAGGCGCCATAAATTATGTATTAGGTGTATTACGGTAGCGCCTAGGGGCTCCGGTAATGGCCCAGGACCTCATTGTGCTAGGCGCTGTACAAACCCAGAACAGAAAGACGGTCCCTGCCCAAAGGGGCATACAATCAGGAGTGGCGGATGCGTCACTCGTGTCTTTCCACCCATCCCACCCCACATTGGGTGGTAGCTCCCTCCCCTCATCACTGCCTGTCCACGTACAAGATGGAAGAATAACTGAGGAAGGGTTATTAAGGCAGCTGGGTTTATTTTTCGGCATTCTAATGAGTTCATTTCCAAGTCCCTCGGTTGTTTTCCTTTCCTCCCCAGCTCTGGCAGCAAATTGGGTGGGATGGGGGGAAGCTAGTCCTACCCTTCCAAGCCCCACATGTAAAATAAACTCCGCCCACACTTCTCAGAACCGTTGTTCAGAGAATTCAAACCTCACAGAGCAACAGGCTCAGGCTCTCAGCAGACTCAGGCAGCATCGGTTATGCTCTCAATTTGCATTTTCCTGGTTGTCGTCGCAAGCATAGCAGCTAGACTTTTTTTTTTTTTTTAAATGAAAGTTAAGATTCTGGGGAACAAGGAAGCAGAAGGGAGAGGTGCTGATGAGATAACAGCCCGGAAAATCATGTTCGGATTCTCTCTTTATCCTCGCAGATAGTGGAATTGTTAACCCAGCCCTGCAGCAGGGAGGCTGCGAGACAGCACAGTCCCAGGGGACGTTACCAGGGATGAGATCCGAAGGGAACGTTTACCAGGCCCCAGGCCACGCAGCCACCTGCCAGAGCCAGGCCAGGCCAGCGGGAAAGCCATGGAGCAAAACAGCTGCCGACAGCGAGGGCCTGAAGAAACTCAAAGAGGGCAGCGCTGCCCTGCAGCGGGTCCAGGCTCTGCACCTCCCCCAGCCTGGGGGGAGCCAGACCGTGTGCACCCAGTGCGGGGGCAGTTTCAGCCAAAGTGTGCGCCCTGCCCAGCTGCCGCCGCAGCCGCCCCAGCCGCGGGTCCCGGCAGCAGAGAGATTCTACCAGTGCCCCGACTGCGGGAAGAGCTTCTCGGTCAGCTCGCACCTGACCATCCACCGGCGGATCCACACGGGGGAGAAGCCCTACCGGTGCGGCGAGTGCGGGAAGAGCTTCAGCCAAAGCTCCACCCTGGTGCTGCACCGGCGCACCCACACCGGGGAGAAGCCCTACAAGTGCAGCGAGTGCGGGCGGAGCTTCGCCGTCAGCTCCCACCTGGCCAAGCACCAGCGCACCCACACTGGGGAGAAGCCCTACCAGTGCCACCACTGCGGGAAGCGGTTCAGCCAGAGCTCCACCCTCAACCTCCACCAGCGGACCCACACTGGGGAGCGGCCATACCGCTGCGCTGAGTGTGGCCGGGGCTTCTCCGTCAGCTCCCACCTGACCATCCACCGGCGGATCCACACAGGGGAAAAGCCCTACCGGTGCGGCGAGTGTGGCAAGAGCTTCCGTCAGCGATCAGGGCTCATCACCCACCAGAGAAGCCACGCAGCGCAGAGACCCTACAAATAAAGGGGGGTGCTGGTCCCTTTAAGAGGAGGGAGGGCCAGCATCATGCTCTGGGGGCTCTGGTGAGGCCACGCCCACTGCCTTTTAAAGGGGCCACTCACCCGGTGACAGACCCAGTCGCATAGAGACCATACAAATAAAGGGCGTGCTGGCCCCTTTAAGAGGAGGCAGGGCCAGTCTCAGCTGTGCCGGCCTGGTTGTCCGTCACACATTCTGGGGGCTCCAATGAAGCCATGCCCACCCTGTCACAGACCCAGTGTTGCCAAATATCACACGGTGGGCTCTCTTTAGAGCAGTCTGGCCTCAAGGGGAGGGCACTGGCCTGGACTGGTTCTATTCCTAGCTCTGCCCTGCTGCAAGTCACTTCCCCTTTCTGTGCCTCTTTTTCCCCATCTGCAAAGTGGAGGTAATGATACTAAAGTGCTTTGAGATCTGTTGATGAAAAGTGCTAGGTATCATTATTAATGAATTGTTTTTCGGCTGGAAAATTGGGGGTTTGATCCAATAAAATGTGTCTGGTTCCTCCAGAAAGTTTCAATTTTTTTGTCAGAAAAACATCAGCGAAAAACTGATTTTTTTCTATTCTGAAATACTGCTGAACTGCCTCATGGGAGTTGTAATTGCTTCATGCAATTGCTTCATGCCCTCATTCTCCACTCTAGGCTGAGCTTCTTGGTTGGACTGCATCTCCCATGATGCACCATGATCTCCCCTAAAAACATAACGAGGAGTTCGGTGGCACCTTAAAGACTAACAGATTTATTTGGGCATAAGCTTTCGTGAGTAAAAAAACCCACTTCTCCCTGATGTCCCCTGTTCCTGAGCCACTTCAGTGAATCATGGGAGTTGCGCTTTGGTTGCCTCATGCTGTAGGCCAGGCTAACCATCAAGACTACATCTCCCATGATGCAATGTGGGCATGTGACTCCCATGAGGCATTATTGTAGGTCATCTACAGGGTGACCTGAATGCATCATGGGAGATGTAGTCGAACCAAGGAGGCTGGCATATAGAGAAGAATGGGAGCATGAGGCTCCTGAACTGCAATTCCCATGAGGCACTGCAGTGGTTTAGAAAGAGGGGAGACTGTTATGCATCATGGGAGATGTACTCTGACTGAGGAGAATAGGCGCATGAGTGAGGTACCATCGTGGCATTTCAGAATTTAAATATTTTGTGATTTGGCCAAAAATATGTCAAGTTTTGGGAAAAATGTTTCAGTTTTCAGGCAAGAGAGTTTGTATTTTGGGTTTTTTGTTTTTTTTTGCCAAAAGCTTGAAATTTCCTGTGGAAAATTTCAGCAAAAACTCTCCCCTTCCCCTCCCATTTTTGTCTAAATTTTCTGTGGCAAAACCCCCTCATTTCCCCCACCAGCTCTGCATATAAATGTCCTGCCTGAGGCTGACCAGAAACACCACCTCTCCTTTCTACCAGTGTTCTTTCAAGTCGTGAAATGCTAAAATTACAATTTAGGGTTGTACTTTGCCAATTCCCGAGCAGATCAATGGCCTATTGAAGCAGGAAATGCTAGTTATGGCTTTCTGGATAACCTTAACTCTGCCCCTTTGTGTGTAAGAATCACAAGAGTCTCTAACTGCACTGCCATTATTATCTGTGAACCACATCATGTTCCTCTGTGCTTTTTCAACCTAGCGCCTTAGTATGGTATTTTCTAGTTCTTTTCTTAAAAAACAAAACAAAAATGCAAAAAGAAAAACAATAGACAAATATATCCTTTCATGTGGAACTATTTTCATAACCATATTTTAATGGACAGTCTGCCTTGTGGATGATTTCCTCCCATTGATGATCATGTCATATCCCTGCAACAGTGAAAGCGGCTCCCTGTTTGACAAAGGGTCATTAGGCTGGGATTTGATTGCATCTTTTTTCACTTCTTTTCATGCAGTTTGGCAGATGGAACAACAGAGGGAAAAGTTTTGTGTTGGAGAGGCTTAAAGGTGTTAAGATTGGAGCTGGGCAAAATTATTTTGCTGGATTATTATTGGTGACAAATATAGATTCGCTGGCACGAAAACATTTGGTGACTTTGTGCTGGTTTTCAAAAATATATATATTTTCTTTTGACACTTGCAAAGTGAAACATTTTGATATGTTGTTTTTTTTTAATTCAAAGTGACTTTTTGTCTCATAATTTCCTTCCGTTTTAGTTTTATAAAATGCTTAGAGTTGAAATAAAATGTTTAATTTCTGGTCAAATGAAATGTTGATCTGAAACGACTTTTGCTTTGACTTTGCAATCCAAATTTCAAAAAATTTCCTTTTAGCGTCACCCTGCAATTCATTATGTTTGTTTATTTATTTTCCCCAGAATTATCAGCGAACCGAAAAAATCTGTTCTGTGCCCAGCTCCAATTCAAATGTTTTTAAGAACCTTGGCTTTGCAACATTAGCCCTTTTATCATATTCCAGAGGCTGTGTTGAGTGTCTCTGGCCTGCTTGTGCCATAGCGACCCTATGATAAAGATGCTTTCAAACCTTTATTATGCACAGAAGAAATAACTGGAGAAACATTAAAACACTTGACATTCAAAAGCAAAATGGCTCTTTGCCATTATTTCTATTCCTGTAAGCTCTTTGGAGTCGGCTTTTGGTTCTGTGTTTGTACAGCACCTGGTGCAGTGCAGTTCATCCCTGGGCCTCCTAGTGCTACTGTACTACACCTAATAAATAACGTACAGCGCCTAGCGTAATGGAGTCCTGGGCTATGGCTGGTACAACCACAGGGAAAAAAAGTGACACTTGGGAGGATAAGACAAGAGACACTCCATGGAGACAGACAGACGGGGGAGAACAAGGAAACAACATTGGGTAGCATGACAGGCAGTGGTCATAAAACACCAGCCGCCCAACCATTGTCAAGTTTTCTGTGGGCAGCACAGCAAAGGAGAGTGTTAAGCAGGGGGTTCCCTAAGGGAAACAATCATGATCCTTTCAATCTCTCGGCATACAAGTTTTCCCAGGTCTTTGATCAATCTGTCACACTGACCTCAAGGCATAAGGAAAAGCACGCATAAACGTAATGTTTTTCCACAAGTGCCTGGGTGATTTAGGAGCCTCAGACTTAGGGTCCAAAGTCACTCAGGCTTGGTCTACACTTCAAAGTTTTACCAGCATATCTGTGTCAGTTCAGAGTGTGAAAAAACCACACCCGTGACATTGCCATGCTAGGAAAAGCCCTAGTATAGATGCAGTAATACTGGCAAGCGAGTTCTTTCGCTTATTTCATTCAGGGAACTGGTGTAAATCGACTTGGCAGAATTCCGTTATCTAATCAGAATTCTTTTATCTGTCTTTCTATCATTTCAACAGATAACAGCAATGCTTATTTTTAAGCGTTTTCTTTATTTTGTATCCATTTAAATTCTCTCAGTTTTGCAAAATGATGGGTTTTAAGGTTTTGTTGTTGTTGTGTCGATTTTCAGTGTTCACAATTGCAGGAAATTATAGGAGGAGGGGGTCCATCAATAATGATTTAATGACTGTAGATGCTGATTTCAAAAAGTTGCCGCTTTAGAACTATCAAAAGGCAAATTGTCAACACGCCCTGTCAAAATGTCCAAAGCAAATAACCTTCAACCAAAATATACAAAGTTTTCCAGCAACATTCTTCTTACTTTGCCTAGCTGTAATTTTTGGTTGTTGTCGATGGAAATATTTTGTTGTGTCCAAGGTGAAATCGACATTCACTGATAAGAATCGAATCCTTCCAAGTTTAAATATAAAGTAAGCCGGCGAAAGCACTTTTTAGCTGGTATATGCTGCATCTCCGCTAGCTGGTATATAGCTATGCTGGCAAATCCTTTCCAGTGCAGAGATCACCACTCATTTCTCTGCTGTTAGGGCAGCCCTCATCCTAGGGTATGTGTCTACATTGCACCTGGTGTAGACACACCCAAGCGGGCTTTGGTCTTGCTGGCTCGGGTACCAGGACTAGCAATGTGTGGCAGCACAGACTGCAGCGAGGACTAGCCATCTAAGTCATTACCTGGGGTCCTAGGTAGGCTAAGCGGTTGCTGCCGCAGCTAGCTAGATCAAAGCTAGCTCAGGTGTGTCTACATCTGTTACAGCTGCACTCCCCCTAGTGTGGATGTATCCTCTGTGTCTGTGCGCTGCAGGGCCGGGGAGAGAGCATCTGAAAGGGCTGGATCTGCTGCTGGTTATTCCTGATGTGCATCGTGAGCCAATCCCGCCTCTCCGTGTTCAGGCACAGAACCCCCGCTTCAGCGAGTGCAGTTGCATGGTCTGTGATTTCTTGCAGCAATTGGCCAGCTTCATGCACCCTCTCTACCACCTGCTCGTCCTCTTGGGTACGTCTACACAGGGATACAAAACCTGCTGCTGGCCCAGGGCAGCTGAAAAATTGCTGTGTAGACATTCAGGCTCGGGCTTCAGCTGGATTGTCTATACGTAGGGTGATGTGAAAAATCGGGATGGGGGTGGGGGGGGGGAATAGGAGCCTATATAAGAAAAAGACTCAAAAATCTGGACTATAAAATCGGGACATCTGGTCACCCTATCTATACGGCAATTTTTAGCCCCACAGCCTGAGTCCCGTGAGCCCAGGTCAGCTGACCCGGGCCAGTCGCGGCCATGCTGTGGGCCTTTTATCCTCGCATAAACAAACCCATATCCCTGCTATTTGTGCAGGTGCTGTGTTTCTGCAAATACCAAAGGATCATTTGATCTGTCCTTAAAATGGACAAGGTTGGCCTGTGAGGCAGCCACATTTTTGGCAGTGAGATAGAAAAATGGCATGAAAAAGAGGAGATTATGGGATGGAACAGAGGGATTGGTGGAAATTTGACCCCAAATCCACAATTCCCTCTGACAAGTGATGGTGTCCCAGTGACCCACAATATATGGCAGCTACACCGCAATATATTGCAAAATGCCCCACAAAACAATGCACCAGGTGGAAGTGCAGGGGATTCAGGGATGCCTCCTAGACTTGATTGGAGGACAGAGTTTCTGTCCTGTGAAAAAGTTTGACATTTTTGGAAAAAAAAAGTCCTCTCAAAGTTTGGGTGAAGCGGAATCCCAAAAAAATAATTTGTGTCGGGTCAATAGAAATGCTTCGTTTTCACCCTTTTTTCATTTTTCAAATAAAAAGGTTTTTTTTTTTTTAAAGAAAGTCATTTTGAAATGAGACATTACAACCCCCCCCCAAATCCTCCCAAATTGGGACAAGTGCCAAAATTTTGAACTTTTTCACAAAGCCAAATTCCAACAAATGATTTGTTTTGCGTCAGTTTCATTTTATTTATTAAAAATATATATATATAAACTAATGTAACTTTCAAAACAAAACATTCATTTTGAGATAAAAAATCAAAACATTTCCTTCCTAATAGAGCCAATCTTTGTTCAGATGAGCAGTTTGGAAAAATTCTCGAGTTTTTAACTTTTTTGTTCTGATCCCTAAAAGTAGGGTGACCAGCAAATGTGAAAAATCGGGACAGGGGGTGGGGGATAATAGGAGCCTATATAAGAAAAAGACCCAAAAATCGGGACTGTCCCTATAAAATCGGGACATCTGGTCACCCTACCTAGAAGGCTCATGGGATGGGAAAGCTTCTTTCCATCCAGACGGATCTCTGACCTTTGGAGCAGAATTGCACCCCTTAAAGAGCACCCCTGAGCAATACCGCCTGGCTTTGTATCAGTTCTGTGTGTAAAACACACATTACACCACAAAAAGTGCTACATTCTTGTGACCACTCTTGGACACTTGTTCAGTAATAATGTCTGCAAAATGATCGTTAGTCCAGTGGCTGGCCACAAAAGCTTGTTGCACTGATGTGTCTCCCCAGATGGCAATGAGGCCTTAAGGTCTCAGCTACAAGCGGCTGCTTGATGCACTTTGATTTTTTTCCATAGATCCCAAGGTCTGAAGGCACCATTAGATCTCCGGGGTACCACAGCCAGAGAACTGCCCCGTGATACTTGCTAGAGCAGATCTTTCAGAACAAACATCCCATCCGGATTTAAATACTGTCAGGGATGGAGAATCCACCACGACCCTGGGCAAATTGTTCCAATGGTTCATGACTCTCACTGGTAAACATTTACGCCTGCTTTCTGGTCTGAATTTGTCTAGCTCAGGGGTCCTCAAACTAGGGGTCGGGACCCCTCAGGGGGTCGTGAGGTTATTGGGTCGCGAGCGCTCAGCCTCCACCCCAAACCCTGCTTTGCCTCCAGCATTTATAATGGTGTTAAATATACACAGAAGTGTTTTTCATGTGTAAGGGGGGTCGCACTCAGAGGCTTGCTGGGTGAAAGGGGGTCACCAGTGCAAAAGTTTGAGAACCCCTGGTCATGGTTCAGCCATTGGACGGTGTTGGTACTTGGTGAGCTTGAAACGCTCATTATTAAATATTAGTCTCCCATGTACAGTAGTTACTTATAGCATCAAATCCCGCCTTAGCCTAACTCCCGGATCGCTGGCAATAGCCGCCGGGAGCCCCAGGCCGGTCCCGGAGGGGCGGCGAGCCCAGCACCCCGGCGAGGGGCGGGTTAAAACCAGCGAGCCGGCAGCCGTGGGGCAGAGCGGTGCATGGGGCGGGGGCAGAGGATGCAACTGAGACCGGAGCTTCCTGGTGCTGCAGCCGGGCCAGGACGGCTCCCATCCGGCTGCGTGGGGCCCGGGGCGGCGGCGCGGAGCAGCGCCCGGGGGGGTGAGAGGGGAGCCCGGCATGGCGGGAGGGGGGTGGGCAGGAGTCTCCCCATTTCCCCCCCCCCCCCCCCCCCCCCCCCCCCCCGGGCCCCCCGGGGAGTCTGTGCGGGGCTCCCCCCATCCCCCCCCACTGCCCCATCGCCCCCCCGGGCAGTCTGTGCGGGGCTCCCCCGATCCCCCCCATCGCCCCCCCGGGCAGTCTGTGCGGGGCTCCCCCCATCCCCCCCACTGCCCCCCCGGGGAGTCTGTGCGGGGCTCACCCCATCCCCCCCATTGCCCCCCCGGGGAGTCTGTGCGGGGATCCCCCCATCCCCCCCATTGCCCCCCCGGGGAGTCTGTGCGGGGCTCCCCCCATCCCCCCATTGCCCCCCCGGGGAGTCTGTGCGGGG